>VXBX01009491.1:461265-573819 GCA_013400415.1 Scytalopus superciliaris
AAAAAAAAGACAACAACAAACAAAAAAAGGGAAAAAAAACCTCCACAAATTTTCTCTTACATTTCAATCATTCTTCAAGAAATGAAAGGATAAGATTGGCTTTACAATTTATCAGCAACTAGTAAATTATCAGTAAAAGCAATTGCTGGTATACCCACATGTTGTCCATCAGATCCTGAGCAGCACAGAAGTATGAACCCCAGGGAACAGCCAGGCAGTCTGCGGACAGACCTGGGAGAGAGGCATCCCCAGCACACCCAACACACAAAAATGCCTTCATGTCAATTAAATATTTATTTTCTTATTCCCTATAGCAAAAATACAGAGCTGGGAAAATAATTTACAGATAGAAACTCAAAGATGTTTGAAGTGGTTTTGAAGCTGTTTGAACCCTTGAGGATACAGAAACTTTGCCTGTTAGGGAAGTTGCTCATTTTTTTCCCTTCCATAATTCAAATAGGCTCACTGTGAGGAAATGCAGCTTATCTACACTTAAGGAGCAGCACAAGGGGATTTGTACATGCTGCTCTTGAAGTAAGTTCAGAACAGCAAAAAAAGTCATGCAGAAATCAAAAATCATGATTCCTGAACCACACACACACCTATATGAGTTGGAATTTCAACATCAGGTGTTTTATTCCCTAATAGTTGCTCTCCCAGGAGTTCAGAGGAAGGAGTGCCCATGACTGTCCCTCCCTGCCTCACAGACACCACCAGGACTTTCATACAGCAAGGGCAGTTGCTCAGTTCTGCATTAGACAGAAGTCTAGCTGCAGACCCAGAGACCAAAGCTTTGTACCTTTGATCTCCTGCTGCAATCTTAAGTTTCAGACATAAATGATTCATTCTACAGTGACTGCACCTTAGAACTTTGCTTTGTTGCAAGTTCTTCAGGTCCTTCTTTTCACACATCTGAAGAAACAACACTGAGCTGCTCTAAGCAAAGAGATCAATATAAACACACAACTCATCTTTTGCCACTTGCAATCTTTTACACCCTACCAAAACCCCTCAAGCTGTCACTTACCCACCCACACGTGCATTTTCTACATGCACATACAAAGGAGACTAGCTGCTGTCCAAAATTCAGTCTAAACTACAGCATCCCCACCGGCCTCCATACCAAAGGGAGCACACATTAATTTGCTTGCATTCTGTAATAGAAATTGGCTTTCATATAGTAAAGACCAGCAGTCAGGTCTTCTATAAAACTCCACATGAAACCATTTTCCACTCTGCATGAATAAAAATAAAATAAATTTAAAAAATCACTGTACTGGACAGGCAATTTAACGCATTTGATATTTACTACAATACATCTATCTACTTCAGTTTTTGCTTCAGTGGAACAGCACTTTGGAGTCCGTACTAAATAAGTCTCACTTTTTGTCTTTCTTTTCCTTCCTTCCCCATCCCCTGCCCCCAGCAAGCATTACAATTTAAAATATTATTATTATAGGTTACAATTTTAAATTCTAAGTGAAGGCTTGTGTATAAAAGATATTGGCAAGAATAACTGGCTTTTCCACAGAAAAGAAATCAGCAGTAAACTGTATTAATCAGTGGTTATTGAATTCTGTGCTCCAGGCTAATGGTTCCTGTCAACAGTGGTCCTCTAGACTCAAGTTTTCCTCTTCAGCTTCAATGACCAAGGTTGAAATAATGCACTGAAATGATATAATGTAGAACTAATCAACTGTCTTTGTTTTCGAAGTCTGAACAATTTCCTTGAGAACCAAATTGAAATAAAATCACCATGCTTACAAATTATCTTAGAAGAAACAATACAGGGATGCTGATCTCTCAGTCAACATGTATTTTATCTCTGCCAGAAACGGGTACAGAGTACAAATACACTATACAAGCAACAAACATTTGGAAGAAACTCTCAGAACTACTATTTCATTCTACCATGCACACAGTTTTTCTTCAGATTCTCTACTACAGGCTGTTAAATGAAACCTCTGCCAATGGGACCACTCACACTAATGGAGTTACATGCCTGGCACTTGCAGGACCAAATCTTTGGTTGGCCTACAGCAAGGCACAGCTGAGACAATATAAAACCTCACAAAAAAACCCACACTGTCAGCTCTACAAATCTGCTTGATAAAATAAACACCAAGCAGAAAAAGTACAATTACTCCCGACAGATTTTCAAGAGCTTTGTTTTCCATGCAGCAGCTATAAATAAACAAACAAATAAATATCCCCATGCATTTTAAGATGCACGGAAAAACATTAAAACCCCAGACCACAATCTCTGATTAAAACAGCTGAATTTGCAGATGCAAAGGCTATTTGAACTTCACTTCCTCTGCTTCTTCCCCAGACAGCTTCCTATTCATATTTTTTTGACCTAGCCTTAAGTTAAGGCATCCCCAGCGGCCTTGGGTCAAGCCTAAAGGCAGGACACATTCATCTTGATTATGCTGTCACATTTCACAGCCAACTATTCCCCGGCTTGCTGAGGAGCATATACTAGTCTGTTTAAATAAATAAGCAAGCAGAAAGAGCAGCTGGCAGCCAGAACACAAGTACCTTGTGTTTTTTAAAAGAAAACCACATACTGTACGTAGAAAATGAGCAGGCATTTTCTGCTTTGTATTGCACAGACCTCTGAATCCATCCTCTCCAGTCTGATAATGACTAAAAAGCCCTTCCTCTCAGGAGGGTTTAAATGACTGTAGATGGGATGAGTTGGCTTTCTCCCCTTTGCAGAAATGATTTGGGTTTATGACAAAACTGCAAATCTTTATTAGACTGCAAATTCAGGGTGTAATGTGTGCCATAATTGCATTTTTCAAGTATTTTAAAGGACTTCAGGATATATGAAGAGAAGGGGGTTCCATGCTTGTAATTCAGAAAATATGTGAAATTTCCACTTTGGGGAAAAAAACCCTGAATCAGTAAGACAGGGTCAGTCAATAGCCCAAGGCCCAGCTGAAGAATTAAAGAATATATGCACCGCAAAGGGGAATGAGGGTAGGGGAAGGATTAAAAGAAGAAGGCAAAAAAAAAAAAAAAAGCTGCTACTGTACATGGGCAGAATGTAATACCAAAATGTGGGTTCCGTCATTTAGAAATCATCACCTAACCTCTCCCTCTACACTATGGTCCTTGTTATTATATTGGACCGGACTTCAAAAATGGACAAGTTTTCCAAATTCCACAAGCTGAATTTAGAAGCCTACAGATAGATAAACCATAAAGTGATCTTCGGGGAAGCACGGATCATTTTCAGTCACTTCAGTAATCAAAAGAACAACTCAGGAAAAATCACCTATTAAACTATTACAGATTTTTAAATATTGCTGGTTTTTCAGATTCTTTCCAAGTTTAATTTAGCTGTGCATTTAAAAAACATAATTTGTGATCATAAAAGTATTACCAGTAACTACAAGAACAATTTTAACTGTTTAGAGAAGCAGTTAAAGTGAGAAGTGACTGTAAGAGTTTATTAATCACTTTCTGTAGGTTACTCAAAATCAGCTCAAATTTTTCTCCATATTTGTACATGTCCCTGTATCAGCTGGTAGTAGTTTACACGAAACTAAGGCCATAAAGCCACTGCTACTTACCATTCATTAATTAATCATTTAAAACTTACTTACCAAGTCATCAAGACTTACAAGACATCTTCTCACAAAATAAGTGATCACTGATCAAAACTATATTTTCCTTACTGAAAATCCACTGGACAATTTACCAGTGCATGGAATACCAACATACTGAAGCTCTGTAAGAATTCATTCCAAGCAACTGTTTTCACAGAACTTAAAAAAAAATTGTCTTAATTAAAATTTTGTGAGAAAGAAGATTTGAGCATTTGCCATATATTAAAGCTATTTTCATGCAATGGAACGGTGTGTTACCTTGGCCTGCTCCTCTACTCACACTGATGTAACCTCCTTAATAATTATGCCGCCACCACTACATTTTTGTAAGAGTCTTAAACTAACAGCTAATAAACTTCTGTCATTATCTAAAAGAAAGAAAACAACCTATTATGAGTGGACATGTGGCTGCAAAAAGCTCAATTGTGTGTACAACACAAAGGACCATGAACTCCAGGCTGTAACTAGAACAGCCTTCGACAGTTTTGCTCAGTCTGTGGAAACAATTTGCATGACAATCTGCCCTATAAAATCCACAGCCATTCAGATTCATTATAAGAGCCTGAGTTCAAAGAACTAGTGAAGGAAGGGGGTGGGGGGAAGGAACTAGAAAGGAGCATTATTTTCTACCTACCCAAGAAAAAAAACACAAACACTGACTTGCAGCACACTAATCAAGTACCAGTTACAAAACAATAATGTTCGGTGCATTCTCTATTGCTTGTGACATGCTTGGGAGTGGCGGCATTTTAAAGGGATGGTTGTACTCTTCCCAGTAGACGAACCTCTCATTCTGTTCTCCTGTAGCACAGGGCTAGGTATTCCCTGCCTGAAGAAGCCAGCAAGGCACACACAAAAATTGGGAGAGCAGATGAATGTTATCAAAACCTACCACATTCATAAGCGCACTAATTTTTGTGAGATGTTTGGTGTATACCAAGAAAAACACAGGCAAACCATTAATAACCTAAGTTTGAGAAGACCTCTCTTTTTTCCTGCAGTGGTATGGCAGAAGTGAACAGCAACAGATTTAGAAGTGCTGGGGATGCCTGTGTAACTCCTCTGCAAATCTGTGAAGCCCAGGTGAAATATGGGTCAAGTTACAGAGGGAGCATTTCAGAGACCACCTAAATTTCATTACATTCATAGGGATTTCAGAGAAGCCAGCAGTTCTACCATCACACTGCACTCTTTAATTATTGATGGACAGCTATAACCACCAGCCTGAACAGCTTTGGTTTCTCTATTTCAAAAGTCATTCCCCTTCTCCTTTTAGCAGTGAAAGGGAATGTAGCATTTTCATGACAAGCCACTTGAAATTCTACTACCATGCAATGGAAAATCCACATTCCTGCTTTCCAAACTGTAAATGCCAGCAGACGTATTTAGATTTACTGACAACTGACCTGAGCATTGCTGCTGCTGGCAGTGCTCTGCCATAGATCCAGGCGCTCTCCCAACTTTCCTCCACAGGCATCTTCTCATTTCCCCTAAATTAGGCTGTCAGATGCAACATCCCTATCAGACAGTGTGGCAAACATCCCTCTTGATTTCCAAGCATTTGGTGCTAATACAGCCGGCACCACAGCCTGCAGCTCCTGCAGTGACTCATCTCTTGTTGACTACACAACCTAACTGGGCTCCTACAAATGGGGTCCAGGCAGCAGGTCATCAGGGCTTTAAACTACTTCCTACTCCAGTCTGCAGAAACCAACGGCAAAAAGCTGCTATCTCTTTGTATTTAAGACATGTTTGCATACTATTCATTTTTTACTGCATCTATTTGTAATACATTCAGAATCCTTTTCTTTCTCTTTTAATGGAGACATTACCATAGAGACAGAATAGTGACAAGGTGTATTGTTGAGTGAAGAGTTTTACCCTTCTGGGACAGCATTATCAAAATAACATAGAACTGAGCAGCCACAGAGCTTTTTAAACACACCCAAAGGAGGCATTTGTGAACCGACTTGAAAACACAGTTTACTGAGTTAATACTTCATATGATATCTGAGTACTTTTGATTTCACTTTCCTTCTTCACAGTTTCATCCAAACAGTATTTCCCCCACAGCTGTCCTAAATCTCTCTTTTCTCCTTTCTGCCTTCTACATTTTTGCTCTTCCCTTGGTCATCTTTCCAAAGATCAGCCACCTAAAGTGTCTCTCATCGTCTGTTCAAAGTGCCCAGAGACAGCCAAAAAATAAAGCTGGTTCCTCCCTTCTCTGCCCCACCACTGCCCAGTGTTGCCTCACAGTGTCAGCACAGGGACTATACTACAAAATGCACTGAAGTGCTACATGTGTCATCAGATCATATGGCCACTTACCAAAATTTACTTCTGCCATCTTAACCTCAAAGAGATTTTCAATCATTTATAGCGAGCATTACATCCATAACTTGCTGTTATGGAATTTCCAAGTTATGCTAAACCCCAGAAACTGCTGGCTCCATGTTCTCTACCACATGCACGCATGTGCACATACAACCCATCAAATAAGCAAACTTCAAGCTACAAGTGCCAGATTTAATAATTCCTCATTTTGACCTCCTTTTACATATGCATTGCAACACAATCTTTAACTACCTGATATTATACTTTTTCCATGAGACCTTGTTTCACTTAATGCCCAAAAGAAATTATTTTAATTTCTACCTGATAAACTATTTAAGACCTTGTTTTCCCCTCACTGCTCAAAGTGTAATTCACAGAATCAATCAGGTCAGAAAACGCCACCTTGTCTACTAGACCATGGCACTCAGTGCCACATCCAGCCTCTTCTGAAATATCTCCAGGAATGAGTCCACCACCTCCCTGGGCAGCCCATTCCAATGTCTGATCACTCCCTCTGTGAAGAATTTCTTCCTATGTCCAACGTAAACATCCCCTGGTGCAGCTTACGACTGTGCCCTCTTGTCCTACTGCTGGTTGCCTAGGAGAAGAGAGTGACCCCCAACTGGCTGCAAACTTCTTTCAGGTAACTGTAGAGAGTAATAAGGTCTCCCCCGAGCCTGCTCCTCTCCAAGCTGAACAACCCCAGTCCCCTCAGCTGCTCCTCATAAGACTTATGCTCCAGTTCCTTCCATGCCTTAATTCCCACCCACTATTCAAGCTCTTTTCTCTGGACAGACATTAATAATATATATCTCCCTGAGCTCTTCTATGGTGCTCATCACTGTAGTATTTGATAGCTTAGTAAACACCAATTTATTTTCATAGCATACCTATGAAGGAGAGATACCATTAACCTCATTTACAGGTGGAGAATCAGAGTACAGGGAGATTATCATCAAAGGTATGCAACAATTGAAAGGTTGTAGCCTGAGATGCCTTATGGCTGGATTTTCAGACTAGTAATTTTTGTATATACAAACCATACCTCTTCTGGCATGCTACAGTAACTTGTGACAGACAGCTGCAAATTCAAGCTCTCAAAGTGAGGAAAACAAGCCATAAGCCATAAAAAGAATGGTGGTGGAAAGGTCAAGCACAACACTGCACTAGGATTTGGTACAGCCTCTGTCACACCAGCACCACAGCAAAAGTGAGTAGGTAGTCCTTCATTATGGACTCTTTAATGAAGGTTCTATGGGTATCCTTAGTTCTACTGCCTTTTAAATTTGGACTATGTGTCCTCAGAATTAGAACAGCCTTGCATGATGATTTGCATATCATTTCCTGGGTTTCAGGGGGAAACCAGAAAATCCTCTGAACAAAATCAGCAGCAGTAACGTGCCTCGGTCATGAGCTGTGTGGTCATCATGGACTTCTGCACCCAGGCTCAGCACAACCCCTGCCCTTTTCTGCTGAAAAACATTACACAGAGTTGCCCAGTAGTGTCTGCACATATGATGAGGAGTACCACTTTTGCCTTACATAAATACTATCTACAGTAAACAGGTGTTTATATTTATGATTAATTACAGCTCCTCTCATGCCCTGCTGACAAAACACAGCAATCATTCAATGAAGTTTATAAACTCATCAGCAAGGGGCTTAAATGGTTTCTTTCTTTGTTCCACTAATTGTTTTCAGTTTTCCACTGGAACTGAAAGGCAATATTAAAACTGACACCTCAGTAGTTGCTTCTACCTCACTCTTTAATCTTAGTTCATAAAACTTGATGTTTCATCCACTTCACAATATCCAAGGGGAAAAAATAATCACATCACCACATATTCATGATGTAAACTGACAAAGTCATGATTAAAACCAATGACTTACACATCATTTCAGGAAGTAGGAAATCCAGATCGCTCTAAATTTCTTCGTTTGAACATGAATATCATACTAAAATATAAAGGGTGCCAAACTCTCTAAAACACTGAAGGTACAACCTTACACCAGCAGCCACTAGAGGAGGAAGACCCATAAGGAGTCCACTTCTTGAGCAGATAGAACCAGAATCTTTAACTGTTCAGTAAAGAATAGGACTGGAAAGTAAATGAAAGCAAAGTAGAACAGAAACTGTACACTCATAATTGCTAGCAGGGAGAAGTGTTTATACTTCATGCGAAGAGTTATATAACTCAGGTCTCATTATTTCAGTGGCTTAAAATAAATAAGCTGTTTTCCCTCAAGTAACAACAAAGCAATGTTTTACTATCCATGCTCTGTGCTGCCCCAGGAGTTTAAGGGCCACTTGTAGAAGAGCCACAAAGGGTTATTCAAAAAAGCAATCCTACTGGTAACAAACTAAAACTGGCTGTTGCACCGCTGCTTTATAGGGAAAGAAAGTAAAATTTCTCTGGCCTGTTTCATGTATAATGGAAGCGTTTCACTGATCCCAGCAGACACTTGCCTGGCAAGAAGAAATGCATTGCTCCAGTCCCACAGGGAACCCACAGCCTCAGGTTTGGGTTCCTCATTGACACACCCTGTGACTGGCCATCAGCTACTACAGCACAAATAACACCACCAACGTAATTATCTTTCAATTTATATAAACAACATAATGCAGCTAGAGCCATGACTCAAACAGGTTCAGTATCTAAAAACACAAGTCTCATCCCAAGACTTAACATGCTTTAATCAACACAAAACAGAAAAGGAGTAAAATAAGATTTTAAAACATGCATATTTCTTATGGGCTTGGAAGACCTGAATAATTTCAAGGGATGCTGAAGAGCTGCTAACGTTCTCCTTTTTATAACCTACTCCTACTAACTTGCTTGCCTATAAATTGAGAGTAACATATAATTCTTCTCCTCCACTGGGGTTCCTCTAGAAAAAATATGTTCACTAGCAATCATGATGAGCAAGTTGGTTAGATAAATGGGATCACCTCCAAAACACACACATACCTCATCAGAAGTCATGTGATCTCTGCAAGAGGAGGACTGACATGAAATACAAAACTGCACCTGATGCAATGACCAACCATTTTAAAAAAAAAGTGCAGATTTCTGGAAACATCTCCATGTGTTGAAGAAGATGAAAAAGCAAGAGAAATAGCTTTATCTAACCATTGCCTGAATTTTATCTGAAATGGAAAATATTGCAATTGGCACTTGCACACAGAAGTTTTAGCAGTGGATGCAGAGACAACATCACTTGCTGCTGCTTTTGTTTCATTCAGAAAAACCTGAACGGGAAAGTTGATGCTGCCTGTCCCAGGTGTAAAGCTCAAATACAGTAGCTGCCTTTATCACAGTCCCTGGTTTGCAAACTGACACTGGATGGGAGACCTGTGATGACAGCATCTGTCTGGACAGGCATCACATCCAGTTCCTGCTGAACTCGTGCTGCTGGGGCTATCCAGACCTCAGGAAAAAATGTTTTATGGAAAACAGACAGAAATACTGAAGAACTATCATCTATTGAAAGTCATGAGAGTCCGACAGTCACAAAATAGTCATTAGGATGAAGGAAATTAAAAGCTTTAATAAATTTTAGTTATTTTTTACAATACTATGTTCATTGTGCTTTTAAAACCTGCCATATTCTCTACTCAGGTTACCAAACCCTTTTTTCTTGTATGCTGCAACAAATACATTACCTCTAGTTTCAATGAAAGCTGAAATTTTACAGTACTGACATGACAAGAACTGTTAGAGAACAACCCCCACATCCACACATATATCCCATTAAACTGCGGATTAGCAAGACACACACTTCATAAAATGAAAAGTGGTCATCCTGCATTCCTCACCCTTACATCAATTAACCTCTCTGCAACCTGAGCTAGAGATATACAATACCCTTATCACCACATTATTCATAAAACCATTAACTCTTCTGCAACCCCAAACAAATCTATGAGACTGCTGCAAACAAGAACTATTTGCACCAATTTACAAAATGGAGAAAATCTTGACAACAGTGATGCTGCTACTGACCACAACAGTAAGAAACCACAGCAGTATCACTTCCCTCCCTCAGTGCTTTTTCTTATAAATTTAACACAGCTTTAAAATCACCCAGGGTATGAAATGCAAAGGCATTTGTTACTAAGATTTTGGCAGCTGTGCGATTTTTTGCACCATAACATCAACTCGTGTTAAGAGAACAATGCCCAAGTAAAGCTTTTCTTCTGACACCATCCCAAACAGCATATCATATATCCAATATTCATTTTAACCAATCACTCCCAGATTTCAGTCAGCAAAAAGGATGTTTTCAACTCTGAGTTCTATAAAACCCTACAGTTTTCCCAGTTTTATCTTATTTTCTAGGCTAGGAGTCAAATACCTTACGTTCACTTTCCAGGGATGACACACACAGAGGGAGAAGAAACAATTAATGGAAAAGATCATTACATGTATTTAGGGGACAAGTTCAAAAAGACTGTCCTAAAACTGAGGAACCAGATGATTTTCATACTAGAATTGTGGAGTAATTAATAAAGAGCATTGCAGATGCACTATGGCAGACTACTCTAACATATCAATGCTCTTGTTAAACAGCATATACTAGGCCTTGACAAAGGGTAGAAGAAAGTTATTTATGGGAACTCTGATAAATGGAACAAGTTAAGGTCAAGGCTAAAATCATGGGATCTTTCAGGTTAGTGGGTGTTTACTAGCAGAATTCTTTAAACATTGCATTTTGGGATAATTCTTTAATACTACCATTGCATCAACACAGAAAATAAAACTATTATGCAAACAAACTCCTCTGTGAATTACGTTGAGAGGAACAACATAAGAACCACCACCAATGAAAACAGAAGATCTTTCAGGAGATGGATGACAGACACCAGAAGGAACATAAATAGGACAAAATTTAACAAGAAACATTCACAGCAATGCTCTCTGAACTTGCATGGGCAGATCGTGACAACCATGTTTCATGCAACCTGTGAGGCTCCAAAATCAGTTGGAAGAAACTCAAATCCCTCCAAGGGTTTTGCAAAACACTTACTGCTGAAATCATTTTAGTGTGTGGGAAGAAGTGTTTCTTTTGGTCAGGTGGCCAAATCAGGCTGGGTCCCAAAACTACACTCCTGCTCAAGACTAGGTTGAAACTCAAAGGTCTTGGCACAATACCCTGACTTCAGTAAAAGGACATATGTCAGTTTTGGGAGCATTCCAGGAAACTCCGCTACACAGCATTCCTGATGGTTGGCAAACAGCCTTTGCAATAATGTAACATGGGCCTTTTCCATGCAAAGTGTCGTTATAAGGAACAGGTTGAATGGCAGTGCCATTACGCTGCTCAAGATTAATATGACGCTTTTTAAAGCATTTTAGGCAATAAGCACAAACTTATCTGAGTGGGTTGGGTAGCAATTTCATCACCCATTATGTTCACACTGCAAAGTCTCATTGAAAAGAGTATCATGCCTGGACTACTAATGTCAATATGTGCTTCTGTACCAAAATTATTACTTTAGTTATTCTAGCATTATGTAAGCACAGACTCTTCAGAAAGATAAGAGAGCTAGAGTTGCATGTCAAAACTAAGTTTTCCATTTAACTGAACCCAAATGGATGAAATGTACAGTAAAAAATAGACCTGATTCAGGAGCTGAGGTCTCTTTTCTTACCCAGGGAGACTGAGGCACTATTGCACCGTCTCTTCATCCAACTGTGTCCCTTTATCATAGCTAATGTGATCTTCCATGACAGAGCTTCAGAGGAATAAGGACAGTATACCTAACAGCAGGAGCTACAATATCCCAATAACTAGGCACAGCTGGGCTGAGGACAAACTAAAGTCACCTTTTTCCTGTGATTCCCAGAGGCCTATTCTATTTTTAACTCTGTTTTCTTTCTGTTTGATCTTGTGGTTATTCTAATGCAGTTTCTGCATTTTTCCATTAATTCTGCCTCCGTAAAACATTCTAAGCAATATTACAAATGGTGGAAGAGAAAGAGTAACAAGCTCATAAAATGATTGTCTCAGACAATCTTCAAACGTACCAGCTAATTCATATAGCTCATAATTGATGATGGAGGAGGGATGCCTAACGATGTAGAGAGAGGAAACTAAATCTAAAAAAGCTCCAACTTCGTTGAGCTGAATGAACGATAGGTCTTTGATTTCATTAGCTCAAATATTCTGAAAACTGTACTAATAAATGCAATCATTTTCTCAAGCTCACACTCTTCTAAACATACAACTGCAGAAGGAATGGCTATTAAAAGCTCTTCAATTACTCTAGATTTGCACTGTAAACAGCATAACACCAGACCATAATTAAATTATATATGAACCATTTCATTGTCCCAATTACACAAAATTCAATTTGAAGATAACATTTATAGGAGCACCAGCAGCATCTTTCCAGATTTTGCACATTACTTTAAGTAGCTACCACACCTATCCAACCAAAACACTGACACAGAGAGCACACGGAAAGACCAGACAAAAGCATCTGAGGACCAACTGTGTTTGAGAAGGTATCTCCAAAAAGATTCCACAGCTCTAATCTCCTGTGATGTGTGGTTTAAGTAACTGTGAGAAGTGACAAACTCCTTGTGCACCCAACCCCATAGGACTGTGTACTATTTTGGTCATTCAATCTGAGTACTTGAACACTGTTGTAAACACCACTTCAAAAATCTGACACACATTTCATCCAGTCTGAAATACTTATGACCTCCACAGGCTGAAGTGCATTCTATCCTTTTATTTTCTAAGTTGAGTAAAAGGAAAAACCTATTGTATCTTTGTCTCAATCTTACTACCTTACATCAAGAGTTAATAATTTATTAATCATCATTCAAGAAATCCTTATTATATTTGACAGGTTTTGGAGGGGTTTTGCTTTCTTCTTTAAGACTTTCAAACAACAATCGCCTAGGGAAATATTTTGACATAGGGCTTTGACACATTCTTTTAATTTACATATTAAAGGAAGACAAAGTTGCGTGCTTTCACTAGCGTATAATTTTCACATTTTTCAGTCCTAAACAGATTTAAAACTTCTAGTTCTTGTGTAGCACATTCTATGTCACTGTGTTACCTGTTATGACTGCACTGCCCCCAAAATAGGTCCTTATCTTGCAAGAACTCCATATTAATAGCATAGAGAAATTGTATAATTTAATGTTATCAGCATAATAAATTTTCTTAAAAATGGAAAGAGAACAAAACTGTATCAAGGAGAAATCCAGTAAACAACCAAGTGCCCTACACTAGTTCACTTTTGAAGATATGCACACATGATGCACTGAGAAAGAAAAACTCTTGCTTCCTAATTTTCCACAGGGTAGCAGTTCTCTGGTGCTGTAAGGCACAATAGCATCTATAATTACATCTTAAAACAAATGTAAGATTCTTATGATTTGTTTCAGCAAGGTGGAAATGAAGCAAAAAAGATACTGACAGTCACTCACATGGCACAGAACAACAAAAGAAGTGCATCAAACTTCAGTGGCTCAATAAGGCACAGCTTCACTGCAAAGGTCCCAAACCACCAGCCAGAACAGCAGAAACCTTTAGAAAGGCAATTTCTGCGCATGACTGGCTCTACTGCCACCACCTCACCCTGACAGAACCACACAAGACCCCAGGCAGGGGTGAGCACAGCTTTCCTCCTTCCCACCTGTCCCTCTAGGCACCTCTGGGCACCTCTCCTCTTTCAGAAGACCATGGCAGACCAGCAGCTCTGAAGCCTGACAGGCACAGGGGACAAACACGAAGAAGCTGAAGGGTCCAGTGCACAGTTTGCACAGGGACGTCTGAGCAGATGATTTATTTTGGTTTATGGTGAGCTGCTGCTGCTGCCATCACGTGAGTGCCAGCAAACAAAACCCCATGTAATTCTCCATGAGTGGTCCTGGACCTGCAGCAAGGAAGCAGCCCACTCGGGTTACTAGCTACTAAAAGGACCAAGTCACAGCAGAGACTCAGAAAACTGACTCTCCCTCAATACCAAATATTAATCATCAACTTCAACTTACAAATGAGTACTTGCTGCCTCTGTAGTGCTTTAAAAATATCCACACAGCTTTCCAAAGGCACTTCACAAGGGCTACCACCACCCCAGTGCTTCTCAATAGTGTTTTAACAAAAGGTCTCCAGCAGTCAGACTGGATTAACTGCACCTGAAACCTCACCACAATCTGCAGACAGACCCTGTTCACTTTGAGAGCTTCTGTGCCACTTCAGCTGCTTTGTATTGTTCAGTAGCAGCACGGTCAGATAAAGCCCTCAGAGGAACTGACTTTGAATACGTACACAGGGCTCAGGTTCTAGCAAGGGAGGAATATTGTTTGCATTTCTGGAGTTGCAACATCTTAAGAGTATAACACTTATCACAGCCAAAGGAAAATGAGGTTATGAGAAATACTTACTTCGAAAATGTTCTGAGGCATAATAGTAGACATCCTCATAGCCCTCGTGGTAATCCTCCTCTGGCCGGTACTTTTTGCCTTTTCTTCTTCTCGATCTTCTTATCTGCTTGACAAAGCCCAAGAAGCGCTCCATCTCTTTCCTCAGCAGCCCCAGCCGGCAGCCCCCTTCGCCCTCTGTTTCACAAAGAGCTGTCCCAGCATGAATCAACCACAAGCACCAGAGCAAAGCTGCAGCCTCCCACCAGCCGCTCCGGTACCATCAAACAACCCCTCCCTTATCTCAGCTGTGACTAGGAAGCATATTGTTTTCCATTTAAAAAAAAAAAGGGACACGCACAGACACACTTTATCAAATTGACTGACTGGAGTATTTCAACATGAAAATAAATGCAGGAGGAAATCATTGAAGAGAAAGGAGAATTTCAGAATTTCAAGACGTTATTAAACAGCAGAGGACAAAG
The DNA here is from genome assembly GCA_013400415.1 of Scytalopus superciliaris. Lineage (NCBI taxonomy): Eukaryota > Metazoa > Chordata > Aves > Passeriformes > Rhinocryptidae > Scytalopus > Scytalopus superciliaris. The sequence continues at coordinate 476,086 of VXBX01009491.1, forward strand.
TTGAAGAGACCTGCCTGCCAGCAAGGGGAAACCCAGCACTGAGAGCTCCCTATCCTGTGTCTCCATCATTTGAAGAGGGGCTGGGAGGCGGGGATAGATGTTAGTCAATGGACTGAACCATATCTCAAGTTAAAACAGGTTTCCGCTTGCCAGTTAAATCCTGCCCTCATATTTACCCGGCACAGGCTCAGCAGCCCATTTGATTTAATTTGTTGTAAGAAGAGAAAACATGCCAATCCACTTCTGGCATCACATACGCTGAATGAATAAATAGCAAAGTGGTTTAATCCGTACACACAGCCCACTCACCGGCAAGTGTGTGCCGAACGCGTTAATTGGAGCAGCAGGGAGAAAGCTCAGCAGCTGTTAAAAAATGACACATATACCCACTGGGCATCAGTGTATTCTAATCACTGCTAGATCTAAACATTAAAAGGCACTCCACAGACAGGTCTCCTATAGAGCTGGCCAGGCTATACGGCAATAGGCAAACAAAGAAAGCGACATCATAAGCACACTGCAACAATACTCGTTTAAAATCCCGGCAGAGTTCTAAAACACTTTTAAATTAACATATGGCAGATCCTTTGCACAGGATGAGAGAAGCAAAAAGCCTGAAAGGGCACTGGCTCTCTTTTCTTGCTGCATGCCTGAATCCCACATGCATTCCCTAAGATAAGGCTGGAATTTAATCTATGTTTCTGATGAAGTTTCCCTGTGTTTCTGATGAAGTTTCCCTGCCACACAAAAACAAAAGCAGTGCCTGCTTGAATCCTATCACGTTGACATCTGCCACGGGGTTTTTATTGTAATCACGCTCCTGCAAGCTGAGTGAGGTGTCTAGTCCAGGAGGACCTTTCCTGTCTGCTGACCCAAGTCAGGGATCCATCAGTCACCTCAGTCAAACCATGTGCTGAACATGGTCACCTGCACCCATGCTTCTGAGAGATGCCATTTTGCACCTATGGGCATGAGGAAGTCAGAAAGTCTTCCTACAAAACAGACTCATCATCTGGAAAATGAAGAGCGCGCAGAGGTGGAATTAGTTTCTGGTGATGCAGACACTTCAGTGAGTCATTATTTTGCAAAGAGTAAACCAGGGCAGTGTTTTTAAAGCGTAAAAGAAGAAGTAAAGCAAAAGCCAGGATTGTAATTCAGCAATTCTGTTTCAAACGAAGCAGTCAGAGATTCATAAGTATTTAGTTGAGATTTTCTAGTTTTGAAACCTGTGAAAGTTATAAGTAGAGGTCTGCTAGACCTGCTATCTGAGGGTCCTAAAACAAATGCACACTGAAAGCTGGCACTGGAATTCTTCTGTTGTTACAGCTTTCCAGATATTTTAAAACAATATTGTCACAAACCCACACCCATTTTATCCAAAAAAGCTCAAAAATCCCTGGATGCCCCTACCAAACTCCCCACAGGAATACAGACTCATCCTCCTTGACCTCACCAGCTCTGCTTTCCTGTTGAGAAAATGCAGCCACTGTCACTAGCTGATGAACACCCCCAGGGCACCCACCAGAACTATTTTTAGTGCAACTTCTATAAGGAGGTTGTGTTTTATTACACGTCTGTTTTTATCACACAGCTTCCAACTTTCAAATGGTAAAGACCTAAGAGGAATATTACAGGCATATTACCAAAAATAAAAAAGTCAATATAATCCATGGAAAGAACCACTGTATGAAGGTTTCAATTTATGCGTCTTCTGTGCTCTGCCATCAAGCAGCAAAAACATTAGTGTCATGAAACATGAAAACCAGACTTAGCCTACAGCAGAGGCAGCACTCTCTCTTTTCAGAAAGGGAAATGTTGGTTTGATGTTGTATTTGCCCCTGTTACGAACTCTCCCTGACAGATGTGCAAAAAGGTATTTATGTAGGTGTCAGAAACATACAAGACAGAAGTTTTGTTGCCATCACTGGCCCTTGAAGTTAAATTAAACAGTTCAATTCAAAATGACAAAGCTACTTTTTAAAATGGAGAAAACATAAACTTTCTTTTAAAATGTCCTCCAAATGAGAGCTGAAAACTGGAACTGAGCAGACACACTTGGCTTTTATCAAGTAAATACGACCTTTTCCAGTGCCTCTGTTGCTCAACATGCTGCGGTAGCAGAAGCTTCTGTGGGAGAGGCGGCCTCCACAGTCCTCAGCACGCCTCAGGGAGACTTCAGTCCTTTCCATAACAAGACAAATACAGCAAATAAGCAGATTAGGGAGCAACCAAATGATCTCAGCGAGCACTGTTAGCAGCAGATACAGCACACCGACTGCCTGACTGCTTTCCAGAGAGAATCGATCTAAATTTGGGCACATTTTGAGCTTTGGAAAGCACGACATTACGTTGTGCAAGGGACTTCCCCTTCTCTCTCGTGCTCATGAGGTGCATGGCTGATGTAGTAAAGCAGAAAAAAATGCAATAAATGGCATTACTGGCCAATGTTCATGGTAAAAGTTCCCACCTATGCTGTGTGCAAAGTCTGAAGGGGTTGAGGTGGAGCACAAGCTCTCCTCAGATAAACCCAGGGGTGCCCTGCTGCACTCCACTGTATCACACCAACTACTCCTCTCTACAAAGGCCAGGCTCCATCTTCCTCACTGGAGACGCAGAAGCAGGCCTGAAGCTTCTAACACACAAACTGACAGTTTCGTAAATCATGTAAATCATACGCCCATTTCCTTTTGCATGAATACAAACAGCAGGAACAAATACTTTCAGAATTTTTACATTATATATTTTTAAACACAGAATAAGCAGAGCTTTTGATAGGATTTTCTCTGCCCTAAAATATTTTGGTATTCAGGGCAATTTAAAGAGAAGGAAATACATTAACTGAGAACACTGTTGTTATATATTAATATGAGACAGAGTATTAAGTGTTTTACTACACTAGAAAGATTTCTGAGCAAAACTTGCTTCATATGCATTACATACTACCTGTACAGATTTGCTGAAAATACTGGAGACATTCATTAGCTACTCTTCATGCCATACCTGTAAATATTTTATCACAGTCCTACTTTCAAAGGTATACACAGAGAACTCAGTTTCATAAACACAGTTTACTGTAGTTAGGGAAAAAAACCAAAAAACCAGCTAAACTACAGTTTTACTATTTTCCCCATTGCTCAGGATTCACCCTTCTGCAGGTTTTTGTGATGAAGAACTCATTTCTTCATGGAAATGAACATGGTTCTTGCAACCTTCTGCTTGAAAAGGAATAAAAAAACCCAGAAATGTAATATAGACACATATGGCAATTTCAAAAAAGTATACTGATTTTATAGGAGGAGCAGAGAAAGAAACAAACATTGGCCTTCCAGTTTTTAAAATGCAAAACATCAGAGATGACAATGAGCTTCATCCTTAATGACAAAGAGAATAAGACAATTACACCCAGATGGCAAAAAATTAGGATTCTATCAACTGTTAGTTGATATTCTGAAGCTCTCTCTGAACTAAAATTTGGAGAATCAATTTTCTGGTGTTATACGCCGCAACAGAAAGTTGCAATGTAAATATGTCTCAAGCTCCTTGGTTTATCCCTTCTGCCTGCTCCAATCAAAGCAATTGTTCTATTGCCATTTCCAAGGGGACTCCTTAGAAGAAGCAAGATTGTCATGCTGTCTTCAGCAGGACTTGCGCAACAAAAATTTGGCCAAATGACACCAATTAGATAATTACATTCTCCATTCTGATAACTAATTCATTTAAGTTAAGGAGAAGCTCCATCAAACTGGATCTGTTTCAGGTCAGTGACTTACTGGAAGAGACTTCATAGCAGTAATGAAACACAAATAATTAAGACACTGTCCTTTTCAAAAAGTTGAGCTGAACCACAAATGCTTTTGCAGCCATGGATAATTTTATAGATGTCAGCATTTAAGTTTTAACTTGACTTTATACCCATAGCAAAGATTAGGCCTCTCATCATGTAAAATATCTGCATTTAACATTTTATTTGCACAAAATTAGCTATGCAGTTATCAAGGTAAACTTTCACAGTGACATACTTATTTTCTACAGCACTTTTTTCCGGTATTTGGGGAAAGCAGTAGGAAAACGACTGGTATCCAAGGATAAGCCATTAAGGTAGTAAATATTTAACGTCTATTTCCATTTGAGTGGGCTTGCAAACATGATGCTTTGAAACTAGAGCCTGTGTATGAAGCAAGCCTTCCTAATATTTTGTATCATAAATTCAGAATGGAACTGGAACCAGATATTAACAGTTCTGAGCAGGTATTTTGATTCTGTTCATCAGCATGTGTCAGTATTTAAAAGAAAAACATTTCAGACAGAAGAACCCTCCCATATCTCCCTCTGCTTCTCTGGGCAACGCCTAAAAGTCTTTTGCTGGGAGAAGGAATGCCCCTCACCGGGAAGCAACCACAGAAGAGTCACACAGACCTACCTATGAACATTACTCTCATGGAAAAAAAACCACAAAATGATACATGTGAAATACAAAAACTAATATAAGTAGTTCTTGGAGGTTGGTTGGATAGACGAAAAAGGTCTTTTCCCACCTCCCTCAAGCCCCTAAACATAAAGGTACAGAAAACCTCAAAAGGGAAGAAGAAATGGTTCCTTCTCGGGTTCTCTCTCAACTGAGGGATGTCTTCTATGATCCGCTGTCACTGATTTGAAGATAAGCAATAATTAGCAAAGGAATTATTCCCCTTATTTATTTTCGAGTATCAACTTGCCTGACCTTCTAGTTTTTCAAGAGATGTTTCTTCATATGTCATGTTAAGGCTTCAATTTTCCATTCAAAATTTGCCCTAAATATCTTGATGTAAAACGTGAGTTTATCAATTTGAAAATTATCAAATGCCTGTAATGTACAATCTATTAAGCTCTATAAGAACATACAGTCCATACATGCAGAAGCAGCACTGTGTGCAGAGTCAATATTTGGAAGAGTAACCAGCAGCAGCCCACCACCCCCTGAGGTGCCCCACCCAAAACTCCTCTGACAGGCCAGCTTCTGAACACAAGTTCTGTACTCTTCCTAAACACATCTGAAAAGACCATCAAAGGCAGGGGACATGAAATATTACACTGCATAGCTCTCCCATCTGGCAATAGAAATAAAGGCAGAACAACCAGCACACTATCTCTAGAATATTGCTGCCTGAGAACTGGATGGTGATAAAACACTCCTTATCCACTATTGTTATTTTTAAGATCTGATACTTGATCTGATTTTAATGCATGACTATCAGTTTCAGAAGTCATACCTTCTTGTTATTCATTGCTCACACAGAATCACAGACCATTGTTTTCTTCTGTTCCAGAGTTAAAGAATGCAAGACTTGTGAGTTGGAGTTAAGCTTCTGCATCACCTAGTTGTAAATTAAATTCACTGGCAAATATTTTTTCTTTTTCCTTCCTTTTTTTTTTGTTGTTTTTGTTACAAGTGAAAACACACACATTTTCAATACTTTGAGTTCTTTACTGTATTTTATCATACATGTTATTTTGTATTAACATTCTCAATGGTTTTGCTTTTTGCAATGTTTTTTCACATAAAAGTGTGCGCATAAACGTGAACGCCAACACAGGGGATGAGGATCAAGCAGAACACAAAGGACAGAGGAAGAGGCTACTTTCATTTAGAGGGAACTGGGGGGCTGCTTCTGTGTTCAATACAAGAACGCTGCCTCTCATATATGGAGAATGCCGAGAAATCTTTGTAGCGCTCTTTTGAAAGGGTCACTTGTCAAGTTGAATTTCATGCCGAATGTATGCTTCAGGGGAAAAGACACTTTTTTTTTCCCCTTCAATTCAGCTAACGCTGTTTGCATACATTCTATTTTTTCCTCATCTTTTTAGCTTATTTGGCCTTAAATAAGTGACTAATTAGAATACACAAATATGCATTATCAAATGCTAACTTTACTACCACCAAGGAAATACAGCTCAGGTAAAATTATGTACAAAAGAAGTTGGAATTTTCTTAATGTTTTGTGACACTAATAATCATTCTGCAAGAAAAACTAACCGAAGTACTACTCTAACCATATGTAAAGCCCCTTCAGGGTTGAAGCAGTAGACTGGTATTTTAAAACACTAAAACTAGAACACAGTTCTTTGCGAACTCTGAATTAAAGGTGTTATCATCTTTCTAAGGAAATGTAGCAAATGGCTACAGGGAACACTACCATGATTTTGCATACTGTGTCTGTTTTATGCACAAAGTATATCTCAAATCAACTATGAAATACATATGAAGAAGTGGTTTGGAATATGGATGTGGTTTGGAATATGGATATGGTTTTTACTCCTCACTGAATAAAAAGAAAATTATTTTGCTTATTTTTGAGTCTTCAACAACTGCACGTTTCACTTTTAACCACAATTAAAATATACATAGACCACTGGAGAGAATGAATAATTAATTAATGAAATTACAGCTCACCAGAATGCAAATACCTAGCAAATACATTAAATGACCTTATTACACATAAGCATCAAAATATTTTCTTAGGCTGCACACCACAGACCACAAGAGCTACAGCACACCATCAAACAAGGCTGCAATAGGTGGGATTTCAGTTAATTGACAGTGGAAGACCTGACTATGATGTGTGAGCTTTAAGGTAGGTTACAGGAGAATCCATTGCTAAATATCTCTTTCCATGTAAGAGTTCATGCAAGAGACTTTTTACTATATGACGTTAAATGGATTTACTTTCTTTTACCTCATGAGATCAGCAAAAACGGTTGTGGATAAAGAGCCTGCTCATCCTCCCACAGGTGCACCCTTATCCTTCCCCCCATCCACGGCCACAGACTCACTGAGCAGTAAGCTATAAGTACCAACACACACACATATTCTTATAGACTATCCCATGCGCTTAAAGAGGTTTCATCATAAAACACTAAGGCCCAGCATGACACAGAACACAAGAAAGGCTAAACACCCACACGGCATTTTATATAAATCCTCCTATCTGTCCATCTCCTGTCTAATATCAGTTCTCTGTATCAGTGATACTATATGAAAGATTTAGATTTAGAAACCCTCTGGTGCAGAGGAATGTCTGTACTTCCCAATAGCACCATGATGGATGTTCTACCTCTTCTCTTACCAATATTTAGTTGTAAAGAGCAGTGAAAACCTTGTTATGTTCCATTATTGAAGACATCCACCAGTCATATATTCTGCATTTCTCTGAACAAATTATTTCAACAAGAAACTTCTGTAATTTGTTTAATAAACTGAATCAGCAAATGGAAGTAATAAATGATTGGCAACAAGAAAGAAATCTGAAAAGAAAAATATGAAGAATCTGAAGGCAACTAGGAAACTGGAGAATGGAGTAGCCCCTCTGGGAAAAAAAAAAACACAGGCATCCAGAAAGTGATTCATATCCTGAGCCCTCTAACTTTTATGAGGGTCAAGTTATAGTGGATAAACAGAAAGAGTTTATTGCAGGTGAATTCTGACAAGAAGAGAGTTCTGCTTAACCATCAACAAAAGACAACTACAGATAAATTCCTCATTATGATCACATGAATTTACAATAAAATATATGTAAATATATATGCAAATTAAACCGTCCATCTGGAATCCACTGCCCTAGAGGCACAGGCCAATATGATGGCAATGAAGAATCCAGTTTTTCAGATGCATTAACCTTTCTCCTTCTCCCTCAATGCTCTCAATACCCAGTTTTAAGTAATTGCTGTTGTCCTTGCACAATCTGAAACTTCAAAATGTACACAGTAAAAAGAACACAGACAATAAGGGCAAAAGGACAATTTCACATGTAACCTCACAGTAATGAGACACAAGTATATGTCCACAGAACTGAAGGATCAAGGTTTCCATCCACAAGCTCTCAATAGCAAGGCCCATTGAACATTAGTGTGGTACTTCATCTCTCTCTCTCCAACAGCAGTTTGGGAAATGAAAGCGGCTGACACCTCTTTATGTATGAGGTTTGACTTCCCTTCTGTTCCCATTCCAAGGGCACAGAGAAGATTCTGCATTCAGTGTGTAATCTGTTTCCTAGTTCAAGTCCAACTTCTTCCATCTGGGAGAAAAACAAAGACCAAACCAAACCAAGAGAGAAAAACTGTTTTATGCTGCTGCTAAGAGGGGAATACAGGCAAAGAAAATACACAGACTTCAAAACTGTCTGTTAGTCCTCCTCCATGAGAGCAGCATTCCTGCATTTGAATGTTAAGAGGCAAATCAAAGGGGGGAAAAAGCATTACATCCTGGGCTTCTGAAGCTTACTCACTTGTGTTATAAGGTTTGACATTTTCTGCTGTAAATTCACTCTCACAATAACAATTTTGCCATATAAAATTGTGGGATTAAATATAAAGTAATCATCTGTTCAGTGTTGCACCCTTTACAAGGTAATAATACAGGGTAGAACAAATAATTCTGGTTTTGTTTGTAAAGGCTACGAGATCCTTGACCTCAGCATACATTTCAGAAGCAACAGGATAAATGAGGTTTCTTCTCTTTGAAAGTTGGTGGTTCCCAAACAAAAGACTACTTGAAACTTACACTCTGTGGCACTTACCAGAGACAAAATAGACTTACTTTTCAAATTTCTCTTGGATGATGCTTTTCACTTCATTTCTCCAATGGTAAATACAAATGCTTGTCAAACTGTTCTCAGGAAGTCATCCCTAACGCATTCCCTCTAACATAGTTTTTAACACACCTTTTCATCCTCACACTCTCTGCCCTGTTGTCTTCAGCCAGATCCGTACCCTCAGGCATTGTTTCTTTCTTGATTTACCGATTATGATGGAGCAATCTGCTACTGCAGCTCTTGGAGTTTTTGCACCATATGATGTATTCAGACAACTCAGTAAAAATACCTAGCAGCATTCCTCTTTGGTAATTATAAAAGCCACAGAAGATAAATATACTGCCCAAAGAGTAGATTCCTTATTTCCTAACACATATGTGAAGTGGCAAAGTCTGTAGTCAGTCACTTCAAGATTCAAGAGACCAAGATACTCAGAGACCTCCGTTTTCACCAACAGTAATCAAATGATAAAAGAAAATATTAAAGAAATTTTACACCACACCAGATAAATTACCATCAGTCAATATGCAAAAATGACTAACCAGATAACTTCACTATCCTAACGGGTTTTGTAACTATTGCAGATTATCACAGGTGAGAAACTTTTTCATTCTTTTAGATGCTCAGAACACATGTAGTTCTAAAAGATGCAAATTCAGACAGGTTGTGTATTTTACAAACTAACTTGTCAATTATTGATATTTTGATTACGCAGCCATTAACATTTTGCTCAGAAGCACCAAACCAACTCTGCAGACATGTGCCTGAATTCTCCCTGATTTTACACCACATTGTGCCGAGTATCACATCGTATTGACTGACAATTAAAATTCTTTAATAAACTATTTTGGAATTTGCAATTCTTCTTTCTCAAAAAACAAACAAACAAACAAACAAACAAACAAACAAAAACACACCACACAAAAAAAAACAAAACAAAAACCAACCAAAAACCAGAAAATAACCAACAAACACCTTAGGTCTGAGTTTAACCCCTTAAAAAAAAGGTGTTTCAGGTATCTACAAGTGACCATCCTAACCTCTACTTTTGAAATTAGCCTGCCTGTAAATTCCTCACACACTACCTATTCAGGTAGAGATAACATCCTTTTTGTACTGCTGTAATATAGGATCTCAATCTAGAAATCTTTTAAGAGTTTAACTGCACACACCATCCCACTGAGCTGAACATGATGCCTGGTGGCAGCCAGCACTATGACATTGAGCAGTTGCTCCATCAGATGTTCCCAGCTGCACTGGTATTGCCACATCCTAACTTCAGAGGCAGTTGTGCCACAAGTTTTGTTTTACTTAAGCCATACATTAAAAAACTTAACGACACACTAATTTAAAGATGGAAATTTTACAAAGTGAACTTTTCTGTTGGACCTAAAGATCACGTTCTGGAAGCTGAGAGTGATAGCTTGACATTCCATTTTCCAAAAAGTCTAAACAACCACAATAAATTTACAAATGTAGACATGCTGCACTGTTACATTTCATTTCACGCTCAGTAAGCAAACATTATCAAACTGTAAGTACTGTCATCCTCTGTCTTTTTAGTTAGAAATCTTGTAGCCAATAAGAACGTGACCTTGAAATATTTCACAGATGGATGAAGTCACTTAATTTGCGAGTCACTTTGTTACAGATTTTGCAGAACTGCAACTTTAGGTCTCATTTCCTCTAATTTCACCTTACAGTAACTTTACAAACTGCATCATCAGTAAGAGTCACTGAAAGTGCATTAATGAACCATGTGTCTGAACTGTCATGAAAAATTCAGTTTCAAAATTAAACATGCTGAGATAATACAGAGACTTAAGATAGTTTTATTTATATTTAGTAGCTCTAGAATTGTTTTTAGTGCCAAAACACAAAAAGTAAACCCACACTATTTTTGTGGAGATTCTAATATGCTGTCAAAACCACAAGATGTTTTCTGTTTACCAATCTAGTGGAAATATATGGCCTTGTGTGAGGGGATGATTAACTGTTACAGAACACAGATGTAAAATTCTTTTCATCAGGTTTTTCATGTGGGCTGAGTCTACTCTGATGTGTACTTTAAAGGGAAAACTAAAGCAAAAATTCCAGTGCTGTTTACTCAAGGGATGGCTATTGTTTTCTGATACTCCTATTGCATGTGATAATACACCAGAGTCACTATACAAAACAACCAAATATATACAACTATATGGGGATTTCTTTAACAATTTAGTTAGCTAAAAAAAATTCTGTTCATTTAAAATACATAATAACTCATTTCAAACTTATTCAATGCATTAGATCACTTTTTTTTTCCAAAGAATAAAAATTCATTTCAGTCTAATTGCCAAGACAACTAATTGAATAGGAATTTTAGAACTCTGAAAAGGACTTAGGATCTATGGAGTTTTAAACTACTGTAAACAAACAAGTGGAAAAATAAGCATTTTGCATTTTTCAAGAAAAAAGTAAACACAAAGCAAACAAAAATTAATTTAAAGTACTGCTTTGTTGATCCTAAGGATGTTCTGGCTTTTTATCCCAAATGATTTCCTTCTGAAAGATCCACTACCTCCACCCCACTAACACATATCCCAGTAACCAGCATAGAGCTATTCTGAAATCAGAAAGGCTCTGCAAAGAATAAAATCACCCATGTTTGGAAACAGTCTCTCCCTCACACTTTCTTTCCCTCCTGACTCGACTCTGATGTAGAGAAACCCATTTGAACAGAGTAAGGCTGCTGCCCAGCCCATTGACCCTACTGCCTTTTACTCCCACAGTCATGGCTTCCATCTAAGCTGACCATGATTTGATTTCGGATATCAAATGCAAAATACTTGGACCAAACTCTCTCTAGGTCACTATTTATTTTTTTTTTTTTGGTTGCTGTTACCTTTAAAAGCAAGTTCTCTGAACACCGGCATCTTCTCAGGCCAGTGGGAAAAACTTTCATCATCTTAAATTGATACCCCATCCCTGGACGTGTTCAAGGCCATGCTGGATGAGGCTCCAAGCAACCTGCTCCAGTGGGTGACATCCCTGCCCATGGTGGAGGAGTTGGAACTGGATGATCTTTAAAGCCTCTTTCAATACAAACCACTCAATGATTCTGACCTAGCAGTTTTTTTTGTTGATTCTGACTTCAAGCTTTAGTGGTTACTTCACAACAACCAAAAGGAAATGACAGGCATGAAAGGGCAGGTGCAGGATAACCCTTTCTTTTGCAGGTTACAATCTTGAGGTCATCAACCATTATTCATAAGCACAGAGTCCAAAAACTGAGACTTGGTAGGTAAAGTCAAAAACAAAGCCTGGCTTTAAAATAGATCAGTCCTTTAATACAATGCATCTGTGTCACAGAATTGATGATTGTTACAGTGCCATTCTTTGCAAAAAGAACACAGCAATGGAAAAATTTCTGTTGCTAATTTTGGAAAAGGTCTAATAGTCTAGTTTAGGAAGACTAGCCTATACTCCTTAATAGTGTGTACACTAGTTGGCCTAAAATCAAGTACTGTACTAATGGGGACACATTAATGATTTCTGAACATTTATACCTTTTATTTTACCTCATGTATTCAATAACCTCTTGACGGAAAGATAAAAAATTATGAATCACAATTAAGCTTATCAAGCAAGGATTTAAATTTGATTTAATACAGTCAGTCTTTCCAAGATCCCTTCTGATGCCACTTCCAAGAGGTGAAAGGGAAAACGTGACACTGAATATTAACTTGGCAGCATTGTTTCTGAAAACTACTTTGTTGGAGGCACTGTGTGCCTATTAATATTTCATAAGCTGCTTTAAAACCAGCTCCTGGACTAAAGTAAATGAGAATTTCAACTTGTAGTTCAAGTACAAGTTTAAAGCAGACAAGATTTAAGAGACAGTCTTGAAAATGTGATTTAAAGACATTCTTGAAGTCAAAAGACAAAATGCTAATCAAGTCAGACCCTTCCTTGCTCACTCTTTGCATTTATCCTCCCCCTTAGTTTTCCCACTTGAATTTACAATATTCTGAAGTCCTATATTGGAAATACCGTTCAGCTTATCAAATTCAGAATCTTTTCATCTTTATGCAATGAGAAGTAAACCTATCAAGTGGGCTACCATTCCAAATAATCCCTATTTCTAAACAGAGAGAGGAGAAAAACATCAGAAAAGCAAAATACGCACCCATTCACAAAATACAAGGTGAGAAAACATTCCATATTTCTGTGACAAATCAGCTCAGGACTGAGATATTAGGAATATATTTTCACACTGGGCAGAGCACCACTGACTTTGAGACAACCATCTCCAGGAAGACCTTATTGCTACCTTTCAGCATTTAAAGGGAGCCTGTAAGAAAGATGCAGACACCTTAGCAAAGCCTGTTGTAATAGGACAAAGGGGATAGGTTTAATTTTGGTTGACTTATGTTAGATATAAGGAGGATGTTTTTTATAATGAGGGTTGTAAAACCTTGGCACAGGTTGCTCAGGGAGGCAATAGATGTCCCATCCCTAGAAACGTTCAAGGTCAGGCTGGACAGGGCTTCAAGCAACCTCTTCTATTTGAAGCTGTTCCTGCCCATGGCCAGGATTGGGGAGTGGACTAGATAACCTTTAAGGTTCCTTTCAACCCAAATTATTCTATGATCACAGAGATTCATAGAGTCCCAATGGGTAATAGCACGTTGAAATTATGCATATGGCTTAACCACTCCCTTATCCTACCAGACTCTTCTATTTCTCATTCATCCACACTCTTTAGCCCCTAAAAGGGCAGTCTAAACTCAAAGGGCCAAATACCACAATACCACCAACTCCAAGAGTTATATATGGGCTGACAATTATTCACCAAAAGAAAACATTTTCAAGGGTTTTTTCCTACACTCTCAGCAAGATAGTAGATAGTGAATGTTCCAGCAGATAAAGTCACAGGATTTGAAACAATATTAAATTGGCAGCAGAGAGTTGCAGGGGGTTGTAGAAATAGGGTTATGCTAATGCCTCTGTACATTTGCTTAAAAATTTACACAGAACAATGTTTAAATTACGCTAATGGCCTGACCGCAAGTGAAGAAATGCAATATTCAAGCCACGTGCAGACCTTCTTCCAAACTCATGTGTATTTATTTTTAACAGGCACATCAACATCCATTAAGCACAAAGATAATTAATTTCTTTTTCCCAGTCACAATTATGGCTAATATGAGTCAGACTCTTCCAGCAGTTTCAAACTGGATCTAAAATTAAGGACCAGTCATGTGTGATTATTTAAAGAGTCCATGGCATTTTCATGTAAGACATGTGACTACTGGACAGAATCTCAGCAACTGCTGGCAATTCCACTACATATGCATGAGGCAGACTTTCCATAGTATTGCACCTGGAGATGCTATCGCTTGGCTTGTGATAATTCTACAGTCTCAAAACCATTAGTTGTCATCTTTGAGAACTCACAGAGATACAAGACTAGAAAAAGTCAACTTCAGTCTTAAAGCAGTGGGAGGGAGGCACAGGAAGACCTTTACCTGATTGATATTAACGATTGATATTAAACTTTCACTCAAATACTGGGATTAAAAAATTAAACAGAACAGCAAAGCAATAAACTAACAACACCTAGAAAAAGAAACAGCCAACCTGGATTTCACACAATTAAATCATGCACAATTAGCAGTAAGACAGCAAACCCTGGAGACAAAGAGCACACAATAGATATCATATGTGCTAACTAATTATTCTCACAAGTATGTAATATATGTCACTCTCTTTAAGAAAGTTTGCCTAAGCTGGGGTGAATGCAAAACTGACTGGAAAGCTATGCTGAATCCAAACAGAAAAGCACATAATTTGGAATCATTTAGATCCATTGCTATTCAGTATTTTACTTTCTATACATTATGCATATGCAATCCTTTATGTGCAATTTCCATTTTTATCTATCTAGGTCATGAATAAATCCCAATACATCACCAATCTTAGACCAACTGCAAGCACTCTGGATGCGTAGATTACAGCAAAAAATAAACAGACTGAAAGAAAAAAGACAACTGTCAATAGGGAGAAATGCAAGATATTCCAATATGCAGAAATATGCAACTATATAAACTGAGGATGAAGAACAAGTGATTAGGTAGGTATTACCCTGAAAAACATCTGCTGAGTGCAATCATTCATTAGTTGAACCCAGCTCCATAACATTCACTATGGCAAACTATGCAAACATACAGATACATTTAATAGCATTATAACTATAACAAAATTATTTCTTTGCTCTCTTCTACACTGGTAAGGTCTCAACAGGATGTTTCTGTCCACAGTTAAGATGTCAGAGTTCCAAAAAAAAGTGTGCATGGATTAAAGATCTGTAAAATTTAATCTGAATAAGAAACAAAAGAGAAGACTGAGGTGAAAACAGAAAAAACAGTAGAGAAATGTCAAAGACCATGAAAAAGAAAGAAAACTTATTTTCCATTTTCTACAGAGATGTCTGGAAGATTCAGGTGGAACATAAGATGAAACATTCAGCAGATAAGGGCAGTGAAGTGCGGGATGGTCTGACAGAAACCCCAAGATATTCAACTAAAACAAATGCCAAATCCTACATCCCAGGCACCAACTGGAAAGGAAAGCAGCTCTACTGAAAAGGATTGAGGGGTCCTGTCTGGCAACATGTTGCCCATCAGCCTGCAGTGCATCCTTGAAGAAATGAAGACCAACTCCAGAGTGGGCTGAATCAGTGGCAAAACAGACAGCAGATCCTTCTGATCATGTGATCCTTCTCCACAACTCAACACTTGTAAGACCACATCTGCTGCATTTTGTCCCATCTGGAGAACTCCAGTAGAGAAAAGGATAGAGACAAACTGTACAGAACCAGCCCAGTGGAGGGCCACTACAATGATCGAGGGGTGGAACATGCAGGATAGAGAAATAGGCTGAGGGGCTTGAGTCTGTTTAGTTTCTAGCCTTTAGAAAAAAGATTAAGGGAAATCTAAGTGCTGTTTTCAAGATTATGGAGTCAGGCTCTTCTCAGAGGCTCACCATGGAAGGACAAAAGGCAACAGACACAATCTGCGGAAAGCAGAACTCCAATTATTCCAATTAGATAGAAGGGAGAAAAAACAACCATAAAGGTCATAGAACTTTGGAGCATGTTTCTCAGAGAAGACTTACCAACCCCGGAGTTATTAAAAATTCAGCTGAGTAAGGGCCCTGAGAAACCTGACCCAACTTCAAAGGTGGCCCTGCCTTGAACAGCAAACTGTACCAGACAACTTCCAGAACTTCCTTCCTACCTAAGTTATTCTATAATTCTTCTACAGTGTCTGTGAGGAATGACAAAGAGAGTGCCTTGGGCTAGGAGACCAACTGTACAACCTCCAGAGGTTCATTCCAGCTATTTTTTCTACAATCCTGAAGACTGAAAGGCACTAATAAATATTCAAACAGAATATATGTTTTCTGTTCTTTGCATTAACAGTGTCTCATTCATTTTAGCTAACAGGTTATAAATATAAACAAATATACCATATTAAATACTTAGAAATTTGATACCAGTAAAACTGAGAAATTAATCTGAGATACCAGACTTCATGGAAAACAAGGGAGAAAAATGATAGTGGAGAATGTTACAATAGTCAGCATTTAAAATAACATTTTCAAACACTTTCATACCCCCTCTGCAATTCCCAGAGAGGCTCTCAGGCACTTTGCTGACAGCCAAAGCCAGGACCTCTACTGAGTGCTGGGCTGACAGTCTGTAGTGAGAGAGGAATACACAGCGCACAACACCTTTAAAAGCCCTTTTTAATTTTAAAGGCCTTCAAAGCACAAAAGACAAAGGGAGATCGGTTATATCATATAGGGAATTTACATGTGGATCTTTCAAAAGTAATCACGGTAGGAACAAAAATCTCTCAATGGATCACCTATAAGCTGTCAAAAACTAATTTTACACTGAAAGTATGATCATACAGCTCTATTTTCTGTATCTCACAGTTTAATGACCACAGGTGATGTATGCAATCCAAGGAGAACTACACCTTAAGATGACACCTACCAATAAAAGAACTGAAGATTTTATCCAGTCAAAATTCTTAACACCCTCTCTCATACCTGGATATGATTTTGGATGTTCAGACGCAAAATAAAACCACTTTTTTGAACTTTAGACCAACACAGACTTCTTTTAAGGTGCAGACATAATGCTTTATCCTCACTGTAAAAAAGCTGCTGATAAGTGAAAACTTGGTTGGAACTACTTACATTAATCCACTAATGGCAGGAGAGACCACAGTAACAGCAATTATCTAATGTGACTGATTTTGTCACCTTAAGAGAATAAACACTGCTAGCATGATCAAGATCTATAGTTTTGGCATATTTTGTCTAAGCAAAATTCATGGCTATCTGATGAAGTACTGGCCAGCAGACTTTTTTTTCATAACTCTCATAAAAGGCAGGACTGCCCTTCCTCCAACTAAACCTGTAAAAGTCTTTCAACATTATAGTTCAATTAATAGTCTAGCACAATTCCCAAACTCTGTGAAGAAAGTTCTTTAGATGCATCTCATAGGCAGGGAAAAAAAATATCTTATTTTCATACATGCAGAAGACAACAGAATACTCACTTTCTGAGAACCTTGACTTCTCAGACTGTATATAAACATCTATTTATATAAATGTGGATATATGTTTCTTTTTAGAGTAATTCATATTATTTTTGGTGATTCAGTTATATAAAATAGACACACAGAGAATAAAGACAGATCTTCAAACTTGGAAGTGTGTAGGTTTAACATGAAATAAATTAACAATTCTGCTACAATTTAAAATTAAGCAAGTATATATGCCTATATACTCCTGAACCTATATACAGGTATGTAAAGACATGTACACGCAAACCTTTTATTGAAATATGAAATCTAGATTGTAAAAGCTTAAGATTTAGCAAGATTTTGATAGTTTCATACTTACTGAAGATTAGCGTTTCTTACTTCTAGCACACTAAAAATTAGAGTTTGTAAAACATGTTACCTAGGAAACAAGAACGAATACACATGCAATGGGAATAAAAATTCAAAAACCTTGGATGGAACTATGTATGCTAGAAGTGAGTAATTTTTCTTTCACTTCCCTACATCCAAGCCATAGATTTCATCATTACTATAAACAATGTACACATCACCTCTGTAATAATTTAATGGAAAGGAAAAAAAAAAAAAGGTTAACCATCCCAAATAACAGGAAAAAATACTTTTTTTATTTCATATTTATTATACTTTTTTCAGCCATCATTCCTGGAAGTTTTGTTCTTCAAAATCAACTGGCATCCTGTTAGAAAAAAGTTAAACTAATGGTATAAGAGAACAACACAACACTCAGAAGTGAAGTTCACAGAAGATGAAATTATTCCCAACATGTCAAATTGAGTGAAGTCCAAGCTGTTTGACAGAGGCTTTCATGAGCAGGAATGGTTAACTACAAGAAAAGACATTTCTGCTTCAACTTACAAGGGAAACCTACTATTTGCAGGTGCGAAGTTTCAGGGGTAGCATCTTCTGGCACTATACATCTCCTGGGAAAAGCAGAAATTGACACATTTTTATGCATTATCTGAATATGACATTTAGGTACTGACAGAAGGCGGCACACAGTCAGACAGCAGTCTTTGTCAATAATGATACTTCTCATGTAGATGCTGTTTGGTTGGGTGTGGGGTTTTTTTTGAGCTTTTATATGCTAACAAATTCCTGCATCTGACAAAAAATACCCTCTGTTTTTACACTGTTCATTCTAATTAAATCAGTTTGCTTACCAGCATATTGAAAATGGGTAATACCAATAACTTGCTTAATTTTTCAAGTGTATTCCTTAGCAAACAAGAAACTCAAGATAACTGCTGCTGGAAAAATTGGTGCAATCGTATCCTGTAAAATACTGTATTTAAGAGAAATGCAAGAGAGGATTCCGATACATTGACTTAGGAAAGGGATTAGGTTAATTCCACTTCTCTTTTGAACACTGCACTTAACACACTTCAATTATAGATCTTTGTTCATTTATGAGTTCCCGTGTCTGGGCTAAAGTTGTTACTAGACCAGGATAGATAAGAAAACAGTAGTGGGATTAAATTAAGAGCTGTAAAACTTTGGTGGATTACTTAGAGCTAGAAAATTTCAAGATGCTGCACTGACTACTAAGTAGATATTCTAAGGGTAAAACCAGAAGTGTCATCAGGCAGAAGTGTTTGTGGTGAGCGCTGCATTGCAGAGGTAGAAAATACATCAGAGGGTTTGTTGTTCTCATTTCCCAGATATAAGAATCTTGATCCATCACTTTTTATATTCTGCAGTGCTATTTCAATGACTTCAAACACTTGCAAGTTCAAAATCACTGAAAGGTATCTTTTAAACAACCCAGAACAAGTTGAATTCTTTTGCATGGAAAATAATAAAAGGCTCTGAATAACATCAAAATAAATGCTTACCCATTTCGTGTATTTAAAAGGCAAGAAAAACTTAAAGCGGCTAGAAAAAAATAAAGCATTAAAAGTAACCCTACTAGTTACACACTCAAACACAAACGGCAACTGCATGTGTTGGAAAATGTGTTTTTGTTGTGTTTAGAAACAATTATTTCAATTATCATATTCTCCAGTTGTCTTTCTAGTCACCACTCCAATAATTTTGTCTAATTTTCATATAGAAATCTGCCTGTGCTGCTTTATGCTGTTCATCCCACTTATGTTTTTCTTGACTACAGAGGACTTCTCTTGCTGTCTTGCCTTTCTTCTTTCTCCCTTTCAATTCTCCAAACCTTCTCAGCCATCTTTATCTTTTCTTTATCTTCCAAAGATCTTTTTTTCCCTTCCAAACTCAGTTTACTCCTGTAGTTGCACATACTGTTTTCAATACCTACTTTTCTTTCCCATGGAGAGGTTAAATGTGCCAGCTGAAACACAGTAGGAACTGAGAAGTGCTGGTGAACATCTTATCTTGCCTCTGTAGAAGAAAGAAGCTGAAGGTTCTTCCAGACAAACAATGTTTCAGCAACGCCCTTCAGCACTTGCCCTTCCTCCCTACTCACTTCACCCCTCAGCTCCCTGATCTCTTTTCTTTGTATTACGCTGCTTGTTGCTGCCTACCTATACTGTCCACTGCCTCTGATTTCTGCTTTCTATTATGCCTCATGTATATATTTTCCCCCTAAACCAAGTATTCATATATATATATATATATATCATACACACACACACCCCCCTGTATACTGACATATAACTTCCTAAAAAGATAAGGCCTCTACCTTTCCTTATTACCTTAACTTCCTTTTTGCATATATTTTTTTCCTCAAGAAGACTCGAAGTAGAACATACACAAGAAGCACAAACTAAGTTTCTTTTCCTTATGAGTTGCTTAAATTTACACAGCCTAATTCTAATATCTGTGTAAATAGTTCAGGTATTACAATAGTTGTAACCATTGGAAGAGAAGAATATTACTTCTGAAATAGTAATTACAGCTGTTTGCAGACCAAGAAAACTGCATCTCCATCTCAAAGTTTTTGGATCCCTGTAGTGACCAGGCTAGCAAATGTCCAGAGCAGGCTGACAGGCAGCTGTGCTCTTTTTCCCAAATTAAAGGTTAGGCATGCTAATAAAAACCCAGCAGGGACTAGGAAATGCCGCTGAGCACCCCAAATCACCTTGGCACAAGAAGACAGCAGCTCCTGACTCCTGCTGAACCAGGTCTCCTGACTCCAGAGATGCTCCTGCCAGTGTCAAGCTCAGGGCAAGCAGCCCCAGTTCTCCCCTCTCTCTCCCCACTGAGTCTCTGCAGCCCCTGTCCCTCCACCTCTGCCCTACTCCCCTTGCTGAGCTGAGAAAGCTGCCCAGGACATTGCACCGAGAACCAAGTCAGGGACCAGATCCAGGTTAAAAATAAGCCTTCCTAAGAGGGTCTAGCATCCATGCTATAGGCAGCTGTCCCCTCTTTTTTGTGTGCCTTATAGAAATTCAAAAATGATAGCACAGCTGTAGCTTTAATGTGGCCATCTGCCACTTGAAAAGACATTCTCTATCATTAGACTGTACTTATTTTGGAAGGAACATTGAAACCTACAATATTAAATTAATTTTCTCTTATTTTTCTCTGTTGCTGCTGCAGCTGACATATGTAATTCAACCTACTCTTTGCAAGAAGGGTTCATTTCCACATCCTCTTGAGTACTTTTTTCTTTCTAAAGCTCCATCAAGGCTGCCCAATGAAAATCTCTCAAGTTGTTTTTGCTGTCATCTTTGAAACAGATTTTCTTTTCTTCCCCAGCTCTTGCTCTGTAAGAACAGCTCCAGGTAAAAGCAGGAGGGCATTCACACAAGTGATGACAGCATCCTCATGAGTGGTGCTCACTGCAATGAGCAAGGAGGGCAGGCTGCATCACCTGCACTGAGCTATGCCTGGGTGGTGGCGCGGCAGCACTGGTCTGTGCCAGGGAGAGCCCCAGGCAAATAAGCTTCCTCGGTGGAGGATGGACTATTCAATAATAAACTTCAGGCATCTGTCATTTTTGGACACATCTCAGAGAAATAAAGAAGTGCTTAACCTTCCAACTCAATGGATTGCTGACATAGGCACTTAGTATGTTTTTTAATTATTTGGCATTGGGAAGGATCTGAATGATGAACACCCAAAAAGAACCTGAACACAGGGTCTCAATCAATGAGCCTTTCTGTTTCCTACCTGTTCACATTTTTGTCCTGTTTTTCATGTCTAATATATGCCAGGAGAATATTTCTATCCCCAGCTATCTCAGGAAAAGGACAATGATGCTCCGCTGAGATGTTTCGATACCTGTTAATCAGCTGCAGGACTTCTCAGAGGATGGCAGAGAATGGAGACACTGGAAGCTGGGGACTAGCATGCTTGTGATGACACTGTCTACCAGAAATATAGTGCTGTGCTGCTGGAACTGGGGAAAAAGAAATTCTGCACTTGTATAGATTTTTGCTGTGCTTTTAGCTTTCTTCTGAACACCCTCCCATAGCAGACCTCTCTAATGGTACAAGGCACAAGGTAGAAGTGAACACAGGCAGAGGTCCGTGAAGGATCTTACCTCTATCCACTTAAAACTTGCAGTCAAAATCCATATCCTGTGAGCAAAATCTTGTGACAAAACAGTCTAAATAAATATCAACCAAGTAAATATATAATGAGACACATTATTTTTTTTAATTAGAAATTTGAATATTTTACACATCTCTAAAGGAAATATTCCAACCCAATAAAAACAACCAACCAAACAAAAAAACAGCAAAAAAACTCGATAAAGTTGCAGTGTGAGATGTTGGAGTTTTGGAGGAAGGTTCTTGGCTAAGCACTCCAAAGACTGAGAGCTCCCTTCCTTGCAGCTTAGGTGCTGCAAGCCTTTCTTCAGGTGGCAACAACAACAATGAGAAACACTAACATAATGAGAAACACAAAAAAAATTATTCTCAGTCACAGAAATGTTAAAGCAAGGTGTGAATAAAGCTAAAAATACCAGTTGAGCAGAGCAACAATATCAGAGAAACTGTAACATGAATTCATGAAGCAGCTTCAGTGTCTGCCTTGAAGACACTTGCTCACTTGCCAAGTCTGTCAGAAAGAATTAACTTGTCAGCGAAAAAAGGGTATAGTACATGAAAAAATACTTTTTTGAAAGTTATACTGCAATTTTTCCTTTTTCTGCAGACTATTTCAAGCTTTCAGGCATGATTTGCTGTTTTTCATCTTGTTAACTGTAATTCTATCACTTGGGCACATCCATCCTGACCTCAATGCTTATGTAACAACACCCCCAAAAGAGATGAGATTAAAAAAAGGAATACTTTGCAACTTTCTTGATGGCTAAGAAGAGGAAAAGGATTATATTGAAAGGATCTTGAATTTTGGGACAGAAGTTTCAGATTAAGGATCCACTGAGAATAAAGAAGTCTGTCTGAAGCAAAAGCTAATGATGTGATGACCATCACAAGTGGCCCCCAGCCAGCAAGGCCACATGTGACCTCAAGTATCAAGTCAAAATATTTGCTTGTGAGCTGTTCAGGAATAATTTAATAATGTACAGATGTGAAATGCTCTCCTAGATTAGATTTTCAGAATTGCTTTACTCTGAATGAATTGGCTGATGGAGTTACTGGGATAGCTTTTCAATCATGTGAGCAATTGTCTTCTGTACCAGGACTGGATAAAAGAGAATGACACCATACACTTGCAGATTCAAGTGACCACACAGAGGAGCCAACTTTGACTCTTCTGACCTCAAAAATGGACACTGATGAGTAAGAAAAGGAAACCAGAAGCATAATGCTTACTGTAGAAATACCTTCAGCTATTAAACTAACTTGCACATACATATTAAACTGTAATGTAATGGATAGAGAAGGTTCATCCTCAGAAGTCAGTTATCTTACCAAGAATTAACATGCAAATCAATCAGAACTTACACAACACAGGTTTACATGCAGCTTCCAGTGGGAAAGGCTCACCAAGGCTGGCCTGAGCCACAGCCCTGTAATGTGAAGTACAGTACGTGTACCAACAAGACGAGACTTCTGAGACGGAACACAAAAACCCACATTAGTTACCAACAGCTTGAAACCAAAATTTTACTCTTGCTTGTTGACAATCCTGTCCAGGAATACTTTGATCAGTCTAACACGTAAGTAACTAACCTCCATTAAACACACCTTCAGCTAGCAGCAACCAAGTCTGAAAAATGCACAGCTCCCACTTTTTGCTCTGTCCAATGAACAGGCCCTGTCAGCTTAAACATTAATATAATGGATCAAGCAGAAAACACCAGACAACGAAACTTATACTGCTTTTTAAATTCTTCTTCTCAGACTATGAATTATAAAACTGAAGGAAAGCAGCTTTATAAATCTTATCAGAACTACTGTGGGAATAAAGCCAGGGCACCGTAAGAGTATTTACTCATGTTCCAGCAGAACTGCTGTTCCCAGGTAATAGGTCATCTCACACAAAGGTCTCACAGCTACTAAGCCCACCTGCGGCAGTGAAGAAGCCAACACAGTCTGCTCCAAGGACACGACCCGCCAGCCAGAAAGGGACCACATCTTTGTTGCTTTCTGAGATGTGTCCCACAGGCAGCCAGCTTAGTAGGAGTCTCAGGTCCCCCTTCTTCAAGGCTTGAATGATTCTGAGCTATAATATTCAACATTAAATTTTGAATATTAGAGCTTATATTCTACAATACAGCTTATATTCTTAGATACAGCTCACCTTTTGGGGAAAGAATATAAAAGAGAAAAATCAGAGCTGACCAAAAAAAACCCCAGAAAGGGTATCTAATAAAAATTTCATGTTAACATTTAAAATCAAGACTGCACATCAATATTATTCCCAATCTGTGAGACTTAAGTGTTATTTACAAATACTAACTGTATTAGCAGGAGTAACTTCAGTTATTTAATGTCTTCTGTGCAGACTCATAAAAGGGCTTACTCTCATCTGCTCTGAACTGAGACCACTCTGCCTTCCTCCACTGGCCACATGGAGAAACTGACTGTCTCAGGTTCATCGATCTTTACCTCATTCTCCAAACAATGAATTTTCCTTCAGTTTAACTCAATACTGAAGAGCACCCACACAGCACAGTCAGAGATCAGGAGCTGCAGTTTGCATGCTTTACATCCCATCATTTCTTTAACAGTATTTCCCATGATAACACCAGGATCATGGGGCTTGATACTACACTAAACATAAGACTGCACAATGCAAAGGAGGTATATTCAAGCCAGGAGGTAAGTCCAGCCATGAAGAATCAAGTTACAAAGCTTCTGAATGAGAAATCCCACCAGACATTGCATTAGTCCATGCAGACTCTGTTCAAATTCATCAGGCCCCAAAATAAAAATTTCTATAGTGGTACCTGATTTTCTGGTATTCATTACCTCAATGTAAGGCCCTCCCTGTAAAACATATGCAAACAAGCAAACCTCATGGCAAAAGAATGACAAATGCATTAAAAATGCATGTACTAGGAGACACTTTCAAGTTTTGTAGAAACTCTGTTTCTGATTTGAAAAAACAAAATTACAAAGCTCTGAGAAACGTTTTGAGTTTAGACACGACACAGAAGCTGGGACAGTTCAAGAAATGGGTAAAAGGACAAGATGCACCTATCAGCATGAAATAAACTGCTCTAGCAAGATAACAGGAGCTTTGTCACTTAATATTATTGTCTTCAAGATCCCTAAACCAGTTAACAATCACATAGCTCCATAACATGTTTTTAATAATGTCACCCTCATTTCTTCATAGATAGGATGTAAGTGATGATGATGATCTCCAGAACCAAATGCAAAACATTTGTAGCTGAAACTGATACAAGAAACTTGTGATTTACACCACAAAAGGTGACTTACAGGTAGAAATCTGGTTTTTAAAAGACTAAGTGGGAACATGCTATGGATTTACTAAAATTGCAAATTACTGCATTACTGGTTGCACCTAACTCCCAAATGTTCAGTTATAATTCATTAAACATAAATTAACTGGAAAATCTGACATTATTTCTTTTTGGTATAAACACAACAGCTTTCAAGTCCAATTTTACACATACAAACACATGCTTTCCCATAAATATACAGAAAAATTCCAGTGATGCCACAAAAAAGCAACAACACAGTTGAAGAAAAGGCTTCTCCACTGCTCTGTTAACATCTTGCTTCTTTCTGCCACCTAGACACTTCCTCTCTGTATCTTCCCTGGTTTGACAAACATGATCTCCTAGTTTGCTTGGCTTCAGTGGTGTTCTTATGAGGTATGCCTCAAGCGTTTTGTTTTCGTCCCAGTTTGACTGAGACCCAGTACTGGGGATCACTGGAATTTTCAAGGCAGCAAGATGCCAACAGAAATGTAAGGAAGATGTCAGAGGTGATTTTAAATCCAGGGTCAGAGTCCAGCAGAGGTCTTCAGGAAGGCAGAGAAGGTGGTAAAAAGGACTGACATGGTACACGTGGATCTATAAGCAGCATGGACTATGATTCAAATTACAGCCTAGCCTGCATCACATTAATTGTGTTCTGTGGAAAACCATCATATGACAAATATTTCCTCTCTATTCCTTTCACTCCGTTCCCCCCCTGAGATCTAGCTGTGCAGTCTGGTGTGTCTCCTGAATGGTAAAATGTGCTGCTTGTAACAAACCTGACACAAGTATCAGTAGCTGACTGCCAAGTCCCACTTCGTCAGCACTGAGAAATCACTTGTCCAGCAGCCCAAGGAGCCACAAAAGCCACCATGGCCCCACCAGGGCAGAGAGCAGCTGGATGAGGCAGGGAGTTGTGCAAGTTACTTTTTTCATTAGCTTCTCTGTGACAGGAGCACTTCTGGTGGGCTGTCACTACCTTGCATAATAGCATTCAGTAGTTCATACTCCGCCGGCGGCTGTGGCCGTGTGGGTAAAGCCGCCGCCCCTGGATCCGTGCTCCTTCTCGGAAGGACGCCGGTTCGAGTCCTGCGGGTCTCGCTCTGCCAACTTCGTCCGGGCTTGCCCTGGCCAAGGCTAGGGAGCGTCCCAGGGCTTAAAGGGGGTGGGGCCAGTTCCGCGCACGCTGAGCTCCACGTAATAAATCCATTCGCGCAGGCATAAAAAGCATCGTCGTTCGCGACGGCTAGACACACACACACACAGTTCATACTCCCTTTGCCTCTGGTTTGCACTTGCCAAAAGCCCTCGGCCAGGATCACACAAAGGACTTTAAGTGCAGCATCAAGGAAAGTCAGAGCATCTGGCTCAAATATAATAAATAGAAGCCATCACTGCAAAAGGCCTTTGCAAGCAGACAGGAGATTGTGCCTGGCTGGTCCCCAATGCCCTTCTGGACTCAGGCACTTTGCTTACTTATATCAGCAGCAGAGCAGGGGGGGGAGGGGGGGACCAACAAAAAAACCAGGGAAAGTAAAGAAGGAAGAGGAGAAATTATGTCCACACCCAGAGGCCAGCTACTGCTCAAGAATAAGAATGCACATCTGCTCAGGGACTGGGGGGAGCTACCCATGAGGGGGGCAAAGAAGGTGCATTTGGGGAGAGCATAGGAACTGGCCAAAATATGTTAAAGGAAGCAATCGATATGGGGGCAGAGAAGAAAGAAGAAGAGAGCATCTCCAACACTACTGTTTTCCCTGGAAAGTTGTGCCATGCAGCACATTGGTTCCTCAGAAGAGCTTTGCTATTACAGCTAGTCCATGTGCAAAGTGGATACCATCCATGTGAAGGAGATACAGGATACTGAGACACAGGCCCTTCAAAACACCACCGGGGAAGGGGAAAGCCTTGTGCATAGCAACAGAAACTTGTCTTCCAAACAAAAGCTTCAGGGAAAAATCAAATGCTGGGAAAGATGGGATGAAGGTCTGTATGAAAGGACTTCATGCCTTCAAATTAGCACCTAAACTTTCTTTTGCTCATCCCAAATCATCATCCCAATTGCTTTCCTAAGTGAGTTTCACCACAACTCACAAGTCTAACAGATAAAGCCTACTATGCACTGCTGCAAATGACTTTGTTGAGTTGAACAATATCAATAATGCCTTATTTTTCATTCTCCAAGCCTACCTATGTTATCTCCACTCAACTCCATAGATCCCCCATAAACTTCAGTAATCCCTCATTCCACCTTTAAGTCTCCCGAGGGGGCGGGGTGGGGGAAATTATTGCTATTGTGCTCAAGGATTTAAGTGGAACAATTTTTTGTGGGGAATGAAGAGAAAGAAAATATGATACAACAGAAAATTGTGTTCCCTAGACACAATTCACCTACTCAGGTCTAAAATATTTATGTATTATTTTATATTTCCAAGCCACCAAACTCAGAAAGGAAACAGTTGCTTCTGTTGATCCCAAAATGCTAAAAGCAGGTAGACATTGTCCAGTTTCAATGACACCAGTCCTGCAACTACAGCTATGAGCCACACAGAAAATTTGCTGTTAACCTCCTTGATGCAGAGGACTGATGGCTAAG
This sequence comes from Scytalopus superciliaris, assembly GCA_013400415.1. NCBI lineage: Eukaryota > Metazoa > Chordata > Aves > Passeriformes > Rhinocryptidae > Scytalopus > Scytalopus superciliaris. The sequence goes on from VXBX01009491.1 coordinate 503,665, forward strand.
ATGTACTGGATATGCTGGTTTTTGAGAACTCTGTGAGCATTCCACTGGGCAAAGAGCTCTGTGCCATCACATTTTGGTAAGCTGGGAAAAAATACTGATACCAAAGCAGTTTATTCACACCTATACCTACTCAGAAATCTTCCTGTTAATGCATTTGGGAGAGACATACAAAAGCCAAATGGGTACGTGAACTGAGGTGAAAATTATTCACGAGAAAGATACTTTGTGGCAGGGATACCCCCCAATGTCTTACACTTCAGAGGAAAATTTGCAAATAAGTAACACTACAGCATCTGTGATGTAACAACAAATACAGATGTCACTCCTTCCGAAAGCCAGGGAAAGCAGCAGCAGCACTGAGCCTCTGGAACATAGCACCTTGGTATAATTAAAGGCAAAATCATTACCCAGGTTGGCTGGCAGGATTCTCAGCAGATCAGCAGCAGTCTTTTCCTTGAAGACCACAAGAGGACTGCTGAAGCATTCCAGGACAATGCTTTTCCCCTGTTCTATCCAGCAAAGCACTACAAGGACACCTCCTTAAGAAAACTTGGACCTCTGAGATAAGGATCTAAGATGAAGATGCAGAGGCAGCATGACATTAGGTTACCAGTTTGTCAGAAACCTGATTGTAGGTCTGTGTTCAGTCTCTGCAGGACTCCTCAAACAAGGAACCCCTCAGAAATGGCCTGTGTGAGCCTGGCTCCCTGAAGCATCTCGCTACTTTGCTTCATGAGGGGACACAAAGACTATTTAAAAGAAAAGGGATATTGGTATTGAAAGTTGGCTAGTTATTGTTGCAGGTGGTGATGTTATGACTTTTTAAAGGAACGCAGATACATCATTTTCATTGCTCCCTGCATGGCATAAATGTCAAACACACACGTGCATACATTTCTCTTTTCAGATTCAGCCTTGCTGTTTTTTCACTTTTCTTCCCTCACACACAATTCAAGCGAGGAATCAAAGGCCTTTTTCTCTCTTCCTGTGGCAATAATACCACAGATGATGTCTTGCCCACCACCTTAACTATCTATTTAAAGGTTAGCTACAGCCATGTAACAAGCACCCAGAGCAGAGCAAATGAGAAGATATAAAAACAGTTTTTATACTTTATGAGCCATTATTTGAGAAAAAAATCAAATAAGATACAGATTAGTGCAGAAGTAAGAGCAAATCATAAGAAGATATTCTAACCAAGAAGTTCCTAGGTATCATACTAATGAGTAATGAAGTCTCCCTCTACAAATCTCACTCTCAATGGCAATATCTGTAGACATTTTGTTCTTTCAGCAAATAGGAAATGACAAATGCAAGTAAAAAGCGATTAAGATCTGCTATTACAATAAAGAGAAAGTACATTTGGTTTTGTCAAGGAGATAGGTGATAACCCACTTATAACAGCCTGGAAATCAGGCAGCTGTGCTGCATACTCCATGTGTGGGACCTTTGAAAGTGATGCTCAAAACAGTCTGTGAGAGGACAAACTTTGTCTCATACAACAAAAATAAGTTCAGTGCACCATGCACTTCTCCTGTGGTTGGCCCCGTGCCACTAGTGCTGCCATCTGCACCTGAGATGCCAGTCCAAAAGCTTCTGGAGGCACCTCAAAAAAAATATGTTTTATTTGAACACCACTGGCTTCTGTGAACAGAAGAAAATGCAATGGTCACATAAAGGCTTATGAATCTAATTTTTTTCTGAATAGCCTGATCTCTGGTAATAAGCAGGAAATCGAAGTCCTTAGGTTGCCTACAAAGGTACTCGATGCCTTTAGTCTGTCTGCTGAGTCTAATGGGGGCAGGTAGAGACAGAAGAGTCTGCTTGCAGATACGAGTTTGCAAAAACACAGCTATAATGACAGTCAGATGTGCCAGGATTCCAGCTCACAGTCCACTGAGCATCTGCTGTACCCTGGCTCCAAATCCTCTTTTCCCTGGGACCAGCACCTGGGACAGGGCACAACCCTGTACGTGAACTCCGCAGCATGCATGCCTGTGCTGCAAAGCCATGAGCACAAGGAGCAAAGGTCAAAGGTTGACCACAGCTCAGAGCATACAGTGGATGCATATCATTGCAGACATACTGACTTCTATGGTAGTGACAGAATCAAATGGTATCACTCCAAAAACACGTGTTCTACAGGAAATCGAAGTGAATTATCCTAATGATTTTGCCTAGAGACATAAACAGCTGCTGCAAACTAGCATCAACTGAAGCAAAATTGAGGTGTTTATTCTGAAAAACTGCTTATTTCACATCCATTTACAATGAAAGACTGATTATTTCCATTCCAGGAAGAACTATATGATTTGAAATGTATTCTTAATGTACACTTTTTATAAGAGCACCTCCTAACCTTTAAGGAAAACTTCAGTCCACTAGGCTAAGCAAACTTTATGGCACGGGTCCTTAGGTCTACAATGCATCAAAATGAAATGCTAAACAACACAGCTTTCAGGGACTCAGAGTGGAATCTTAGCATTCTTGCCCCAAGCTATTTATAGCTTCAGGACACATTTTCTTTATACTGTATTCTCTTTTGGAAATACTTTTCATACCCTCATTTTAACTTGCTTTCATGACCAACTGCAGAACTGACACAATTACAAAGTCTGATTAATAAAATTATTATCTTATGGTACAATGATCTTTCAAAACAGTACTTTAATCCGTCTTGGTCTTGAGATGAAAAGCATTCAAAGGATGTGACTTATTGTTCTTAATTTAACCTTTGTTCATCAGCTAATTTTTTTCTTCTTCTAATCTTAAGAAATTGTTGCTAAGTTTAGAATCAATGTCTTCTCCTGAAATGATGAGCAAAAATTCACCTGACAGCTATAACTGCTAATAAAGTATAAAAGAAAATCAAAGGTTTACTTATTAAAGACCATGCTCCAGGGATTGCAAGTTTAGCCCCCATTCTAAACAATGAACATATTCTAAAATACGTATTTTTAAGGCTTATTAAACTCTGAGTTTTGTCATGCGATGTTTTCCCTTTTCTGTAAATTTACTACTTGGAATTCTGAAAGATTTCACTCAAGAAGAAAAATAATGAAAACATGTTTTCCTGAAGAAATTAATCTCACAGAAACCTTTTTGAAAGAGAAGGAGATCTTGGTAACGGCTTTAACTGTCCCCTAGATGAACATTTTCTTCAACTACAAGAATTGTCAAATGAAAATTCTACATTTGTGAAGCACAGACGGCTGGGACTGTAAATGGCACTTTGTAAAACATAAAAGCAATTAATTTTCTAGTCATATTTTAAAAATAGTTCTTTAATTTGGGGGCTGATTAGAAATAAACTCTTTTCTGCCCATTGCATTTTTCAGGCAGAATGTCACCCAGACTGTGAAACTCCCAGTTCCCACAGGGATGGTAGACAGCAGAGCAAAAGGAGTTCTGGCTGTTGCCAGGATCTCAGAAGCTAAGTGGATAGACCTAAATGAAGCAGTAGGATTCAAGAAACTTAAGTCACAGAAAGGGGTGCTGTTCCACCTTAGCCTTGGTGTCACTACAATGGTTTAGATAGGACCAATTTAGATACAATCTGTACTTCTTTTCAACCTCATTGTAAGCAGGGGCTGGGGAGAAAAAAACGATAATCCTAACTATGAATTGTTCCAAGCCTTTGTTCTCAGGAATGTCAAGCTCCAGCGGCATTCCTTATTAATGGACTTCTGACTGACTTTTTTTTTTTTCATGAAAGAGATGCAGTAAAATGTGTGTGTTATGGATTCAGATGTAGAACATTCCTGCTTTCCTAGTTTAAAATGCCTATTACTTACTGAGCTTTTTCATCACAAAACAAATGTTTTAAAGTCTTCCTCATTTTTTGTGGTTATTGTTGATTTAAGGTAAGGAGATGATTTGTGGAACGCATACTAAAAAAATAATTAGGTACTTTAATCTAGTTAGAATGCGAGGTACTCTTCAACATACCAAAAAATCTTTTGCAGTCTTGAATAAACCATGAATCATTCAAGGAGCTCCAGTGACGTGATGGCTCTGCCTCAGAGGACCCAAGCACTGCAGCCCTGTCGCTGTGCAAAGCCCTTGATGCAAGATGGAAATGGAGAGCCCCAGACCAGCAAGACCCCATCTTACTCACTCAGAGCTGGGGACACAGTCAGCTGTCAGCACCTGCTCCCAGCCCTCTCAGCGTGCCCACACCTTCGCTGGGATCACAGATGGGCACCACACCAGCCCAAAGGAATTCACAAGGTTTAACTGGAAATTTAACCAACTGAACTGCAGTGGAGCTTAGCAGTTGCCCCATTAAACATCCAGGCAGTGATGATCCTTTGCCAGGCAGACACAAGAGTTCATCCAGCATCTCTTCTACATGAAGCAAATCCTTTGCAGGCTGGTGAACCGGGAAACCAAATCTGTAAGCATCTGTCTTGGACAGAAGTTTGGCAAATTTTACCATCTAACTTATTTATTTAAGAGCTTCATTCCTTTAGTTAATAACAATAACAGATGGACATGAGGAGCTTTTTGTTTTGTGGGGGGTTGAACCTAATTTTCTTTTTCTTTTTTTTTTTTTTTTTTTTCCTCTGGCCCATATAGGGTGAAACACAGAAGAGCTTTTAGTCAAGAAAAGCAGCACTACATGCACCACACACTCAGATCTGCCAGCATAGTGACCCTTTGAAGATACTTCATACATTACCTCTTAGAAAAATGTTTAACCCCACGGACATACACACATCTTTGAGTAACTGTAGATTTTTGAGCATCTGCAGGGACAGCTGGCACGATGGTTACAGCAGCTGTCACACTTGAATTATGAAATTGTGCGTTGCCCAAGGAAAGGATCAATGTCATGCAAATCTCACAAACCTGAATTCAAGTCACAAAGAAAATGAAGGTGGGATAGATAACTGTTCTGATGATATAAGCCAGACTTGTTTGAATCACTCCATCATTTTAAATAATACATTACATACGATGTGCTGTAATATATAGAGCATCTCTAAGGCTTCCATCTGAACAGTCATTTTATTTTGAAGTGTCTACTAAAATTTTATTAAAATCTTTGAGGGGAAAAAGCAGCACTGGGAAAGCAAAAAGGTTATGGAGTTTTTAAATCAAACTTCACTAAAATACTTATTTTTTTTTTACTTAAACCAAGCAGAAGATGTCAGTCCCTCAGTGAGGATTTCCTGCTTGAGAAAATTATGCCTTGGTTCACAGTCGATTAGTTATGTGACTGACCTGATTTATTATGTATCACTGCTACTTCAAAAGAGGAACAGCCCTGAACAAAGAAGCAAAAGATACATCAGTATTAATGACTTGCTTCTATTCAACGGTTAACAGAAATAATTACATTTACTATTTTTTAAGTCACTATTCAATATTTACTGCTTTGGGGGGGGGGTGGAAGAATTTTCATTAAATTCAGGTAATTAACAAAATAACAGCTGAGGTTGTCTGCTCGCACATTGCACGTGGGGGCTTGTAAGAAAGCCTTCTCCCCTAGACTCAGCTTTGCTTTTGAGAGATTCCCACAAATGCAGGGAGCCCCTGAGACCCACAAGAGTTCACAGCCAGGTGCTCAAAATAGTGTAACACCCCACAGCTGTGTCTGGCCCCTTCTACAGCACAGTTGCATCAGACTTCTGAGGAATTACAAAAATCACACCATTTAGCTCCTCAGGAAAACATGTTGGGAGGTTCAGAAGAAAAGAGCCCAATGAGTGACAGTTGACAGGTACTTACTTTTCACATCCATTTTAATTCTCTTTCTTCCCCACCCTCCACTCCATAAAAAAAAGGTCACATGCAGTGGTAAGTTCTCCATGTCAGGAAGTTATCAGCTCCCCCCAGCTCAGGAACTGAAGAACTTACTGAGGGTAGGGTTTATGGATACCAATTCATCACCAGAAATGCACATCTTGAAGAAATGCTGAAAAGTCTTCTATAATATTCATTAACATAAATATACATCTACTTAAATAATCTAGGACATTCAAAGACAAAATCAATACTACTTTCCATCCCATGAATCAATTTCAATACTATCAGAGGACAGAAACATCATCCTGTAATTTACCCTATATAGTCTGGGCACTAAAGACAAAATAACTAGACTCATCACAGAACACAGATTTGTTTTTCCTCGATCAGAACTTCCCTGGATTTAAATGACAAAAAAGTCAAATAAGTATCTTGTACTTGGATTATTTAATGATTTTTTCCTTAAGTTTTCTCTCCTGTCCATATTTTTAAGACATGAAAATGAATTAAAATAAACATTTCTGCAAAATTATTTACTTATTGCAAAATCCTTAATGCTACAATCAAAATGCATACTGCAAGGCACAAATTAGTAAAAAATCCATCTGATTTCTGTTTGTAATGATATCCTTAATCATCAATAAAATCTGAAGTTTAGATGAATATATATTGTTACCTTAAAAAATGAATTCATTGTTTTAAACCAGAAGTCACTATAAATGAAGACAAGTTCACTATTAAAATACTGCAGACAGTGCTAGCAGTACATTCCCTTCTCCAGAGAATTATGTCCCCTTTGCAAAAGGGAATCACCTTCAATTATTTCAACAAATCCAGTGTGAACAAGAATGCTGAGCTAGCAAATGTCATTTAACTACTGCCATGACGAATTGGCAAGCAGCAAAAATCTGAGGGACACATTCAGAAGAGCCCTCAGTAATCAATGCAATGAACAGCAAACCAATAAAGCATTCTAGTGTCCTTTCTCAGGATCACGCAGTTGATTAATTTACTAATAGATTTACACATAAGAAGTTACCCATGTGTATCTCTGTCAATTTTTAATGGAGGGTTCTCAGAAGTGCTTCATGATTAACATCACACTCCACTTTAGTTAAACAAGAAAGGCCATTAAACTCACTGTAAATTTAATCTCTCAGCAGCACTCTAACATGCATAAAAGAAAACATTCTTAAGCAATACTTGCCTATGCTTGAAGGACTTGATGTGCACCACACCACGACTATTGACAACAAAACTTCACTCCTTGCATTCTTGGTCATATTCCCACTTCAGATTTCTCCTTTTAATAACCGCAAGGCAGCAAAGCAAATTGATCTTTAAGTATCTTTTTTTAATCCTACATAATTAAATGTTTGAGAATCGAACACCTTCCACTGACTTAAAGTTCTGCTTAAGTAAGGATGCAAAGAAACATGAATATCTAAGAATTGCTACTTTAAAGAGAATTTAAGAACTACAGCCACCTAGGACATCATGAAGATGTTAAGCATTACAGTCCTCCACAGCAGATTATCCCTAAATTAGAGATATGAGGTATGTTCCTGACCAACCAAAAGGATGTGAACCGGTAAATTCACCAGCATGCAGACTAGCTGCCTATATCTGCTTGGGGCCCATCAGTTCTGAAAAAGCTAAAGGCTCCTTCTCTTTTATTTCAATTTTACTCCCTTAGAGAGACTTAGATCTGTTCATGACTTGACCCCACAGCACAGAAGCAAAAGAACCAGGCTGCAGCTGAACCATGCCATCAGTAAGTGTCACAAGAAGGGGGTCATTGGCTGTAACTCAGCGTTTGGAGAGACAGTGTTTACTTTCAGAAGAGACTGAGAAGGCATCAAAATGAAATCATCCTAAGGTCTCTAAACCCTTTGATTTCCTTTTTTTTTCTATAGGATGCACGTAATATTGACCGAATTTTCCAACTTTTGAGGCATGAGTGATAAAGAAAACTTGCATCCACTAAGCCTTTCAGATCTTTCACAAGTCATCTAGTGTTATGGATCACAAAATGCTGTCAACACAACTTACTACATGAGGTAGTCAAGGTACACTTAGTTAAGGGGCAAATTCCAATGAGGACACAGAATCACAGTGACATGAATAATTTCTCACTACCTCCACTGAAAAGGTACCCAGGTTTATCACGCCTCTTCAATATGTACATGTAAGAGGTAAAAACCCAAAAAGCCTGTGAGTGTTACCATTCCTTACATGCGTCACTCCCTTTTGAATGGAAAATTGAAGTCAGTGTTCTTACATGGGCAAGCAGTGTGGGAAGAAAAGGACCAAAGGGGAGATGGCAGCACCTTCACAGAACACCCTCTTTCCTCATAGCTGAATTCGTTGATAAAATTCACAGGTTTGGCACATTTCCCAGAACCTCACTTGGCCCTACATCTCCAAGTGGCCCTTTGGCAAAACTTTTTATGGTGTTCATCCAGTAACCCAAAAATATTCTGGTTTTTCCTTGTGGAGCTAGCTCCAACTTTCTGCCTACCAGATGGAGGTACTTTCACGCACACGTTGATTCTGGAAACTACTGCCAACACACAGAGCAGTGTCTTGTTGACTTGACAGTGTTACAAGCAGAAATAACTTCAAAGTCTTTACAGGCTTCTTACTCCTTTCTGGATGAGACTCAAGACATTGAAGTTTGCATATTATTTGAGACATAGAATGAGAAGACATTTCTCTTTCACACGCTGTTATGACAGTTCTTAGACCCAAAGGAATTAGACTGGGGGTGGAATTCTCAGTAGATAATGGTATTATTATTATTTCCCCATTACTGGTCTGACACAGCCCATTCCATTATCTGAAAATTTGTCACACTTCATGTTATTTCTTTCTCTGCATGATTTTCAGTCACTGAATGTATTTTTTTCTTAAAAATACATGACAAATGTTTTTATAAGTCACAAATACTGTGAAAATTATAGTCTAGAACTATCAGGTCTCTCACCCCAAGGAGAGGAAACAGTTCACATCTCGGTTACCTTAAGTTTGACAAATTACTGTAGGGTATTTTGACAAGTAATACTAACACATGGGTCAGCATACCATCAGGTTACCTGGGGATGTTACAAAGCAATCTCTGTGGTTGTTTTTACCAGTTAAAGAGAAAGAAAAATAGGACTGCACATTAAAGTTAGTTCTAGCACAACATTTAGAGTAGGTTCTCCTCATTCTGTCTTGCAAAATCCTATCCAGTTGAAGAAGCTCCTGGGGAAATCCTCTTCTAAAAAACTACTGCTCAACTTCTTGATCAGCTGTGGTACACTAGAAGAAAGCTGTGTTGCTTGACTTTCATTTCAGTAACCTAATCTCTTAGGTAATTAGCAGCAGAGCCTCACTGAAAGCGTCACTGGAAACAGCACTGAACATCTTTACTAAAGAACTACAAAAGCTTTACTTGACATGTATGCTAAGCTAGTTCACATAATTCTGCCTTAAAATACCTGGGCCTTCTAATTTTCTATCACTGTTTACAAGAAAATATGAATTGCATACATAGGTACGAACTCTAAACATTTATTCTACCCACGCCTCTCATTCTATGGTTACAGCACAGTGCCATCTGCTGTACATTTGTTTATGTACAATTCGTCCAACCACAAAATGACAAAGAAAACCTCATGATGGTTATTTAAAACCTTTGAGCATCAGCAGTCCTATAATATGCAATTTTGTCACTAGCATTTTAAACCAAACTAAGACTGAGCACTGCATATTCCATTCTGCAAGTATACAAAAGGCTACACAGATGTATGCTAACATAAGGGTGGCTGCTGAATAAGGAAATCAGATGAGACCACAGGGAACCACTGCTTTTATTTCTCTCAGAAAAAGAGCCAATTTTTATGGTTACAGCTGGGGTTTACATGAATCTTCTTCAATTAAATATTAATATGCATTTTTAACCGCATTCCCTCATTAACAACAAATGATGCCACAGAAAGCTGCGAATTTTCATAATTCATTTAGCTCCAGGTTACAGTATCCGTCATAAACACCTGATTTATTTTTTTAGACATATTTTAGGGTAAAATAGGAAGAAAAAAAGTGTGTCCCTGGAGACAGCCAAGGAAATGTTTACAGCAAATCTTTGGGATAACGCATCAGCATAATTATTTCACCACAGTCTGCACTGCAATGAATACAGTGAGATGCACTTGCCTTATTGGTAGATATTCTTACTGCATCCCTCTCTTACCAACTGAATCACTCTCAAGGTCTCCCTTCCTTTTCCAATGAGAATTTTCTTTCCTTGGAGACCCTAAACAGACCTGCCTTTCAAGTGGCTAAGAAGTTTACTCTGGCCTAGAGGTCAGATGTATTCATTCTGCCCTTGCCACTAAATGGCTGGCATGAGCTGCTAATACAGGAAAAAATCCACACTACACTGTACGTAGTGCTTACTCCCACAGGTGCACATTAACAATATCTGAAGCCTCACGGTACTTCAAACCTCTCCCCCCATAACGTACTACTGTGCAAGAAAGGCAGTGCCTCATCACAGCCCCAGGGAGCTCCCCACAGTCATGAAAAAAAAAATGAATCCTCAACACCAACATGCACCTGGAGCCACATGGCAGCCTCCAGGCATGAAGCACTGCTGCTGCACTGCTACACCACTGAGACTTTCTTGGAAATATTGGTCCAGACTTCTCTTCCTCCAGCATGTTCTTAATTGTGCAACTTAGTACTACAACAGCATTCAATGTTGGTTTGTATTTTAAATTAGAACCCATTCTCAAGAGCATCGGTTCTCCTGAAAACTAATTCCTACAAACATAATGTCTTTCAATAAAGAACTTGCTCCACTGCTTTACACATTTTCAGCTTCCTTATTACATGAACTGAAATGTGATGCAGATATGGACACGCTTCATGGAGGTTTTCCCAGGAAGATGTGTCTCAAATACTAATAATTTTATCATGAGCAAACTTCTTATCAGATCAGGCGACCATGGAGTTTTCATTTTCACAGTCACAAAAATGTTGGAGAACATTTTTCTAAGAAATGGCACAATAAACTTGAAATAGCAAAGAAATTAATTTTACATTGTGATTTTTCAAATGCTTAGGTTTGACAACGCTGCAGGTCGCTCATAAGACTGCAGCCAAACTCTCTCGACCTCGTCAACAATGTTAAGTGTATCTAGTCTCAGTTTTAGAAGGAGAAGAAAGCTGGAATCTTCAGTTTCTACAGCAATAGCAGCAGGCATGAAAAAAAAAAATAGATTCTGAGGTGATGAAAGATGCTGCTGTCATATTAAATGTATCTGATTTGCCCACTATGATATTTCATCAATTACAAAATCAACATTCAGAGAACTAACTATAGAAGGGTACAAATATTTCTCTGGAGTCACACCAGCCCTGCCAACCATGAAATGTATGCTGCTAAATTACAGATGCTGCTTGCAAATTAATATTCTCTACTGAAAGAATTTTAGAGCAGCAAAACATTCTGAATCGCTAATTTGCAAGTTAAACAAGGAAAATGGATAAACCTAGGTTACTCTGATGAAAAAGTATCAGTTAAGTCTTGATATACATTATCTTAACAAGAACCAAAGGTTCCATGCCTCTTTCCAGGCAGCATCTGCAAAATGCCAACCAGACAAATACCAACTGCAACAGGAAACTAAATCCCAGTTTTAAGAGTAAAGTTACTCTTACAGAGTTGTGCTCTGATATCTCCTTTGGTCCTCAAAAGCATAAATTGGAAATTAAATGGATTTTTGTAAAATAAATTTATAAATCACTATGTCCTTTTGAGAAGACAATTTTTCAGGTAATCTGTTGAGAAAGTATTGCTGTTTTCATCTAGAAGACAAAGTTTCTGTTTTAATTAAAATTATAATAATAATCATTATGTTCTGTTTCTATCATATTCTTATTTGTGTACTACAGCTACAGATATACAGCTCATGCATGACTCTCTAAGCTCTGATTTCCCCCTACCTTTCTCAAAAGGCACTGGCTACAGCAGAACCTGTGAGCATGAGACACAGATCCCTCCAGATGTTATACACAAAAGTTTGCTCAGCTCTAGCTACCCCTACTTTCAACCAAAGTCAGCTTCTAAGAGTTCCAAAGGTGAAGGTAATAAATACTCATTCCTTAACAGTACAGTTCATGTATGCTCTCTATTAACTCTTCTGTGTTCCCACGCCTTTTTGCAGGAAAACAGAATCAAGCATAGTTGGTCTTACAAGACTATTTGAACACTAGTAGGGCTTGACCACAAGCAAGGCATCCTGACTTCCAAGCTCTTGAAAAAAGCAGCTTATTTCAATTGGTAACTTGACATGTCAAAATCTCTCTGCCCTAAACCTGTGAACATTATCTAGCATGGCAGTTGCAAAACCTGTAAAACAGATTCACCTCAAAGTAACACATTCCTTCAGCAATCTGAATTCATGGCTTGTACATAATAATTAATCACTGATGTCCACAAATAAGGTTATTTCTTGAATTCAAGCAAGAGGGCAATCTGCTGATGAATGCTGTTGGCAGTCTATTTAGCAAGTTCATTTCTCAAATCCTTTGTACAGTTAATTCTACACCTTCATCATTCATCCAATGAACTGACTAATAATAAATGCAAAACTCTCAAGAAGTTTCAGATGGCACCTTACATGACAACTGTTTCCACTCAGGCATGACTGCAAAACGCCCACTAAAGCTCTTCAGCTTTCACAACATACCAGCAGCTGATTTAAGATTTTTTTTGAAGTTCTTATGTGAAGCTTTGTTGATCCTTTGGGAAAAAAAAAAAAAAAAAAGGATATTCACAGGATCAGCTTTTTATTCTCTGCTTGGAATTTTTTCCCTTCTTCCCCATATAATCTGTTTCTCCCCACAGAAATTAAGGGAGTCAGCACAATGAAGCCATCTAATGCTCTTCAGATCATTAGCAACTGCAACAGGAAACACACATTTAAAAAAAAAAAAAAACCAAACACCAAACCACCAAAATCAGTGTCTGTATTGTGCTGAAAAAAAAAACCTGGGGGACAACACAGCACTTTCAATGAAATTGTCTCAATGCTAGCCAAGATGTTGCTTTGATTCGCTACTCTTAACAACCTCACACTTGAGGACGTTTAAAAAAGGTCAGAAGTAGAAGATTTATGATTCTTCACTGTACACAATATTATTTGCTGAAACCTGTTGGCTTGAAAGTGAACTGCTAGGGAAAAATAAACAAAAGGACAAATTCTCATGATCAAAACTAAATAAATCAAACAGAAGTTTGGTTGGTTTTGACCTCAGCATTTTTCATTGGGTTTGGGGGTTTTGTTGTCGTTTTTCTTTGGTTGTTTTTTGTTCAGTTTGAGGTTTTTTTAAAAAGAAAATTGGTCCAATCCCCAGTGTAATTTCTGTCCACCAAGCTGATTATTCTTTTATCAATGTATGTGAATTTCAGCTGATTAGACAATTCCTCTTCTCTAGTGTCAAAATCAGTATGAACTTCGGGGAATTTTTCAGTCACCTTGATAAAAAAGGTAATTAATTTTATTGAGTCACTTTTCAGAGTAGCACAGGGAAACACAGCTGGTATGAATTTGACCATCATGGTTTGCCTTTAAGTCTTAGCCTTCAGAAACAAACCCTGGAGACATTGGTGCTGCATGTTTTTGTGCTGCATACATCCCTGGGGACCAAGGCTGCCCATCCATGCTCCAAGTCAAGAATATAAACCTGCAAAGGACAGCTCCGATGCAGCCCCAGGGCCTGACACTTGTGTGGGACAGAACTACGGGTCACCTGCAAGGTCTTCACATCAAACTCATTCACTTAAACTTTCATGAAGAGGGAATAACATTCACTCTCAGCATCTATTCCCAGGAAAATCCGCTCAGTACTGCTGAAAACTGTTTTGTCTCAAAAATGTGAAGTTTTTTCTTTTCCATAAGATTTACTAAGCCAGTCAATGAAAAAACAGATTTCTAAAAATCAGTTCTATCAGTCATTCACCAGCAGTAACACCCTGTCAAGTACTAATCAGGTATTATTAATATGCATTCTTATTACAAGGTTGCCCAGGTTTAAATTTTATTGATGCATGAAAATAAAAAGCAGCCATTTGTATTCAGAAGTAAGCAAAGTGGAACTTTTAACATTTGAAATGGACCCTGCAGACTGCTTTTATCCTTCATTTTGACTGTTGGAGAACTTTCACAAATGGTATTTAAATACACTTTATTTACTCAAGTTCATTTCAAAAAGGCCATTTTTTTTAATATGAGGATATGTTTCAAGACAGCACCAATGAGAAGTAACACTGTATCTTTTTTCTTAAGAAAACTTTGTTTCACATAGAAATGGAATAATTTTAAGTCTAATGAAATACCAGGTTCATACACCAGACAAATCAGTTACTCTACACAGCATAGCCGAGAGCAAAAGCGAAGCTGCAATCTTACACATTAAGTACAAAAGTATTCCTGATTGACAGGTTAGAGTTATTTAAAAAGTTAGCTGTTGTCTGGCTGTATCCTAATACTGGATAGAGCAGTGACCTGTAGGCTTCATAATTATTTCATTTGTTAGACCAGAACCAGTCCTCCAGGGTAACAACAGTGCCATGGAGTTGTACCTGCCTACTTCTAACTGGATGAACTGCTTCTAATACATATTTTGTATAGATAGACCAGAGCTGATCCAAAGCCAAAAATTCTCTTAGTAGAGGATACTCAAAGACATTTCTTTTAGTGTTCATTTGGGCAACAGGCTGAAAATCTTCCTGCCTTGTAAATTAGACTGGTTTGCAAAAGGTGTCTATTTTTTTAATTAATGAGTATTTCATTAAATATTTTGATCTGCCTCAAAGGTTACCATTGTAACCTGTAAGAGCATCAAAAATATGAGTTTATGTTTGGACAACTGATGGTATTTTTCCTGCTCTGTCTCACTAAGATCTAAAGCTGAAAGTGAATTTCTTTTCTTTATAAACCTTATAAAAATAGCTCCAAGAAAAATATATGCACATACATAATCCAATCATACCTGTTTTGTTTTGGGTTTGCTGATGGTTTTACAGAGTCACACAATCAAGAGGCTGACAGTTTCTATTTTCAGCTCTGTCAGACTCCAGTGTGAAAAAAGGCATTTGAAATACTGATAACCCAGTAGTATCTTCCGACAAGACAAGCTAAATCCTAGTTCCCTGAAGACCCTTCTTGTTTTTCCCAGTACAGTTACTAGAAAACATCATCACTTTGAAATGTAATGGGAGCCTACCCTCTGCTACTCTGCAACAGAAACTGGAATGCACGAAATAACCCGTCAAGCTGACACCAAACGGTGTCAGCTGTGCTGTAGGAGCACGTTTCCATCCTTAAGGAAGCACTGAAACAGAAATTATGAAAACAGCTTTAGGAAGCAGAAAGAAGAGCTAGGCAGCAGTGCCACACAGGGCACCCTGAGATTCCGTGGTAAGGACAGCTTTGCCCTCCACTCATCCCAGCATGGGGAACCAAGAGCTTGTTGTTCATCCAAAAAACTTTAAATCCTTGTTTCATCAGTTTTGCCCTCTGTACAGTCAACTGTTATCTCCTATTCTCAACAACTGGAACATTTTTACTATGATAAGTAGAGCAGCACACTCTTTTTGAGCCAGAACTGGATGGATGTTGTTGTGATACATGTTATCCACAAACCCAAGACTAAATTCTACATTAATCCCTAGAAGTAGTACAGTTTCAATGAAGACAGTTAAGCATCACTATTGCACAAATACAGAGTTTAGCTTGCAATGACCTTTTATCATCCAGAACTGAATACCGTATTTCCACATTGCACTTTGGATTTGCCATGAGTGCCTCAAACCATGTAACTGGCCATAGAAGTCAATTCAAGTAAGGCAACAAGGTGTCTAAAGCTGCAAGCGTCCAAGAACCCATGAGCTTATTCTGCCATTTGCTTTCTTAACCTAGGAGACCAGGGTAAAATAATTTTTTTAATAAATTTTTTAAAAGTTCCTTTATATATAATGGGGAAAGGGTGAGGAGAGACTATCACACTACCAAAGTCACCCTGATTACAGACATCTATTTCATGTTAATTTTCTCAGACTGGCTGAGAGTGACACAGAGCCAAACAGCCAATAGACTGAAAGTTCAACAAAATTACACTAGGACAGTGACTGTTCCTATTCCCCACAGGTTATGGAGAATGGGTTAGTTCATATTTTGTGGGCATGTACAGTTTGCTCTTTGCTTTTCCATCAGTGCTAAAGACAATAGTGTCTGTCTGACTTCCATTCTGCACCAAGGCCCATTGTCCATATAGGTTCTGATTCCTTGTCACTTTGTAAAAGCATCACAATTAGATGTTTGCTAACACACTGTTTTTCTGGGGACACTTGTCAGTAGATGGAAGTAGAGCACACACTAAAATGAGGGGAAAACATTCCAAAGGAAAACAGCATGTCAGAAGTTTCAGGGGGGTTTTTTTGGTCTAAAATGAAAACAAAAAATTGTGACAATTTTAATATAAGTACTAATATGAATACACAGCACATGCATTAGTCTGTTCTGTGGTTAACTTTGATAACTGATAGGTTGGTTCTGCAAAAATATTAAAACCAACTGCCAAGCATCTTCACATCCTGGTTTACCAGAATAAAGACAGACCATAATTACTTCTAAAGAACATTGCTTCACCCTCCAGAGCAAGGTTTCCAGAAAGATACACATACAGTAATGCTTGTGGTAATGCCACTTATTCACAAGGAATTCACTAGGCAGGACTCTCGCAAGAAATAGGACCACTGCCATTTAACAGTAGAGGAGTTTAGGAGAGGACTGGACTAGATCCACACACTGTGGAGGTCTGAAACTTTCAAGAGCCTGTCTCCAAATGTAGCAAATTCACAGCATTGCACTGTATTTCTAGGTTTCTTAAGCAGTGAACAAGATGAGTTAGAAGCCTCAGCACATAAGTGACAGGATCAAGTAAGTGCCAGGAGAGCTGGGTACCCTACCCACACTCAGGACAGCAAGGCATCCAAAATTGCACCCATCCTCGGGGTTAGGGTCTCTCTGCAGCCTTCAGTCCAACATCCACACGCACCTGGGATACAGGACGCCACATCCTTTCTCACTTCAGATGCTCTAGCCCTCTTTTCAGGCTTGGGCTACTTTCTTTAATCCACTTCTTTGAATTACTAAAAATAAATCTTGAAACTTTAAATACATTCTATTATACTTTATTATGTTTTAAATACTTTTATTATCTTTCATAAGACATGAATCAATCCCTGTTTCAGCAGCAGACCGTTCCAGAAGAGGGCCAGGATCACCAAGGGAGGAAAGGTGAGAAGATGGGAGTGTAAGCAAAGCAAAAGAGGCAAGAAGCACTTCAGTCTTTCAGATCCACTTTGAAGCACACTGGATTTATGGAGCCACAAAGAGACAATACAAAGCAATTTGTAGCTTAGAGACAGGAGCACTCTGCTGAAAGAGGGGATACCTGAGACAATTCCCAATACTATTTAAACAATTCACCTAACTGTCACTTAAAATCAAATAAATGAAGCCCAGGCTACCAGAACTGGAGACTTTTCTCCACCAGTAATTCTCTAAAATACTGGATTAGATGAGCTATGCTCTTCCACACGTATGTTTTCTCTGGCTCTGTAAGCTTTTCCTGCTCAGCTTCACTATCAGGAGATAATAATGACCCTGTTATAATCGAGCTTAATGGTAAAATCTCTTTTGTGAGTCCCCCAGGCTGACAAAGGCACTGAATCAACGTGTCTTCTTTCAAACAAGCATTCCAATCACTACACTGTATAAATAATGTACATGGTCTAATCTATAAAAAACTAAAGCCCTACCAACACCTAAGTTTTCAATGGAAAGGGTTGCAGCTGTCATGTTTCATGCTGAGAGTGTTAGAAACTGAGAAAATGAACCCACCACCTCTGACACCCCTCAAGGGGCCAGCACAGGGCCAGTTATCACACAGCTCATCTTGGTCACACAGGTACTGAAAAGATTTTGGTTAAACTCTCTATAATCAAAGCAGGTGACAAATTAGATAAATTTCCGCAACATTTTCCACTGAATTTCATTTAGGGAAACAAGAAACAAGGATCAAGCAGCCCATTGCCACTTGCATCCCTTTCCACTTCAGCATTTAACTTTCTACCTCAGAATTACCAGATTTTCAAGCTGGAAATAAAACGTAAAATACATCTTAGAAATTATGATCATTAAAGAGTTGGAGAAGGCATCAATTACAGTAAGTCATCCTTTACCATTAGGGTTTCAGAAACCTGTAATTTTTGCTGATGTTTTTGAAAGACACTCAATCATGATCACCTATTTGCTGTCATGCACTAAATACCAACTGCAAGCTAGAAGTTAAGCATGAGCCAGATGTCTGACATACATCAATTTTACAGTTTGTTTCACATATCATTTGACTAAATTTATGTCCTTCAGAAAAAAAAAAAACCTTTGAATTTATTATGAAAGAAACATCTGTCCTTTTATTCTTCTTCTGACATCAGGACTGGTGCTTGCACTTTTCAAGTAAGTCGGTGTCACTGCTCTTTTATACCTAAAAAGACACAGCTTACCTCAAGAACTCTCAGTTCAGATTTTTTTTCATTGGCTGCATTAAAGTGACCACAAGAGGTACATACCATATCATGCCCTCCCTTTCCTCAACAGCCAGAGAGGGCATATTTATATACTGTGTCTTTTATGATAAAATAGCGAACCAACCACCACCAAAACAACATTAACAACTATTGGGTTATCATCATGAATCCCAGAACTGTGTCTTAGGCACTGCATAACGCATTGCTAGAGCCTTGTTGTCTCCATCACTATGTTACTGCAATTCAGATTGGTCTGAGCTACCCAAACCCCCTCAGAAACAGGCAGATTTAGCAAGTTGAAGTGTTCTGATTTAAGATTTCCTAGAAGATGTATCAACAAATACTACCTATCAAAAGTGACCTTCACACTGGTTTCAGCTCTACCAGCAGCAACTGAGCTAATGCAACATAATGACATCCTAGCAGCTCTGTTATTAGTTGAACAAGGAGTGAACCAGCATGGATATTGTACTCGACAACCATATGGTGGCTATCTTACAAGGACACTAAATGAAGTTTTGTACCAGGCTAAGGAAATTACACATGATCCCCTGATTACTGTGAAACTGTTGTTACTTAGCACTTTTTTGGGGGTGGGGAGTTTTTAGGGCAATTGTGACTTAAAAAATAAAATAAAATAGGAATTTATGAATGATCTTTGCTGCTAGCATGTTTGCATCAATTTAAAAGAAGGTAGAAAACGTCAAAACAAAAATAAAGCTCTTCTGCCGCAGTAAAAGTGAAACACCACTCAAACTTTTCTTTTCATATTAAGAAAAGTTCTGCGTAACATAGGGAATCCTGTTCATTCATTTCTTTAAAATATGAACTTTCTAAAACACTGAAACAGTATGCAATTGGTAAATATGCTTATTTTCTTGAATCACGATAAGACCCTAGTTTTCCTTGTTTGGTGTCTCTGGAAAATGCTTTTGTTTTTTCTTCTGAGGTGGATTTAAGTGTAAAAAAATTAAATCAATTAATTCTTAGAATCCAGAAATGTATTTACTGGGCTAGTTTATTCTTTTAACTCGGCATAATTCTCCCTGTAGTCACATAGACTGTATTGAACTTCAATAAAGAAAGGTTCCTATGAAGCACTTAGACAATTCCACAATATGTTTTAACATAAATATTTATCTTAATCTTGTTGCTGCAAAGCTGTGATAGTCCCAATCTCTCTACAGGCTGTCAAGTCACAAAACCTTTAATTCTGTGTGTGCCACCTATGAAACAAGAATCGTGGTGCAATGTTGAAAGTCTCATTCTTGTAAAGTTATCGTTTTTCTGCCTTGTCTGTTATGAGGATGCACTGACACTGGATTTATTTCATTAGAAATAATTTTTCACAGGTGCACAAGGAGAAGAAAGGAATGGTACTGCCACTGGGGAGAGAGTTGACAGTAGCATGACTGATTAAAATCTTGATAATTCACCAGCTCCCCAGACTGTATTATTGTCACGGCCTTTTAGTGAGACCACTCAAATAGGAGGCACAACACATTAAAACAAGTGTAAAAGACATTTGTGGGACAGAAATGAAATATGGTTGTTACTTGCTTCATGCCCAAATTCTATCCAGTTGACACTGACACATTCAGTAGCATACTTTAATATATAAATTATTAAATTAGGTGTAAAAGAACATTATTTTCAGGCAAATATCAACAAACAGCATTTTTCCATTAATGGATCAAAAATTTGCCTTTTGCTGAAGACATTTAAAATGTATACAACCTCACAGCTTGGTCTTAAAAACCTGTTAACCTCTGCAGTCCTGCAGTACAATACAGCCAGTTTTAGAGATAGCTGCTGATACATTATTGGTTTTGACAAAGTCATGAAAGCTTAGATTAAGCTTCTATTAAAACTTACAGTTTATGACAGATTTGTCAGATTTAATTTATTTCTAGTTCAGTTGTATCAAATTATCCCAATTTGAGACTTTATGATATGATTTCTACCAAGGGAAAACACATTATCTGGTAACAAATTTTGTAAATTACCGTAGTTCAGTTCAGAAGAAAAATCATCTAATAGAATTCACTATCAGAGGCAAAGATGTATACATACTTTATTCACTTGAAATACCTTTCTCCATTTAAAAATTAAATTTTATGTACTCTACATACATTTTCTACATTATTAGGAAGTCAAGCACATTAATTTCCTTCTGTGTTTGTAAGCGCATGATATAGACTTCCTTAGGTCAGAGATGTGGTTTCTCATCAATTCTGTTTCACTTGCTCTGCCACTAATGAGAATTATGCACAAACAAAATACAGAAGAGCCTTTAAGAAAAATTGCCAAGAAAACAGTACAGCAAAACAAACTGGTGGGGGCTGGATGAGATTCACAAGACTCTCTTACATCCTCTGTCTGAAGAATGCCTATTTTCTCAGCACAGATCTGAGATCAAATGCCTCACCTCCCCAGACCCAAAAGACACTTTCTCAATTATTATTCTAAGAAAATATGTGAGGGAGAATAACATAGGTAAACAAAACCTTTTTTTTTTTTTTTTTTTTCCCCTGAATCCACTACTGCTCACCTGCACCAGGCAGACAAAGCCTTTCTGCTCCTACCTGGAAGTCCTGTGCCAGCCTAATACTTTCTGTCAGCAGCCCTTGCGGTGTCACCTCCCCTCACCATATTTCGGGGAGCCTCAAGAGACAGAGGGCAACTCTTGGGCTGAGATGTTCAAATGGCCCCAGAGGAAAGGCAGGAAAGACCCTTCTTCCAACCAGCCCAGCTGGGAGTCCCTTTTCCTCCTCATCATCATAGAAGACTAAGGATTGGTAAAGCAATGTGAGCACAAGTGTGGTTTCAAAAACAGAGGGTCTCTCTGGGCAGCAGAGCAGCAGAACACACTCCGAGACCCATCCGCACAGGCAGGAGAGTGCCCCTCCCCAGGCAGCACCAGCAGAGCCAAAAAGCAGAGGGACTTTCCAGGGACCAAGGACCATCATGAGGTCTGCTCAAAAAAGGAGAGCCTCAGAGCGTCCCTCTTCTAAAGTAAAACCATGTCAGCAAACCACAGAAAGCAGCAGAAGGGAAATCTGCCCTGGAGTCGACCCAGTGACACAGGGCATCAGCTGGAGACTGGGGTCAGGACAGTGAAAGTGAGGGCAGCCACAGGCCAGACCTAGAGGTGTAGTTTTGTAGCAGTAACAGTTCTGTTTTTTTCCGCCTTTTTTATTCCTGCACATCACAACACACAATATCTGCCAAAATGTTTAATTTAGGCTTTTATGTCTACACCAGTGTATTGGGTTCACATGGCCAGGTTTTGACGGCAGCAGAGGACTACAGGGGTGGTGGCTTCTGTGAGAAGGTTCCCCCATATCTGACAGAGCCAAGGCCATGCAGCTCCAGGACAGACCTGCTGCTGGCCAAGGCCAAGCAAACGGTAGTAACGCGTCTGGGATAGCATATTAAAGCAGGAAAGAAAAGTTATTGCACAAATATAATTGCACTCAGAGAAGAGTGAGAATATGTGTGAGGAACAGCTCTGCAGACACCAAGGTCAGTGGAGAAGGGGGGGAGGAGGTGAGATTTCCATGCAGCCTGTGGTGCAGACCATGGTGAGACAGGCTGTCCCCCTGCAGCCCATGTTGGTGCACAGCGGAGCAGATTCACTGGCAGCCCGGAGGGGACTGAACACTGGAGCAGGCGGATGCCCAAAAGAAGGCTGTGACCCTATGGAAGCCCGTGCTGGAGCAGACTCCTGGCAGGGACCTGTGGATGATCTTCCACCTACTGTTTACTTAACACACACTACCTCTGATTTATGCAGTCTTCAGTAATGCAGGATTTCACAGGTCAGCACAGGCCTGACTCAACAAGTGTACGTGTGTATGGGTTTTTCTGTAAAGTTTAGGTGATAATTGAAGAAGTGAAATTGAAAACTATGTACTACCCTGCAGGAGAAAGATCAATCAAGTTGGGGACACTTACTATACATGAAAATTTAACATATTAAATGGCAAAAGAGTGCCACTGAGTTTAAAAAGGATCCAAGCAGATATAAGGGTAGAAGAGGCAAGGTTTTTGAGGCAAAGACTAGCAAAAGGCCATAAAACAGAGGATCCTGGAAAACACTGGCTGGGATACAAATATTTAGCCCTTTACAACTTCCCACTCCTTACTTTTATATGTACACCTGACAAGGCAGCATAGTTTACAAACAAAAAGAAAAGCGCTTAAGAGGGGGGAAAAAAACCCCAAACAAACAGAAAAAACTACCATGAAACCAAACAAACAAAACCCCCAAATCGGCAAATAAGCACAGAAAGGGAAATAGTAAGCTTAGGCAAATGCCTGGAATTTGACTAGATGTCTGTCAGCTGTAAGAAGTTCCTAGGTACCCACCAAAGCACAGGTAATGGCTTACTA
Source organism: Scytalopus superciliaris (assembly GCA_013400415.1). NCBI lineage: Eukaryota > Metazoa > Chordata > Aves > Passeriformes > Rhinocryptidae > Scytalopus > Scytalopus superciliaris. The sequence continues at coordinate 526,460 of VXBX01009491.1, forward strand.
TGGAGACTCAGAAGGTCTAGCTACTTCTCCCATCTTTTGAGTTTTCCCAAACTTTTACAATTACAGATTTGGATGAAAATGCTATCTCATTAGGACCAAAGGAAAATTTCAAATGTTGCTATTTATTTAAAGAAAGCTGCTGAGCTGCAGTTCAGCAATGTAGCTGACAGGAAGGAAGCTCACATTCCCCCAGGGCAGCCGATTCACAGCCGCAGGGATCAGTGTGCCCACAGTGAAACATCAGCGGCTTTGCCAGCCACAGCAAGAGAAATGCCCGACTCTGTATGTGAGTCTGTGAGAGCAACAGCAAAGCACAAGAGAAGAGCAGGGAATGTCTGTCTTCCCAAGATGTCATAAAAACAAGCAACAACTGCGTGAAATACATGCTGCCTTATTTTCATTCATTTGAAATTTACAAGAAAGCAGTTTCTTTCAATTCAAAATAATCCCGAACAAAGTTCTGCCCAATGGAAAGTTAGACTTACAGAAAACTAAGTTTCATTTAAAATGAAACAAAGATACTGAATATTATGTCTCTACTACAAACACTCAGTGGTGGCTTTGTGTTCTCATGTTTGACCAGAGACACAACCTTAAAAAATCTGAATAAACCATAGTGCATTAGCTAATTAAGTTTTAGCCTCCTCTTCATTTTTGTTCAGCTATGCTGGTTAAAGGGAACACACAGACAAAAACCATTCTAAAAAAATCCCGAATATTTTATTTCATTGTTGTCTACACTTTTTGTTACCTTTGATTCTATGGCAATATCCCTAACTCCAAGATCTGAAAGCAAATCAGCAAAATGCTAACATTACCTTCTTTCTTTTTTTCCAAACAGAACATCAGACAGGATATTAAAACACATTTCATCTCCAAATATGTAATTACCATATATTTAATATATGACATGCAGAAATAATACTAATAAAAAGGCATCAAAGCAGAATTTCATGGTAATTATTGCACTCTGCAGACTGCTCTCACACTCCCCCACCCTCTTCTGTGGGCACACAATACCCAGTGAGAAAACGAGCATTGCTCATTACTCCCAGCGTATTGTGAACCATCATTAACTCCTCTGAATGCAATACAGAGGAGCTCCACTTCTCCTTGAAATTATGTCACTTAGTAAAAGCTTTCTAAGAGGGGTTCTGCTACCAGGCCAGCAAAACAAACACCGAGATCCATGAACTGTATCTCCAGCCTAAGTGACCTGAAAGACAACACAGGGGTGGGCTTTTCACTCATCACTACCATCCTTAAACTGCCTCAAATTTCCCAATTTCCTTTATCAAATGAAGTTACAGTTTACACAAAAACAATTGGAATCACATTTTTGAGGTACAGGAATCTATAAAAAAGAAGTTTTAAATAAAGTTCCTTATGCTTCTATCTATTTAAATTCATATGATCAACAATTTCAAAATCACATGTGGTTTAACCTAAGACCACAGCTGGCAGAAACCATGAAAAAGAAGAGTTTCACAGATGAACTACTCAAAACACCTGGCTTACTTTTCTCAGTCAGTTTTGGCAATTCTGCAAGTGCTATCTCTGGGCACCAAATGCCCTCCAGGAGAGGCGCAGGAGCCCACACAAGCTTTCCAGGACCAGTATGTGCTTCACAGGAAGCCAAAGCACATATGGCCCCAGCAAGAGGTTACAGAATTCCACATGTGACTGAGGAGGCAGACACAAACACACAGTCTCAAAGCTCAAGCAAATGATAAACCACAGCTTTCTGCAACCCAGAGTGAAAATGAAGTTTGAAACAGGTCAGGTATCTCTGAGACATCTTAAGCAGAAATAAGTGCATTAGATGACAACTGAGATAATGTGCGCAAACAAAAGTGTCATCCAAAGTGACTGGCAAGAAATACTAAAATCAAATCACAAACCCACCAATCCCACATCACACGTCAATATATTGCCTCTGATAAGATTATGAAGAAAGTTATTGCTCCATGAAAGAGAAAAAAAGGTCCTCAACGGACAGATATGGAGAGAAAAGAAGAGCTGGGCAGTCATCTTACATTCTTCCTTTTGCTGACTTGAACTGTTGCAATGGAGGGCTTGTCCACTCAAGGAAGCAAAGCAGCTGTGAGCTGACCACACATGCTGCTCACCAGGCTCTGAGCCCCCATCCCACCTGCAGGTGCAGTGAACAGCCACTTCTGTGCATAATGCAGAGCACCCCTGCAGGCTGCAGCTCGAGGCAGCCCAGGGGGTGGGACAGAAAGCAGAGTACACTGCCTACAGACTCCTCAGGAGCTCACTATTTCAGGCCAGTGCCAGCAGACCTGCTCAGTGGCAAAATAGCTTCCTCCACACACTGTTACAGCATGGACAGAAGAAGTTTCACTCCTGCAGAGCCAACTGCTTTAAAAATACAGTAATAGGTCCCAAATGACACAGGACATTGTCCTTAGGCAAACTAGGAACAATTCTCATGTTCTCAGTCAAGCACTGTCCTTTCAATAAGCAGCCTAGCCTTTTACAGTGTTTAAAAAGCCACAGACTAAGTATCTGTATGTAGCAGCTACAGCATCAGCTGTTCCAGCTCTGCCTCTCAAATGCTGCTGCCCTGAATAAGAACTGATAGCCTTCACTCACAATAAAATGATGCACACAAAAAACCTAGTGCAACTACCTAGTATCATTATTACACCTTAGCTTTGCACAATACCCTATGTGCACCAGTATTGTTATAAATCAATGAATGCTAAGCTTGATACCCCAATAAGGCCATGGTGACTATATCCAACCAGAAGATGGGGCACTTCCAGCTTAAAATGTTTTTTACTTTGTGTTTGTCCTCTGTAGTTCATAAACACATTATTTTGTTCCACTAGAGTTTGGATGAGGCTGTTGAACGTAAGTTTCCAGAAGCTGATTTTATGTCCCAAGAGATGAAAACTGCTTTACCGTCTAGGAAGAAAGCAATAACAAGTGAGCCTGACTTGCCCAACAGGCATATAAGGTCAAAACAGTGTGTCATATACTAACTGCAATCTCTATCCAAAAAGCAAGGCTTCATATGGCAGCTTGTCCACATTATCGACGCATCCACAGACCGTAAGTATCTCAGGACACAGACACTCCAAAATATACTAGTCTACAGCTACAAAAAACAACCTAGTATGAATAAATTAAGAGTATGATTTGCAACCTATGATATATATCACCAGAACTGCACTGTAACCTGCATCTAACAGATCAGGCAAATCTATTCATATATATATTTATCATCCAACAACCAACACAGCATAAGGCTAGAGGAAGCATCCACAAAGGGAAATTCTTTGTGTAGCCAGACATTTAACAGAAAAGAGAGAATTAGTCTGATCTTGGAAATTAAGTGGTGATTTATATCAATCTGTATGCTGCAACCCTTACTCTGTATGGCAAGGGGTTGGAACTAGATGCTCTTTAAGGTCCCTTCCAATCCATAACACTTTGCTTCTATGATACATAGACATTAACCATAAAGGTTGAGTTTCTTGGTTGGTTTGGGGGAGGTTGGGAGGTGTGGGTCTATGTTGTAGAATATAAGTAAGAAGACGGCTGAACAGCAAATAAGCAATTTATATTTCACCCTACCTACCAAAGTAGAAAGAACAATTCCTGTGATTACTGAACTGAGCAAATCAGGACACCAAGGATAGTGTAGAGGATAAATATACATGAAAGCAATTTTTTTTTTGTCAGTCTGTTTTCACAAACCAACTTCCACTGGGGAAACACGTTCATTGTGTCTGACTACTTTAAGCTGATGAAAGGACGGTTGTGTCATTTTCTATCAGCCCATCAAGGAGAGAACAGAAATGTTACAGCAAGACTTTCTCTCCTACTGAAGCTTTAGTTACACAGATCTGCAACGTTTCTACTTCAGGCCACTTATGAAGGTTTTGAAATTCTCATCACATATAATGTTTTTATCCAGTGTCAAGATTTACATCTAATCATCAAGTCTAGACAAAACTCTCAAATACAGAGTAGCTACAGAAATACATTTAAAAGTTGTATGTTTTTTCACCCTCATATAATAGGCCATTCTCACTGGTAGTCAGGTAACTGCATATTCTAGACCAGCAATGAAACCATTAAGAAGGATGAAATCATACCTACTTAGGAACTAACACTTTTATGTTAGGGACAATTTTTCACTATACCCATGAGTTAGAATCTCCAAGTGCTGAAACATTTTCCTGTCACTGTGGCATAAACTGAATTACTCAATTTAAGAGCTACATGTAAGAAACTTTTCTTAAATTATCCAGATGTTTTCCTAAGGAAATTCAGCTTATTTTATCACATTATCTTCCCACTCAAACTGTAAGTCTGTTGGCTGATTCTAGTTAAATTCTACAAGGGATGAAAACCCTTCAGAATAATTATGCTCCTACAAATTTAACAATCAGCTGCTGAGAATTATCACTACCTGGAGCCTCCACAGAGCAATGGAGGAACTGCAGTATCACTAAATGCTGGTAGCATCTGACTGCCAGGCAGTGTCACCAGCTGCTGCACCTGCTAGCTCTCGGGCAAGAGATGGGTTTCAGGAGACATCTGGGACAAGCGTTTTTGCCCTGCTGTGGACGGGATTTTAGCAAGAGAACAAAGAGGCCAGTACAATTTAATATGCGGACAATTAATGAAGTCAAGCTTCATTAGTTTTTATGCTCAGAGATGCAACTGTTAACCCTTATAATTGTTATTTGCCTCTCAGAATCACAGAATAGATCAGGTTGGAAGGGACTACAGTGAATCATCTGGTCCAACCTCTCTCCTCAAGCAGGGTCATCCTAGAGCACATTGCACAGAATTGTGTCCAGACAGTTCTGGAGTATCTCCAGTGAGGGACAGTCCACAACCTCTCTAGGCAATCAGTTCCAGTCATCAGCCACCTGCACAGTAAAGAAATTCTTCCTCATACTCAGGTGGAACTTTCTGTGCTTCAGTTTCTGCCCATTGCCTCTCTTGTCCTATTGTCTGGCACCATCAAGAAGAGCCTGGCTCCATCCACTTGACATCCTCCCTTCAGATGCTTATTTATGTGGTCCCATCTCAGTCATCTCATACGGGCCCAGCTCCCTCAGTTGTTCCTCATCAGAGAGATGCTCTCGTACATTTCCTTTTTCACTCAAAAGCCCATTAGTCACAACAAGATGGCATCACTGAAAGAGAAGGTCAGTAAGTGCTACCATGTAGATTTTGACAGGCTTAAAATCTCATCCCGTGCTGAATAATGGAGTGATGAGATTGACACAAGGGGATTTTTTCCCTCAGTGTTTCCAGCAGCTGGCAGAATAGAGCATACTGGAAATCTGCCAGAAGCAAAGCCAGGATTTATTTGATAGTGTTAAGATGTACATATATGAAAGATGTGAAGAAGAGAGAGATGAATCTTGCACAGTGGAGAAAAGAGGGAAGATGGTGAAGGGCCTTGAGGGGAAACCATACGAGGAGAAGCTAAGGTCACTTGGTCTGTTCAGCCTGGAGAAGAGGAGACTGAGGGGAGACCTCACTGCAGCATGTATTGTTTTTGCTGGAAATAAAACATTTTTGCACAAGTTTTTACTTGTGTAATTCAGAAACAGCTTTGGTGTGTCAATCAGCAATAGTCTATCAAGTAAAAACAAAGTTCAGGAGCTCATATATTTGAAACTTTTGAAAATGATACAAAAGCGTCAGTGATCATCACTGCTCCTCGAGAGGGATCTATGGCACCATGACTATTTGTCATACAGTACTGAGGCAGTAAAAGGGAGAAGCTCAGGATGGGACCAAGGAAAAAAAAGTTATTCAGTTTAATTTCAACCAGAAAACCTTTTCTAGCTGGGATTTCTGTACTGCAGCCTAATTCTCATCATCTTAACCAGGAACATTGAGAGCCTTTCCCATCTGTTTTCGAAAATGTCATTACTCTAAAACTCCCGGAATCCACTCGTAGCGGTCAGCAATTATTCAGATGGCAGCAGCAATGGCAGCTGGCACACACTGCCAATGTGGCCACACCAGCCCTGCCCAAAGGTTCCCTGAATGCCACTGTCAAGCTTCACAGTCAGCATCAGCCAAATACTTGGCTCCTTCTGCCAAGAAGATCCTTCCAGTGCATGGAACCCCTTTGAAACTCAGTTTCTGAAATCATATTTGCAGTCTTAAGTCTAAACAGCAATGCTATTATCCTTCTCCAGTGACATCTGTCAGTATAACACATCCCTAAACAGCACTTTACAGAAGCAAATACACATTTTAATGACCAGAGTATTTCATTTATCATCTGTTCCATACACCACTGCAAGGGTAAAGTATAGTACCATCTCAGAGCCCATTTCAGGAATCCAGACTTCTCACTGTCTCCAGATAAGCTGAGAGGGAAGGAACAAGACACAGGCTGCTTTCCATCAGTCCCTCATGTTGCCCATGAATAGAGCACACAAGAGGCCATCCACCCTTCTGTCATGGAACCATTAGCCCAGGGTACTCAAACAACTCCACACTGCAAGATGCTCCATGAAATGGAAGGATGTCTTGCTCTTTTCTCATTTTATTGCCTGTATTTTCATTAATGAAGCATTTAATAACAGGGTGATGATAGCTGATCATATGGTTACTGAAAAAGGTCATGGAGAGTTGAGAAGAAAATGGATGACTGTAGAATTTACATTAAAAAAATTTGCTGAGGGATTTCTTTGTTTGGTTTAACACAATATCTAAACAGATGAAGGAAAAGTCTCATTCTTAAAGGTGCATATTTGACACTCTCAGTGGACTAACTGCCTCAAAGCATACACTGCACTGGGATGCAAGGCAATAAGAGAGGTCAAGCGTGTTGTTTTAACAAATATCATGTGCACTTCAGCTTATTTTTCTTCTTCCTGACTCCAAAATGTTATACCAAAAGGAAAACACTTTGAGGGAAATAAAGAAAGATAAGGTACAGTCCAAACAGCAGGAAGGATCTGTAGGAAAACAAAGGCATTCCAGCACCACAACAGTATCCAGCCCTTCATGGACCAGCAAAATCTGTTCCTCAAAGACACAAATGGAGGATGAAAGAAATCAAACAAAAACTGCCAGACTTAGTAGAAGAAATAGAGTGATTTATCAGAAGCTGGAGAAATTAACATAAGACAGCAAGCACTTCCTGAGAGCCAGAACTGATTGTACTGCTAAGGTCTGCCAGAAATCCAAGTTTTGAAGAAAATACGGCAACAGATTCAATTACACAAGTCATTTTTCTCAAACTATTATTTCTTTACCATGCACACTGTGAGCTCTGAAAGCAGATTTATTTATTTATTTAAGATAAATGGTATTGGTCTCTCTAAATCACATGCACCACAAGAAAAAGGAACGTTGAGTACCAAACCCTGCTGAGTCAGCCAGAATAATGGCACAAGACACCAAGCACAAGGCTTCTCCGATCTGCTAGAACCACACAAATCTACCAGAGCTGTGGTGAAAGCCAGCAGGTTTTCGACTGGAAGGGTTAGTAGGGGAGCAGTGGAAAGAGACAGCTGCCTTTCCTTCTCTCTGAGCTGAGGCCAGGGTAGCAGTACCTACAATTCACTCTCCTCTAGTGGTGATTTATGAGATTCTGGTAACAGTTCCCACAAAAATTACCACTTCACTTCAACCTAATTGCAAAATCAAGACTAAAGAACTCCACAGGCTCTTGAAATTGGACTGTAAAAACATTGCTAGAAAAAGCATGTACAGAAATCCTGATTTTCTTTCTTTTTCAAGCCAAGGTTTGTGATCAAACACATCAGATAAGTAGCACATTCATCAAATAAAGAAGTACACACAGCAGTACTGCAAGTGGGCAAAAAAATGGGGAGGTTCTTGTAATAAATATTGTCCATTACAAAAATCCGGGGGATATACAGATCTGTTACAGGACACAAGTTTAACTAAATAATAAACTTGCAAGATACTCACTTCATTTTCATTCTTTTCTTTTCCTTTTTTTTTTTTTTACTTGAGCTTTCAATAAACAGAAGCATGCATAGCCTTATTTTGTAAAGAGGCAAATTTTGCCACGGAAAACTTTGAGAATACCTGTAGGTGGCCCTTGGAAAGAAACCAAACCAAACCAAACCAAAAAAACCCCAACAAACAAAAAACAGCAACAAAAAAACCCCCAACAAACCAGAAACACTAACTTATGCACAAAATAAAACCACATTTTAAAATGTTTTATCTATAAGATATATGAAACAAAATGTTTACTCTCAAAATAAACCTTTAAGAGAGATCATACTTTTTTAAGAAATATAAGCTTCTATTTTAGTGTTTATTACAAAAGGAGGGAATGTAGTTATTAATTCTAATTTTAAATGAGACTTGATTTAGCTTACATAAGCAGACCAATACTCCATCATCGAAAAGATGGAATCTGCATCACAAGAAACAGTGAAATACACACAACGGATGTAATAATTACACTTGATCATCTATAAAAGACAGAGGAGAAAGTGTGTGATAGTGACACTAACAGGAGGGTGGATGTGTATGAAGAAGCTACTCTTGCAGGTGTCCCTCATGAGGAACGAGAGGGGACTTTAGACGGGCTTTATACACTGAGGGTACCAGAGACACCACCAGCAACATCTCCTTGAGGAAGAAAGGTCTTGGATTCTGCCAGTCTTTTAGGCAACATACACATCATTGCACATCTTTCAGAGTTTTCCATAATGTAAATTATACTATTTTTAAGAGACTGAGTCATTTTCCAGTCTATCATTTTTTCAGCAAAAACTCCTAACTGAATCTTGGGAGGAAAAAAGTTGAGTTTAATACACAAAAAAGTGAAGATGAAACACGTATAAAGCAAATACATTACATTTTAGCTTTTCAGTACTCTTCAAAAACCAGAAGCTACTTTGCAAGTAAATCAAACATGAAGTCAAAAGAGAGAGGGTCTATTACAAATAGTGAAACATCACGTTATATTAAATTTAAACTGGGTTTGTTATTTCTAAGTGAACTATTAAGCAACAGTAACATTTAAAAAGCTGTTTTCACCAGTGCATTCAAGTGGAGCAGCAGTGTAAGTTTCCAGGTAACAACCTCTCTCTCAAGGAATTCTAAGTCATTTAATCAATAACTCCATAAATAGCAAATTAAACCCATCAGCTACAGTTTGATGGGGCTGTATCGACTCAAAAGTTTTTAAGAAAGCTGATTATTTCCCACATTCAATTAAAAACAGCAACACCATATACATAAATCACATGACAAATGTGCTGAAAAACCTAGTCCTGTAATTAAGCAGAAGTCTAATTATTTATAAAAAGCATTTGCTCATTTATGAAATACAATCTAAACTTCATGGTCCATGAAGCATGATAGTATTCAATTGAATATGCAGGCACTAAAAGTTCAGGTCCTGCCTGAATTCCAAATGACACAGGGCCACCCCAAAATTAAAAATTAAAAAAAGTATAAACAGCTAATTCAAATGCAGAGACAATAATGAAAGACTTGCCATGCAAAGTAAAACACAGGGGTGACAAAGAAATCAGGAGACAGTCAAAACAGTGTTACTGTGTTAACTTACAAAAAAAACCTTCACTGTCAACTCATTCTTTGATTAAATCCAGAATTTGAAGTTTTGATATATTCCCTCTTGGCAATATGGGTCTCAGCCACATTCTTGCACCTGACTGCCTTAAAAGTGCAACAATTTACAGGATCAGACTGTGATTAAGTATATTTTCAATTCTTTACAATTCGAATCGCTGATAGACACCATACTTAGGGATTGCACGTACTGTGCCCTCCTTGTCCTCCACACCTACTATGCTGGCTGGCTGCAGGTGACCTGCTCCTATGCTGAGGAGCCAAGGATTGAATTCCTGCAGCATTGCTGCATCCCTGCCAGAGAATCTCCACTGCCTCCCCCCTGGGGAGGGGGTCTGCAGCACAGCCAGGAGTGGGATGCAAGGCCATAGAACAGGGACTATAAATGCAACAGGCTTGGGGGAATGGCAGCAGGGTAGCTGCGATGGTTTTATTTTCTCTGGGATTCAGGATGAAACAGTGGGTAAGGGGATGGGGGAGGGATGATGAGGAGAAAGATCAAGCAGAAGTGATAGAATACAGATGGAGTGGAAAACGGTGTTGCTAAGAGGGCTTCTCAGGATGCCAGAAGCCAACTGAGCTGGCTCTCTCCAGGAAGGCTTCCTCCTTCTGGGATAATCAGATTTTCCCTTAACTTCATAGCAGAAATTTTGATTTCATTAAAAAGTGGCAGAACTGCACACCTGTGACTGGTGCTTAGAGCCAGAGCTCAGGAAAAGTTGTGTGACCCCAGAGGCCAATTGTTCCACATCCCTCAGAGGACACCCTGCACTGTGAACCATAATTCAGAGAATTAATGGCCCTTTTAGTCTCTCTGCTTGGAAAGAGAGGCACTGAGCTGCAACAGGCCTGTGAGGCTGCAGGATATTGCCCTCCCAGCACAACCCTGGAGCACAGATGGGGAAAAGAAGCCATGGCCTTTTGCTATGAAGACACTAAACAAGTCCCCCAAGCTCAGTTTTAGGTTTCCACATTCTGAAATACACAGCAAATCTGTTCAATTCTTCAAAACTTAAAGAATTAAGGATACTAATTTTCAAAATTAAATTCATCTTTAAATCCCTGTAGCCATACAAACAACTTTTAAGCAGCAAAACTTCCCCTGGTTTTCAAATTTGCATTTTAGCATGTCCTGTCCAAGCTATAATTTTAAACCCGAAAACTCTTTACATCACTAAATACAGGAATCTTTTACTTCAGGAAGCAGTTCTGACAAATTCCGGTCCCCCTAAAATTTTTGCATCCTATGAACTCAAGGTTTTAACATTTTGGAGATCAGCTTTTACTGAAAGTGGAAACACTGCCTGACCACTGCCTGAGAACAGTCTCCCTCAGCCCTTGAAGCGATGCTTCTGCAGCACACCTCAGCCAATGCTGAGGGCTGCAGCCATGCACCACAGGGCAGGGCTCCTCCTCCACGACAGCTGAGGAAAACCACAGGGGAAGAAAAAAACCAAGAGTTTTCCCTCCTCAAAGGAAACGATTATTGTGCAAAGGAAAAAAAAAAGTTTAAGTATTTCAAAGCTTTTACCACTTTTTTTTTCTATTAAAGATAAATTAACAATTAAGTAAAATCCTGTCCCACTGCATGCAAAATGCAGTAGTCCCCATTTAGTTTTAACTCCCATCAGCAGAGTCATGGCAGTTGCGGGCTGGAAACAAGGCTGCTTCTGGTCCTGCAGTGTTGCCATGACTGCAAGAGGAGAAAAGCTGCAGGGGACCAAGGAGGGAATTCCCTCTGAGGGCCTAAGAGCATGCTGCAGCCTCAAATTCCTCCTTCTGTCCCCACCATATCCACTGTATCAAGCATTACTGACTCTGGAGGCAGCTTGGGAACAGATGCAGGGATGCTGGAATGATCCAAGCTACATCCAACTGGCACGTTCCTACAGTCACAACAGCTGCACCAGAGAGGGAACTACTACAGTATTAATGTGTCTTGGACATTTCAGAGTCAAAACTATCATACAATTGTTACAGGCTACCTTTTCTTGTAAATGGAAGCAAAAGTTTTCAGGCTCTAATGCCATGTAAAAGTACTGATTTCGCATTAGAAATCACTATCTGACAGCACAGTAAGTACCATAAAGCCGGGTTTAGTACTCATGATAAAATGTTTGGGTTTTATATAGATATACACAAGGCAAGGAAAAATATCACAAGGGAAATCTGCACCAAATCGTAAACCACAAGAGGGACATAGAGATTAAAATTCTGGAGGCATTGTGTATTAAACAAACAGTATACTATTCAAAAAGAAAAAAAAATCAATTGAAGCAAATTCAGTACTTCTACAATTATTATAGCACAATAACTGTCATTTTGAAGGATGAAGGTTGGTTATTTCAAAGGTTTCTATAGAGCACTTCTCTGCCTACTTGAAATGTGGTATTTTTAAACTGCAGTATCAGCCAGCCAAATAAATGTATCAGACACCTTCGAGCAATGCACTTAAATGAGAGAATATTCATAAAGGATTTAGAAAGACATCTCAATTCACTGACCTAAATATTACAAAGCAAATCACCAGACTGCCTTCTACATGCAACTGTGTTGGAAATTTTCAATTACTTCTTATCTTATAATTAAACTACTGGCTTAATAATTTGTATTTCTATGGTACCTTTCACCCAGGGAGCTTAACGTGCTTTACAAACATTATCAGCTTTTACAGTTAGCTGGCTTTTGTGATGAGACACTGTATTGCAGAGTTACAGGTTGAGGTTTTAATTACATACAAGCAAAAAAAGGGATCTCGAATCACACCAAGTAACAAAGTTCATCCAAATAAACTGAGTTACCATGAATTCATGAATGAGAGAGTCAACTCAGAAAAGCAGTAAGGAGGAGTACACCAGAAAACATACCTTCTTTAAATATTTTGCTGCATCACTGCTGCCATTTTTGGGGAGTGATGGATTTCACGAATGGACTGTTAGATGGATTAGAAATTGGTTGGACAGTCACATCCAGAGAGTAAGGGTCAACAGCTCAGAGTCCCAATGGACATGAGTGACAAGTGGAGTCCTTCAGGAGTTCATACTGGGACCAGTGTTATTTAATATCTTCATTAATGACAAAAGACTAAGAGACTGAGAGCACCCTCAGCAAATTTGCACATGACACCAAGCTAAGTGGTGCAAGTGAAACACCTGAAGGACAGGATGCCATTCAGAGGGACCTGGACAAGCTTGAGAAGTGGGCCCATGGCAATCTCATGAAGTTCAACAAGGCCAAGTGCAAGGTGTTGCACCTGGGCCAGGGCAAGCTCTGGTATGAATACAGGCTAGGGGATGAACAGATCAAGTGCAGCCCTGCCGAGGAGGATTTGGGGGTGCTGGTGTATGATGGACTGAACATGAGCCAGCAATGTGCACTTGCAGCCCACACAGCCAATTGTGTCCTGGGCTGCATCAAAAGCAGCATGGCCAGTGGGTCAAGGGAGGGAATTCTGAGACCCCATCTGGAGTGCTGCGTCCAGCTCTGGGGTCCCCAGCACAGGAAGGACATTGACCTATTGGAGCAAGTCCAGGGGAGGGACACCAGGCTGATCAGAGGCATTGGAACACCTCTCCTATGAGGGAAGGCTAAGAGAGTTGGGACTGTTCAGCCCGGAAAAGACAAGGCTGCTGGGTGACCTTCCAGTACCTGAAGGAAGCCCACAAGAAAGACAGAGAAAGACAATTTACAAGAGCATATAGCGATAGGACAAGGGAGAATGGTTTCAAACTGTAAATACTTAGATTTGGTATTAGGAAGATATTCTTTACTGTGAGGGTGGTGAGGCACTGGAACAGAATTGCCCATAGAAGTTGTGGATTCCCCATCCCTGGAAGTCTTTAAGGCCAGGTTGGATGGGGTTGTGAGCAACTTGGTCTAGTGGACAGTGTCCCTGCCCATGGCAGGGGGGTTAGGTCCCTTTCAATCCAAACCATTCTAAAATTCTATGATTTCAGCGTTACACAACCAGTGCTCCTTTACTGGGTATGTGGATTCTGCTTTTTAAGGTTTCATTGCTCCAACGGCATTGTCAAAACCCATGTGCTCCAAAATGTAAATAACCCTGACTTCTTCTAAAAATGCTTAAAATGTTAGAAACCTTGCCACACCACAGCAACACACAAAAGTCTTTAAAGTTCATCTAAAGCAACTTGCAGCAATAAGTACCACCACTTCCACTACTGGTGCTCAGACCATGAAGAATAGAAAATAAGCGCAGAATTCAAAGTTCAGCATGTTGCACTATTAAGAAAATAAAATATTTAAAAAACACTTTAAAGTCATGAATAATATATATGTACAACTCACTGCTGCAGAGTGAAGCCTCCTTACAGGAAAAAATGAAAATATTTTATAAAATTACAGATTCAGAAAAAAATTAGAGAATGAATGCTGAAGTGTAGACTTTTCTAAGATGGTACAACCTCAACATTCACACGAGGTATGCAGTTCATCTCACCTGAGTCCTGATTAGAAGGGGAAAAAAAAGAAATCTTTAATGTTCAGTAAGCCACATATTCTACAGACATTACATACTTTTACTGGAAAACTACTTAAGCAGCAATTTACAGAGCTTTCAATATTTTATTGGGACCATTTATTATCTCTTTCGACCTGCAAAGCACAGCACTTCATTCTGCTCTATGTTCAAGATTACATGATTCTTGAAAAAAGAAAAATCACAGCTAATACCTTTTTAAAACCTTTCAAAATATCCTAAAACAGCTTTTCTGAATACAAAAGCTGGAGTATCTTAAATCCAAGATTTAGACTCTTAAGTACAGCCAAATACTGTATCCCAGTAGAAAACAATTATCTCCCTTTCCTAAAATAAAAAATTATAATCTTTGCCATTTAAGATGACAAGATACAAGACCCAAAACAAACCAACCAACCAACCAAACAAAAAATAAAAAAACAAACAAAAAAACTCCCCACATAACAACAAAAAACAAACCAAAACAATCCAAAAAAACCCACAAAGCCACAATCTGTGGAGGAAAACCAGTATTACAAAGGTACTATAACATGATGAAAAGATAGAGAAACAGAAAAAACAAGCAGCATTCAAAGCTGCATGACAAATAAGCATACAAGTATACCATTCAGTGTGCAATTCTTCAAGTCAATATACAGATCTCTTTTTGTCTCTCTTTCCTCCCCTCCCATCTCCATCTCACTGTCATTGCATTGTCATGGCATTTCCCCTGTACCTCAAAGCATCTACACAATGATATTGAAGGGATGGTAGCCACGTTTTTGGACACATCCACAGCACCAAATCCACTGGTCCAGAAGACCATCAGCCCCCAGCATACCCCTGCATCATTCACTTCCTCCATTTACAAGACCTTAATGAAAGACATGGTATTTACTCATACCAACAAAACATTTAATTTTTTTGTAATCCACTTATTTGAAGAAGTAGTCTGTTTTAACAGTGCTGAGATCACTATTATGGTTTTGAATGACAGCAGATAACAAAAATCAGGTATTTGCAGTCTGCCTGAAACCTTGTATGTATCCAAAATCACTTGCAATCTAACACAATCCCATTATCATGTGTGCACACTGAGATAATTCAAGGGGAACTGTGTTGGAAAACAGGTAACAGCAGCGCTGGCTTCCACCAGCTCCTACAAAGTAGTCCCACCAGCCATAAGGAAACCAAAACAGGACAGGAGATTTGTTAGGGGAAACAGAAAAAGAACAGGCATGATGGTAAACCTCAGCCTTCTAACTTTGACGTGCTTTGTCCCTATGGCTAAGGATTACAGCACACATTAAAAGACCAAAGCAAATCAAAGCAAGCTATTCTGCATCACCATGCTCACTCCTGATGACAAGTTCTTGGGGAGGGCAAGCACACACATGCTGAGCTCCACAGGGCTGGCCAGGTAGGCAGAGCCCAGGCAAAGGGCCCAGACTCACACACCCTCTGGCTCTGCCTCAGGAAAGATGCCACAAGACAGGAGGGTGGGCAATGATGTGCTCAAAGCAAGAGTGGGGGGCAGCCATGTAGCACAGCAGGCAGACTGTGTCATTTTAAACTATTTCATATCTGCTGGCTTCTGTTTCATATGTTACTATAACTGAAGGTTAGGCAATTTTTTTTATCTTTTTTCCTGTGGTTAGGTCAAACATATCATCAAAAAGCTTCAAGTAGTTTACATTAAATCCCTTAAATTGCACTGCTGCAAATGATGAGGTTATATGTGGCCTGAAGCAATCATTGAAAAAAAAATTCTCTTTCAGGTTGAGTGGAAATATATGATTTGTTAAACCAGGGTAAAATCAGTTATGGCCTGGAGACGAAACTTCCCTTCTGTCTGAATAAAACTGACATTTCTGTTCCACACTACAGATTCAACAAACAAAAGTTAATTAATTTAGGACAGTAATTCTTTTAATGCTTTTGGCAATATCTTAAACCAGTGAATAAAAATTTAAGTATTTATGATGTTCCGAAGTCTCAGAAAAGAGTGGCAGCCGAACAACTCAGGACACTAAAAATATGCAGAGAGCTGGGCCTCAGTCTGTACACCGTTCAGACTCCTCAACCACCACTCATTTGCCAAATGCCATTTGCATCTAGATATTTCTTCTTTTCCAGCTAAGTGATTCATACTGTTGCTTGTTTCCTTAAATTCTTACTGCTGGAAGGATCAGTTCAATTTTATAACTGATGCTCATTTTTTACTTGTGAATTATACCAATAGCTTGCAGTATGTTTAGAGACACAAATCACCACATGCATTTCGTATGCACACATATAAAGAGACAGAGAGAGAGAAAGAATACATTAGAAAGACAATAATGTATTGTAACATTTACCAGTTGTCGCCCAAATCAATTCCTGATGAGATGAGTGGACTAATTTCCCCAGAGACAGATCATTCTGTATTCTGTGTGGCTACAGGCTTACTGCCCTGAGAATAAAGTACAGCTCCTCTAACAAGTCTGGAGATGTGAAACATCTTGAGCTCTAAGCTGGCCTGTAACAAGTGTTTGTGTTTGGTAAAGATGGTTAGCACTAGTATAGCTAATTCTGTGCAAAATATTTCTTAAATGAGACACATGAAATTTAGTATTTCATTGCCTTTTACATTCCATTGACAGCTTTAACTTTCAGTTAAAGCATATTCTGATTTTATTTTCTTAAATAATGGAATCACATGAAAATCTGGGCTTACAGTTAAGTCATGTTCTACCATGCCAAACACTTGGGCTTAATGGTCTGCCCTCCTCTGGACTCTCAGTCTGAAGTTACATTGTGTTAAGTCATCTTTAGCTTCAATCATTTTTAAAAAGGGTAGAGTAGAGCTTTTTCTTCCCTACTCTGACCTGTTCTGTACAACCAGTTCACGAGCACAGGCTCCTGTATGTGTGGCACAATCCTTAGCACAGAGAGAGCTTGGTCTTGCTCAAAGCTTCCAAGCAACAACTGCCATGCCAGCATGTGTGTTTCACTAAATACATCAGGAGACAGTCCATCTGGACCATTCACCCAGTTTTCACAGGCTCCACACTACCCACAAAAAAAGCTGCCCAGGCTCATGAAGTCACTTATGAGAAGAGTCTGTAGGAAACCTACTTCCAGTTCTGCAAAACATTTTGGCTTACAAAATCCCATTTGATTCAAAAATCTTCCTTTATGCCTATTCACAATGACAAACATTCAACCTTCTGTGTCTTAGAACAGAGCTCCAGAGGAAATGCAGAAAAGAACTTGGTATTTGAAAGATGCCAAGCTGAGGCAGACAAGTGTGGTCCCAAAAAAGAAAATTCAGTGTTCCATGACAGCAGAAAGAAATGTTGCTGCATATGAAATCAAAAAATAGCAATTCTGAGGGGCTGGTGACCAGAGAGGGAGACATCTTCATGTCTGAACACTTCTATTTGCCACACACAGCACATGCATAACCAGGGCATGCTATTCCTTTTCAGCCTGACACATGCTCCACCTTCAGTAACCAAACTAGAGGGGCTACAAGTTTATGCTGGCAAAACAAAATTACATACTCAGGCACCTTAGCAGAACCAGTATACCAGGTTTAATCAGCAAGTATTTCCAAAGCCCCAGGCAGAATTTTATAGAATCCCTATAACAGTACTTGTTAATGTCCCAGCTCAATTCTGCAAAAAGCACACATTTCCCACTCCATCTCCACTGACAAAAACTCCAGACAGGAACAGATCACTAGTAGCCTGGGGTTAGGAAAAAAGAAAAATCTCCTATATGACTGTTTGTTTGTCCAAAGGACTTTAACCCAGCCAAGCCTTTGCTGCCAGCCACTGCAGCAGCGCATCAGCCCATGAGGTAATTAATTGCCCTACTGCAGTTCACACAGCAGAGTTTGCAGGACTTCAGAAAGAACTGATTAGATGCCGTAGATACACTATGTAA
Source organism: Scytalopus superciliaris (assembly GCA_013400415.1). NCBI lineage: Eukaryota > Metazoa > Chordata > Aves > Passeriformes > Rhinocryptidae > Scytalopus > Scytalopus superciliaris. Next base: position 544,461 of record VXBX01009491.1, read on the forward strand.
GTACAAGAATCTTAACAAACAATAGTTTTAAAACCTGAAGAAATTTAAGTCAAATGACTAGAGATATGGATCCGATGCAGAATGATCAAGAGAGGCATATTTAATTATAGATTGAATTGAAAACAACAGTTCTGCAAAGAATTCAGGAAAAAGATCAGAACTGGGTATGCTAACAAAGGAAAAAATGATAATGTAAAACACAAAGTTTTTTTTATTTGTCTTATTCATGGCAGACACCATTTCACAAATGAAAAAAATTTGTTAAATTTACTATGGTTAGGGTAAATAGAAAAGGATACATTAATTCTTTATTTGTACAGCTATTGTGCTTACTATAACAATTTTCTAAAAAAAAAAAAAAAGAAAGCAATGCCTTTTCATAATTAGTGTACTGCCTATAGGTTTTGACCCTAAGTAAAACAAGGACAAATACTACTTTTTTTAAAAATTACATACATATATATTTAACCAACACTCAAAACAAAGTTTATGTGGGTAACCTCAGATTTGTCCAAAAACCAAAGTGAGGCAATGTGTAATTCTACCCCGAGACGCATTTCCTGCAAATAGAAAAGAAAGCAGATGGAAGAAGATAGTAAGTTTTGCTGCATCCTGGGGGCAAGTCTTTACAACATGAAAAGTGAGAGAAGCACTGAATTTATATGGGAAACTCAGAAAAGCTGAATATATTTCATCTGCTTAACAGAGGTGCACAGGAATCTCCTTATACTGAAGGACGATAGGACTAATTCAGACCATTACCAGGGTTGCGGAAATAATTATGACTGGCAGAATTAAACTGTTCAGTAAGTAAATTCTGACAGTAAAAGGTATTAGATTATTAAACAATTTCCAAAAGAAAATGACAGAAGCATCATTGCCCATGACAAGCCTACTACTACACCAGACACCTGAAAATAAAGACAACTTGTTTGTTTGCTAGACAGAAAAAGTACCTAATTAACTCCTTCATAGATAAATCATTTTTAAAAATCAGAAAAGATGGGTAATGTTGTTAGAGGGAAGTACTTTTGAGGATCTGCATCAAGATCTATGCTACTCAGTACATTCCTAATAAAACTAGGGAAAAAAAATAACATTAAGGTGCATATTTGTTGACAATATTTAAATTAGCCAGGAAATTAAAATACAGGCTGATTGCAAAAAAAAAGAAAAAAAATTTGAAAGTTTCATTTTAAAAAGGCCATGCACTTGGAAAAAAGTCAATCTTCGTGTCACAGACAAAATAATGGGCTTTGATCTGACTCCACTTGAAAGTATAATTCTGCGATTATGACCTTATTTCATCTACACAAATAGTACACCTACAGACTACTCCCAAGCCTATCCAAAGCCCATCTCAACAAACGTGGAGAAGCAGAGGCACAGCAGCAGGCAGGACCCCACAGCAAGGTTTTGGTTGAGTAACACCCTGTCTGTCCCAGGAGAACCCCAGTCACAGTGTCTGGGTGTGAAACCCAGCAAGATGAGTTGCAGGGATCAGCTACCCCTCATCACATTTGGGACAAAGGAGGGTTTCTGCCTTGGGGGGTGGGACGCATGGCAGGATGAAGGGAAGGGCATTTTGAGATTGCACAAGGTTTATAAGAAGGCGAGTGCTAGCAAAGACTGAGCTGGAGAGAAGTGGCTGGGAGCAAGGGACTTAGAATGGGTCTCCAAGGGTCAGCTGTGGGCTTGGGAGCACCAAAAAAGAGGGTTGGGGCTTATATGTCCAGCTGCCAGCAACTGGGGAGACTGGGGCAGCTGCTGGGCAGATCAAGTGTCTTGAGCTCAGCCGCTGGAAGGATCCTCCTCCAACCTATGTATATGCAGACTCTCACTCACAGACCTCCCTCCTGCTCAAATAGAACTGCCTGTGTCTGGGTGCTCTATCTGCCTGCCTTATCCAAGCTGGCCATATACGGACACAGTGCATAGCCGTGCCTGCTGGGGATACATTTCAACCTCACCACTGGTTGCCCTGGGGCACGGAGCAACAGCTGCCTTGCCTCTCAGGCTGTTGGACCTGGCATGACATATTTTCCTCCAACACAAAATACATGCTTTGAGGCAACCATCAGCTAAATGTTTAGCAGCCACAACAAACCAGCAGGTTATTAGGAGTTATGCAGACGAGAGAACACAATAGAGACATACTGAATACTACATTAAACCCACTGTTGGCCTAGACCTTGAAAGCTGCCTAGAGCTCTGCTCCTCCCCACACACCAGCTGAAAAGCTCAAATCCCACTGCCTGGAAAACGGATGAAGGAGTCAGGATATAACAATGTCTGATAAAATTCACAGGTGGCAAAGCCTGGATGGAGAGTTCTACCTCTTGTAGCCCAAGAGCTAGGGAGCAAACAGTAGGGCACTGACAATGAACAAATGGAGGTAGTCTTCACACAACTTGGATCTAAGTCATGGGACTCCACCACAGGATACTGTGGATACTAAAACCCTACACCCTTAAGGAGAGGACCAACAGATTTATGGAAGAGAAATGTAGTAATGGTTAATATTATTAATAACCACACAGACATCACCCCTATCTCAGGAAAATATCCTGTGTCACATATCATTGAAGGGTGGAAGAAGACATATGGTCTTCACCTTGTTCCTGTAATCTTCTCAAGCTGTTCACTTTTGGCCACTGTCAGAAAGGATACGAGGTTAGATGGACTATGGATCTGACTCAATATGAATAATTCCTACATTCTATCCATATTCTAATTTTTTAAAAAATTAAAAATATTAATGACACAGAGGACATCTCCACAAAGTGCCAATACTTCTCTTATAAAGGAGACAGATTAGTCTGAAGCTTCTTCCCCTTTTTCAGTCTGAACTTCCTTTCTCAAGCTGGATCATTTTACACACCAAGGTTAGAGAAAGAACCAACACAGTAACTGCCACAACAAGGAAAACCAACATCCTTCTCTGGGGAAATGGAAGGAGGCAGCTGAAGAAATGAGGAAACACTGCCAGTTTAGATAGATCTGCTATTGACAGAAGAGCAGTATGCAGCCAAAGCACCCCTTGCCTTGCTATACATATGTAGCTGGTAAGAGTGAAGGAAAGTTAAGGCACAAATACACGGGAACCCTCCTGCACCCCCATTTACATGGCACAGGGTCCAGTTCCTATAGTCCTTTAGTAGCAATCCCACATGCAATAGCCTAGATTTTTCCAGTGAGAGATTTGCAACCTCAGTGCTCCTTTTAGTCCTTGCAATACAGATTCTGCAGGACAACAAAAGTTAACTCTATAAACCTCTGAATGAGTATCAGCTGACTCTGCTAGTGAAACCAAAAATCATGATTCATTAATTCCATCAAAACACCTGCCCTGTCTGAGGCACCTCTTGTGTGACAGAGGAGGTCCAGCCTGCCCCTCCTCACACCCACACTGTGGGAGACAGCTCTGCTCCACACAACACACCCACCTTAGACAAGCACAATGACACAAACTGCAACTGCTACAAGAAGTATTTAAAACCCCAATCATGCACCATTATGTCACTATCAAAGCAGAGAACAGAGAGATGGTTTCGCTCTACTCATTTTCAAGCAGCTCTCAGTTTAAGCAAGAAGCACGGTACAAACTGCAAACAATTATGTAAAATGTTACAATTACAGAGACACCTCAGGCAAAGCAGAGACGATTCTCGCACACAGGAGACAGTAACAAAGTCATCATGGATGTTATGTTATCCATCACTTTGTTATTGTTATTTAAAAGGCAGAGTCTAGACCAAAGACACAAAATCAGCAACTTCAAACTCAAGTTCAGTGAAGTCAGGCAATTCAACTGCCTGTAAGTAAATAAACAATAAAGGACAGGGGACGAAAAAGTATTTGAAACAGCAAATATGCACTCACAAAACTCTGCCAGTAACAGGAGTATTTCAAAGGGGAAATCTACAAGACAATGGCCACTGATTGACAACAGCTTTCAATGAACAGACATCCTGTGTAGAGAAGACAATAAATATACATAATAAGAGACCTCACTAAACATAATCCGTTCCCACTTTGAAAAATTAAAGGCAAAATACCATGAAAATATATTTCAAACAAGGATATTATTTGTAAAATTTTGCCTGATTCTTCTTTATTTTTAAAGAAAGCAGGAAAAAAAAATGCTCTGTTGAAAAAATGCTCCCACTGAAGAAAAGCCCTCTGATATAAACTAAAGCTCACCCCACTTAGGATCTGATGGACAACTGGGAACAGAAACTCAAGATGGGATAAACAGTAACTCTCCTCCAAAGACAGATAGCATGATAGAGGAGCTCGTAAGGATCTCAACATTCCTCCCGGTTTGGACACTCTACGCTACCCTCATCCAGACTTGCACTTTATTCTCAGATAGTTAGTTAGAGCAGGTTATCTGTAAAAGCAGGCGGTTGTGGACACCCAAGTATTTACTTCATCCAAACTAGCAGTGAAGATACTCATTGCTTTACAACACATAGGGGGGGGAGAAGTGAGAAAAAAGACCACGTAGTACCTCAAAGCAGAGCATAGGAAGCCCTGGAAATGCAACTACTTAGTACTGAGACTTGGTTAATAAGCCCCACTGAAAGTACTTGGCACAGTGTCATTTCTTTAAGACAGGGCATGTTCATGTTATCTTAAAACGCAAACACAGCTTCCTGAAACTGAATTTCTGATTGCATTTCATTTCCAGATTAAGGGGGGGGAAAAAAAAAGAAAAAAGAAAAAAGAAAAAAAGGCAATCGGTAAGCAGCAAGGGATTGCCAATAATTTCTATATGCACTTACATGTATTGACCAGAAGTGGGAAATGTACCCATGGTGTTAAAACATTAAAACATTTTATTTGCAATCTCTAGCACTAAGTGTGATGGAGAAAGCTAGGAATTAATGAACCATTCTAGCCTTGAAATTAGGTTAGTCCTGTCCCCATAAATGGTAAGTAGTTGATTTCAGAATAAATGTTATCCATGTGTAGCACAAGCTAGTGTTTCAGTAAGATGGGGCTCCTGATGAATCCTTTGTGCAAAGCAGGAGAAAGACAGCCCTTCTTGCACGTATCATCCACACCTCTTCTTTCTAAGCAATATATATATATTGCACTCTCTAATCAAATAGAAAGACTGCAGCAACAACAACAACATGATTTACCTGGTCACAACTAAAAGAAATTCAGATTTCCCAATCAGTATACAGATTAAAATACAAAATAATTGTCTATTGATTAGAGATATTTCTGCCTCTCACTTTCACAAAATATTCTGTACGAATTTTTGCTACAATGCAGTTGAAGTCAGTCAAATAGAAGCATGACTGGAAATAAACCAACCCAAGCACAATTGTGTCTAAAAGCTTGAGGTCTGTATTTTTCTTTTCAAAGTGACATACAGATTATCTTTATTTGCTTAAAATGGAAGCTACCAGAAGAGCAACTTTATTAGTCTTTCTCTTACTGGAAGGGAAACTATCAAATGCAGCGAAGAATTAGTCAGATTTACTGTAGAGTGTTGTCTTTAATAGTACGATGGAAATTAAGGAAATCAAAACTGGTTAAAAACATGAATTTCATTAAAGCTACTTTTCCTGAAGGAAAGGAGAAGAATCAAAAATATGAATTTTTGAAGCAGATCCTAGGAGAAGCTGAGATCAGCTATGCTGTTGGTCCGTGGTGGTGAATGCAAGCCCAGCAGCAGCACAAGTAAGAGCAGTTGGAAGAGAGGGATAGAAGAAAGCCTGCCCAAAGGAGAGATCTGAATGTTAGAAACAGAACCTGTCACTTAGTCACTACAAAAATAAAACCTGAAACAGCCAAGTGCGGTCTGTAAAGTTGCACAAGACAAACAGTTTGCTCCTGATCCAAGAACACAGCAATCCAGCTGCAGTCTATAAATGCAAACTCAAGTCTAGCTGAGTTTGCAGCTTGTCTGGTCTCAAACTAGCAGCAGTAAGCAAGGATGACAGCCAAAGCTAAAGCCAGCAGCCAGCCTTCATAAAAATACCGCGTAGGGTCTGAATTAGCTGCATTCCTGAGCAGAGTCCTCCCCTGGGATTGTAACAGTGCTCAATATCCACAGGTAGAAGAAAGCACTCAAAAATACTCAGAGAAAATTTAAGACAGACAAAATCTCCCATGTTTCCTATCTAAACAATATATGCCAAAATTGCTTAAAAAAATATTAGGAAATTAAGACAACCTGTCCTGACCTTAACTCACTATACCTGTTAATTTAAAATGTTATTAAACATAGTACATATCTGATGTCACCCAGCTCATGTTCCTCTAAATGCTTATTTAGAGGAAGGGAAACTATCAAATGCAGCGAAGAATTAGTCAGATTTACTAAATATTTATAGCTATACATGTCAGTAATGCTGAACCAGTTTTTTGGTGGTTTTTAACAGCAGCATGGCCTTTTTATTTTTTAATTTTTGCTCATCTAATGCTTTAAAATTATAGTTTTTCCAAAAATCACATAGCAGTTGCATAACAAGGTTTTTTCCTTATGCACCTCTTCCATTTCTGAATGCCAGTTTTGAAAGAAATCTATTAATCAAATAATGCATTGCATAAAATAAAGCAATAACCAAGCAAAACAAATGGGCCACTGCATACAGTTTTGAATCCAAAAGGTTACTTTAACAGACGAGTTCTTCTGAAGACTCATAGGCACTATGCAGTTTGTCCTCCATGAGGTCAGACTGCCTAATCATCCTACATCACTATAGTACATGTTAAAGGGCACCTTGCAAAGTCATGATTTGTAATATTATAAAACACTTTCAAATAATAGGTAGCATGAAAAAGAGTACAGAAAAACAAACCAGACATTTTCATTACCCCAAGTTTCATTCATTACCAAGCTCTTCTTTGTTTCAGTTTCCAGGAGACCTTTATGTTTCTAGAGAACCTGAAGGGTCATTTCCCAAAAAAGCACTCTGAAACAAATGCATCAGGTCAATGTATACTAGTGCTGAATGTAATTCATACTAAATATTGTCAAGCACACTACTAGAACCTACGCAGTAAGCATGCTGCAGGTTCTATTAGTGCTGCTGTAAAAAGAAATATCCTATTTGCTCACTTATTTTCTGAGAAATGACACACCAACTCTATCTCAGCTCTCCCTCAGGGAACCAGGACTGATGTCATAAGTACCCATCCTCAGGTAGCAGAAGAAGCCACTCTTAGCCGGAGACTAAAACCTTTCCAACTTTAGCATTCATATATATATATTTATTCTAGTTGATATCAATAGCAATGATTAAAACTGACACAGCTTTTACATGTGTCTTGCTTTGCTGGATTTTAGCTGGTAAGCTGAAATTTCTCATGGTATATTGAGACCTAAATGACAAATTCCTTCTATTTTTAATAGATATTCCGAGAAAAAAATGAACCCTTTATATAACATTAACTTTTCAGTCAACATTTTCTTTCAAAAATTTTAGATACACCCTTTTCAGCTGAGGGCACTTGAAGCCCCATTGAGAGGGCTCTGTACTAGAGACTGGGTAGACTTTCCAGAGAGCTTAGAAACCCCATGGAATCAGAGAACATGTAAGGTTGGAAGGGACCACAGTGCGATCACCTAGTCCAACCTCCCTGCTTAAGGAGGGTCGCCCCAGAGCACACTGCACAGCAATGGCTGACAAATAGACCTCTCTCAGATCTTCATTTGTACACATCCATTAAAGCTCTCACAGAGTTTAAAAACCAATATTTTTGCAGAGTCCATTCATTTGGGAAAGTCTGTCCACAGACCCATCATCCACAGACAAATTTGTTGAGGGAACCCAAGCCTGGAACAGGCCACCCATTCCCATCAGCCTGGGACTAAAGGAACAAGGGCAGAACATGCCTTCATTAGCAGTGGATAATAGATCAGGAGCTAAAAGGGACATGAGGAAACCTGTTCTGTCCATGATACAAATGGTACAGTAACAAAACTCACACATGCAGATTGTAGCAAAGTGCTCAAGAGCACTGCAGGAGCAGAAGTTCAGAAGACTGGAAATCAAAAAGCAAACAAATTAGGTGAGAAAAAAGAAAAAAAAAACCAACTTAGAAAACTAGAAAACTACTTAGAAGGTACACTGAGAAGGCAAAAAATTAAGATCATAGACTTGTCACACAGAAGGAAAACCACTGAAAGGGGAGACAGTATAAAATGCTAACACCTAAATGGAGAGGACTGAAAGCTACAGGAGTCAGGACTCCAGAGTGAGCATCCACTCATTGGTCCTCCTGCAAACCTGCAACACAAGCCTTCAGGCCAACCCTTCCTTTCCCCCAGGAAATCTCTGCACCTCAGGTGCAAGGCAGACTGACCCTGTCCTATCCAGTCTCCACCTCCTTTTCCCCAAAGCCTGAAAACAGCTGCCTGCAGGGATTCCCTGCATTCTGTCAAAGCTTGAATGCAGCTACAACTGAGGCAAGGGGAGCAGTGAACAAAACCTTTACCTAATGCTGCTGTCAGATAAGCAGAGTGGAAGAGCATGTTAGCAATGGACAAAAAATTAGAAGATAATTTTGATTTTAAGCAGTTCATTCCTTGCTTTGCCACCAATATAACAGGGATGATCAGAGTTTTATCTAGCCCACAGGACACTGATAAGTAGTCAGGTAACATGGCAATGAGGGGCATACAGTTCATTAGAAAACAAGTCATTCTGAATTTCAAGAATATTTGAATAATGAGGCACTGGCCATATCCTGAACAGTGAGGAGAAAATAAATAGACATTAACTAAATGCTCAGAAAGTAATCACTATTCATCTTTGCACTGAATACCTTTATAGGGGGTATGTAAGGAATATATAACCCACACATGTACAGTAATTAAGGAATGTTTGTAACACATGGACTGTCCAGTGCAGTCTGAAATACAACACAATAGTCTGAATTCATCCCTTCTAAAGAGCAGCTAAATTTAAAAACAACTTAGAAAAGAAAAAAAAAAACAAACCATCAAAATTGAAACAGGAAAGACACCTTCCTTTCAGACCCCTGTGATAAAGGCAGATTCTGTTTTGTAAAGGCAGAAGGTATGACTGACACACAATGATGGAAGCTGTGGGACAAAACACAATCAGTTGTAGCAGCAGAACCAGAGGAGTTTGCTTCCCCACTGATGAAGCCCACTCCTCCCACACAATCCCCTCTGCCCCTTTCTCTGCTACAGACACTCTTCCACCCTGTCACACACAAAATTTATACATCTCCACTCTTCTCAGACTTCCAAGTGTATGAAATCTGATGGAGTTTCTCTATGAGATTTCCACCTCTCTACCTAAGCATGGCTGAAGGTTTTTAAAATTTTCAATCCCCTGTGTTGATGAGAGTTCACTGCCCGTGGACATTGCTACTTGCTGTGACCAAACCATGAAATCCTGTCCTGCTCTGTGGCACACCATCTGGACATGTCCAAGGGCTCCCATGGAAGTGCACATGCCAGAGCACATACTTTTACAAAGCATCGACTTGTGAAGCCCACTTGAACAATACCAGCACTGCCAAGAACCAGTCATTCAGGTACACTGAGGTCTTCATGCTCAGAGCCCTGAAACACCTATGCAGAATCTACTGATGCCTGGAGTGTAGCTGATTTCTCCTGAGAACTTCTACTTATTTATCTGTTTATTTCCTAGAACAAATCTCCCCCTTCATGTAGTTGGCATAAAAGTATCTTTTGTGAGCAAAGCCTCTGCTCCATTACTTTGGGGAAATAAATATGAAACAGGTTTTTCTCCTTTAAAGCTATAAGGTTTTACACATTGCCAGTTTCATTCAGAAGCTCCTATTTTATTTTAATTATAACCTCCCACAGCATAGGGTAGAGTCATGTCAGATTCCTTTGTGGGTCCAATGGGGAAATATTTACTAAATGGTTTCTTTATCAGCCCCTGTTCATTTTGGATGTCAAGAATTTTAATTACAGTTTTGGCCTTTATCAGAAATTATTTTTTTGTGTTAGATAACTCTTTTGCCTTGTAAGGTTATAAGCAAGAACACCTGGATTTGTCCATGGCAGGTTTTTAATACTGTTGAATTATTCTTCTTCCTGAAAGGTTGAATTCTATTCCTTGCCACACAGGAAGAAAAAGCAGACAGTATAAATTGTACCAGATGACCTCATTCTCTACAACATCCCTTCAAATACAGTGAAAACCAGCTTCCGGTCACTCTGCAGGAACTACTTTCTCCTGCAAATCTCTCATTATTAGTACTACCTGCTATTACTGGTGCTACTTACTCACAACATAGGATTTCTGTAGGTATCTGTTTCTTTGCCAGATCCTAGCTGAAATCTGTGTTAATTAATTGCCTCTGGGTGATTGTTGCTCCTGCTGTTCTTGTTTCAACCAAATGGGTCAGAAAGTTGGAAGAATTTCATCATACTTGAAACAATTGAATATACTTGGTCTTATTTTCCAGAATAGTGAATGCCTTGTCTTTAGAACATCCTCCCATTTACACACTTTAGGGTAAGGCCTTCAAATCTGCATCACAAATGTGTCATGGAAAATTACCCAAATTTAGCTACAGTACAAAATCAATCATAAAATGAGGTATTTAGATGTGCTCACTAGGAAGAATTAATCATGTTAATTTCTCAGATTTCTGATGCATGCCCATAGGAAAAAAATAGCCCTAATCTCATTAAGCATACTGCCTTCCAAGGCTACAAGGACAAAACTGGACTTCTCCTATAAGGATTACTACCAAAAGTTTTACAGTCGGATATAGAAAGGCAGGTGTTAGAACATAGCCAATACCGTGATCGTTATGACCACTACCAGCAGCTTGACAGCAAACATGACGAATATAGGACAACAACTGACAGAGCAGGGTAGGGAAAAATCCATTAGCCAGGTATGTATGGAAATGAACCACAAGATTACAAACACAACTTGTAAAACTTGAGATTATGGGACTAAGAGGTCTAAGACTATTATACAACAGGGAGGATATTAGCATGCAAAGTAGCCTGTAACACACTGCAGGACGAGATCTCAACTTCAAGTCAGTTACTTGCTCAAGCAAGAAAGTGTGAGGTTTAACTAATGTATTGGCATCATGGGAAGGTAAGAACAGATATCTACTATCTGGGTAAAACAACAGAACCTGGCTAAGTTCAGAACTGGACAGCAACGAACACTTCAGTGAGGCCTGGAGAGCAGCTGGGAGCCAACTGCTGACCGCGCCTGCCCACATACTTGGACACAATCCTGCTGAGTGTGTGGGAGCGCGTGTGTGCGCCTGAGGCATTTTGTAATTGTTTCAAGGACCATTACGTACTGATTTATAGACCAGCAGTGATTCACAAACCACAGGCTGAGTAACACTAAACAAAATTACCTTTACAACCCCTTTTCAGCATTTTGTCTCTTGATTCTATGCAGCAGTTTGCCCATAAAATCAGTTTTGTTGTACTGGTGAGTAAAAGTGTCTAAGTTATGTCCAGATAACAAGCATTCATCTTATTTAGATTGTCTTCACCATTACTACAGTGCAACTTATTTATAATGCATGTCCAAAGAGGTAACTCAGTAACACGAAAGGCCTGAAGAAACAAGGATACAAGATGGCAGAAAATGGAAAACGGGAAGATTAAGAGTGACAGAGAAAGAAAAAAGGAGAACAGGTGAGACAGAAGAGGGGAAGTGATTCAGAGACCCTTTGCCATTATGGAGCAGGAAGGAGAAAGCAAGAAAACAGACACGGGATGACAAATCACATGCACTGAATCTCAAGTGGAAAAAGCTCTCCAGCACCTCAAGTAAATCAACAGCTGAAACTATTTGGGAAGCTTTGTAAGTATTCCTTGAAATTGCTCTGCTTGCTGGGTGCAAACTACTACAGTGATCAGTGCCCATCACATTGCTAAAACGGAGCTCACTGCCCAGCACTGCCAGGCATGCTTGTTCATGCTACAAACCAGGCCAGAGACAAAGCCAGCTGCAGAGTAAAATCAAAATGTAGACAAGCTACTACATTGATTTATTATTTATTTTCATAAATAATTACTCATAAAAAAAAAATCTTAAACTTTTAATACCATGGCTGCCACAGTACTCGCACCCTGCTGCTCCAAAGCAATCAGTGAAGCAGGAACGCTGCCAGAGCAGCTCAGTTCTGCCCGCTGTTGAACACACACACTCTTCGGAGCAGTTAACCTCCAATTAAAGACAACACAAAAAAGAGACTTTGCAGGAGCCATGCACGCTTCTGCTTTCACCATTCACAACACATGCAGATGGCCTTACAGCATGTAAGCAGATAATTTTACAGTCTTTCTCCAGAAGTCTCTACTCCAATGGACATCACATAATCTATTCCCCTTCTACAAAAAGACAATAGCCATATATCCTATAGACAATATCCAGCAGACAATTTCAACTGATATAGTCTTTGATATGTGGTCATCTTTGTAGAAGTTACCTCTCTCATCATTAATCATGTTGCAGATATGATCAGATAGTAATTTTCTTCATTACATTCTCTCTAAAGTGCCACTGAACTTACAGTTCTGTGTTCAGACAGTAAAGTCCCCATCTTGCCACTGATATTAAGTTTATTTATTATTGAGCCATACAATTAGAATTTAATTTTTTCTAATTACTGATTTCTTAAAACCTAAATATTTCAAGGGGGAAGAAAACCAAACATAACCTCAACATACAAAATACCTTATTAAAAAAACAGACATATTTGAATTCTGGTCATTCCCATGTTGAGCTGCTGAATACATGGCTTTAGGATATTCCAACATGCGGAATGCCTAGCAACAGAGGGCTCCAGAGCTCCTCCTTTACATTTTTAAAGGATCTGGGCTTTCAGGGCTTCCCTATTCCCAGCCACAGAGCTTCCAAACCCACAGCTCAAGGTGTAACATGAGTTGGAAGCTATTCCAGCTAAACAGCAAGGAATCTGGAACCAAGAGCCCTCAGTCTCAAACAGAGGACCCAGGTTTTCCAAGCTCTCCTATACATAAGCAGAAATACTTCCCCCTTCTCCCACTCATCTCCTACACAGTCAAGTCAATGGACTGTGATATATGAATTAAAATATATATATTCATGACACAGAAAGCAAACCCCAACATTTAGCTCGAACAGTAAGAAAAATCTTACATGGGCAAAATAGAGTCCACACATACACAGGCATGTGCAACTCAAAAGGAGGGGAAAGACAAAGAAAAGAAAAGAAAAATATATGATCAACCTTATCAGTGGTTTAACAGAGTTCAAAGAAGTGTTCATGGACAAGTTCAGATTCTTCTTAACTCCGTGACTCTAGCTGGTTTCTTTTTTTTCATCAATTCATGTGAACTAGGAAGGACGGGGAGTGCGTATACACCACGAAAAAGGGATCTTTGTAAAAACAGAAAACCAGAAAAACATTGACGACCAACATGGGAGAGGGACGGTTGACGAAATTAATAATTCTTGTGTAATCAGTAGTATCCGGGGAAAACGAATAGAAGGGTAACATAAACGGTAGAGGACCAATTGACAATCCAGTGAGAAGCTCTTCTCAAAGAACACCAATAGCTCTAAAAGCTAGAAAAGATGAATTTGGGGATTTTCAAGGTTATAATACAGGTATGTCTCAATCTGGACCTTGGTCTTGAGCTCCAGCCTTCCACCTTCAGAAAAGGCACCAATGACACAAGCATGAAGGAGAGACAAGCAATGTGCAACCAAGTATAGCAGGTCTCTACCACAAAGAAATGTGCATTAGTGACAAGGACAGATAAGGGCAAGAGCACACCCCAGTGGGTAACTTCTATCTACCCGTTCTCAACAAAACCAGAAAATCCATCAGAATTATGAAGCAATAAAAAAAAGACTTTGCAAAATTAGACTGAATTCCATATCCATACAATACTAGTTAAGACAACTGATTACAGGATTAAATCAGGCATCTGTAGAGACGACAAGCATAGTCACTTTATAACACTAAGCAATAAAATATAAACAGACATTTCAAATGTAATAAAAATTCTCAGGACACATAATAAATTTCAGGACAATAATAAATTTCTAACCAGTATCTCCAAAAGAAAGGTTACTCTGCATTTCACTGCTAAGAAGTTTATTGCTTAGAAGCAGGAAATAGTGGATACAGTCACAGACAAAGCAGATGAGAAGACCTCTGCCCAAATGATCACAGAAAAGTGTTCCTGTTCAAACATTATTTTCTCACCCCTTTTCTCTCTATTAAAATAAAAATCAGTTAAAATGTTAAGAAATTGCATTGCAATTGTTAAAGGACATAAACAATAAAATGTTATAAAGCCATACAAAAATAGTAATAGCATGAAGATATCAAGGCTAGCATAGGAAATGAAAATTGAAAATATTGGATAAACTAGGGACTTAAGCAAGATTACCAGAAAACAATTTATTGTTTTTCCTTTTCTTAAGAAACAGCTTGTTTTAACATAACTAGAAATAATAAAATATAAAAACAGATTTTGCTTATGTTTATTAAACACTTCACTACAAAAGAAATTAAAACATTTGCAGAATGACATGAGGCATAATTATAACAGTTTTAAACAATTTCACCCTATGATTTTTTGCTTATTCCTTTGTTTGAATATCCTAATCTGGCTTTTAATGAATAAAAATTAGAAATGTTTTTTCAAACAAATCATGTTCTGAATCTCAAATTGTGTTTACACAGTCTATACTGTATGCAAAGAAGGAGATAAAGGAACCACTAGACCTTTCAGTTGTTCTTTAATAGAAGTGACATTTTGTTAGTATTTCCTTGACTGGGAAAATATTAGCTCACATCTTTGAACACCATAGCACAATCCTATTTGTTGTGTAACGTTTGGTGATTTTTACTTTTTTTTTTTTAATAAAACTTCTTATGAGAAAACAATCAATCTGGCATTCTCGCATTACCAATTTAATAAGGTTTCCATGGCAATATAATCTACCTGTTTGCCTATAGGTGTTTTCCACCAAGCCTGTATGTAGTCTTTAAGATTCAAATTGTTACTATAACTGCCCTAATTGCAATCTTGAAATACCACACAAGGGATCACATATATAAAACTGCATTCCAAACTCAGTTTCAGAAAGAAGCAGAACATGATGCTGATAGCTGAATGCAGAACCTAGTGCAAAAACTATTTACTGCTCTTTACTATACCAGATGATGTTTACAGCTTAAGGGAAATTGAAGGTGGTCATGGGGAAAGTAAGCAGTACCCACCGAGGTCAGACAGAAAACAAATGGCAACTGCTGTGTAACACACTATGGGGGAAGCAGCTGAAGTATATTAAGTCCATCACCATCAAAAAGACAACCCTAGAAGCTCAGTAAAGCAGCGACAAAACCCAAAGGTTTCTGAGACTAATCTCTGAAGCAATCTCGAGTGTAGTCCAAATTACTGGGACATCAGGAAGAAGGGTGAAGATTACATCAGTCTCCTACACATGAACTTAAGAGTCACAGAAACATTTAGGTTCGAAAAGACCCTTAAGACCACCAAGTCCAAACATAAACCTAGCAGTGCCAAGTCCAACTTGGTACAATTCTTCTGTTCATGCTTAGGCATCTTGGTATTCTTATCTTAGTATTGGTAGACTTTTCACAAGTTTAAATGTAAATCTTTGGTTCTGCACACAAAGGAAAAAATTGTCTGCTCTCTTCTGTGCAAGTGGGCTTACAGATTATGAGCTCCCAAACTCTGCAATGGCAGATCATAAACTTGCTCCTGGAAGATCAAATAAGCAAAAGTGCTTTTATTCTTGTCTGCTTTTACGCAGCACCTCAGTTCAAGGGGTAAGATAACATTTTCATTACAAAAATAATGTCCCTCTCTCCCCGATTAAATATTTATGTTCAAAAGATGTTCCTTAAAGATTTTTTTTTCAGGGAAATCTTCCACAAACACATTGAGATGCACCACTAGAACAGGAAACTAGCATACATAAATATTCATCTGGTTTAATGACTTATACACCAATGTTCTTTACCATAGCTGAAGTCTGTTTAAAGGCATATGACTGTTGTGTGTTAACACAGAATTTATTTGTTTTTTTAACTGACTGGAAAGATACAGAGCACCAGAACAGTTTTATGGCAATGTCATATTGTAGAATAATACTGGGTTTATTCAGTTTTTTTATTATTATTCGATTACTCTATGGCTGATCCATTTGACATTGGCTTCCTGCTTTTAAGGATGAGCAGATGGACTTGCAGTCCTTCCTATGTGTTGCATTCACACAAGTAAGAGTAGTTCTTTCCTCTGAAAAGAAAATGCTTCTTTTTCTTACAGTTGCATTTTCTAATCAACTACTAAAGGGAAATCTTGTACAATTCTTGCACACAGGAAAGACTACAGACCACAGTGTTCCCCTGACTGAAGAAGATATGAAAGTTCAAACTGCAAAGCAGATGTCTACTGTGATCTTGCATCAAACCACACCTCTGTTCCAATTCACAAAGTAATACCTACCTTACAGCAGGAAGGCTTAAGGTTTATAAATCACTGCTGAAGATGAAATAAGCTAACAAACTCAAAGTTCTCTCTTCTGATGGACAAAGCAGAAAACATTACGACCTGTGTGGGAGCTTTTGTAACTGCCTTTGGAAATTCTAGTATTCTTATTACTACTTAAATTTCAGTAATATCTCCCATGTGACAAAGCATTTTCAAAGTACAGACACCAGCAGTCCACAAAAATAGAAAGACTGGAATACAAAATCAAAGCAATAAGGATTACCCAGAAGTATATGTATTTTAAACTGCCTGGGAATTAAGGTACAAGGCACAAAAATAGCATTGCTATTTTTCCTTCAAACACCTTTCAATACCAATTCACAGTAACAGCTCCAGAGTGTTAAACCCCCCTTTCTCAACAGGTGATCCTCTCATTCCATCCAAGGGCAAACTCCAGTTTTCAAAAAAACAAGCCAAATTTGTAACCATCACAAATGACAACAGCACAGATATTCTACTTTCAAAAAATTCAACAGAAAATTCTTAATGGTTTCAACCACGATGCTACCCTATTTCATACAGTGATAACTTCTGCTTCCAGCACTATTACAGTCAAATATGCAGTGGGGGAAAGTTTGCATTTTTTTAGGATCCACATGCACCATAAATTTTGGGGGTTGAGGGGGGGGAACAAAAAACAAACAAAGAACAACCTTTCAGTGTTTCCACTCTGACAAAGATTTTCCCTCCAATGTGATATATAATAGCCTCTGTGATAATGAATGAGGCAACTCTGAAAACACAGTGGGATCTCAGACCTGTTTAGGTAAATGGTGTGTGTCACTTTTGGTGATAAAACTGCCAGCTCTGAGACATACATTTTTTGCACATCACTTCCATCCACAATGCAACATTTTTCAATAAGCAGAAAAGGTGTTTTTGCACCATAAAAAAAAGAATATAAAACATCCTGTGGTTAAACACATTTAACTTCTCTTCCAACAAAGAATATGGAGAACAAGCAAAGGACTACCACAAAAAAAAAAATATTTAACACGTTCCCTGGGGAAAATAAACAGTCTTTTCATAAAAAGAGAGGGAGAAAATTAACAGTATTTAAAATCCCTTTTACTGGTATTCTCTTTCCCCCGCAAAACATGTATTAGCACATATCAAAATAATAATCTTTAATTAAAGAAAATAAACAGTTTCTTTTTAGGATTACCTTTTGATCCACTTAAGCATATACATTATAAGACTAAATTAAGCACACTGACTTCAAAAGGATTACTCATTCTCAAGTATCTGCCTCAACAGAAATGTGGCCAGCAGGTCAAGGGACGTGAGATGCCACCTGTAGTACAGTATACACAATAAGGACATGGAACTGTTTGAGCAAATCCAGAGGAGAGACACAAAGTTGGGAGGAGGACTAAAGCACCTCTCCTACAAAGGCAGGCTGAGAGAGTTGGGGCTGTTTAGCCCTGGGAGGAGAAGGTTGTGTGGAGACCTCATAGGAACCCCCCAGTATCTGAAGGGGACCTACAAGAAAGACAGAGAGGGACTTCTCATCGGGAATGCAGGGACAGGACAAGGTGGACTGTCTTCAAACGGAAAGAGAGCAGGTTTCGATTAGATTTTAGGAAGAAGTTCCTTACCGTGAGGGTGGTGAGGTTGCCCCGAGAAGTTGTAAATGTCCCTTCCCTGAAAGCATTCAAGGCCAGGTTGGACAGGGCTCTTAGTAACCTGGTTGTAGTGAAATGGGTCCCTGCCCATTGCAGGTGGGTTAGAACAAGATGATCTTTAAGGTCCCTTCCAAGCCAAATCATTCTATAATTCTATCCATTCACACAAGCAGCAAAGGTTTCAGTGGTCTTGACTTAGAGAACTTTTTCAGATGAGCATCAAAAGAACTGGGACCAGATGCATCATCCATTCATACATCTAGAGCCTAACAGACACTACTGGGTGTCATGATCTGATCAGAAAGACGCGTATGTATTTAAATACTTTGCTAGATTAGGGACTCCATACAGGACAGTTTGCTGGTTCAACCCTTTCATGTGCAACATTCTGCTGATAGACAGATCTCTTGGACATATTATCAATTCATGACAAGCTTTTTTCTTTTAATCCTTAGTGTGCTATCGATTGAGGCAAAATGATTAATATTTGATTATGAACTGGAATCCACATGCCAGTACAGAAATTTATGTGTTTGAATTTGAACTTACAGACTCATAACATTAGACTAAAATTGTTCTGTTTAAAGAATACTATCATAAACCATGACTTCAGAACAATCTCAGGAACAGACCTTCACTTGTGCTCCCTGTACATTGTGCTTTACTAGCACACAATGCCGAAAAAGGTATATTCTTAAATACCACGAAAATGCTTACCTTTAAATCTTGCAAACTCTCAAATGGGTATAACTACAATCCTGAGGATCTTTGTTTTGTAAGAATACTCTATAATTCAGTATTGGCTTCCCAAAAAACTATAATGCGTTCACATAACTGCATAAAATCACAAATTTGTCAATTAGGACATTTCAAAGTTTCACATAAACTGAATTTTCCTTTAAATAGCTGAAAGTAAAACCATATAAATTAAAAAAAGACACTTTATGTAATTATTACAGGCAGTTAGCACTAAGGAAATAATAAGCAACACTTGAAACAAATCAATTAAAGGCCACTACTTTTCTTCAGAGTATCAGCCTAAACACCAGAGAGTTGTTAAGTTTCAATGAACAGGCCAATCATGCTATTTTTATTTTGCTCTGTCTTCTTTCTTTGCAGTTAAAGAAAAATTAAGTATGCCTAGTTACAAAAAGGGATCAGAAGAACATACCGCCAACTCTGGTAAGATCAGAAAAAAAAGGAAGGAGTGATGGAAAAGGACAGAAATGTCAAAAGTAGCCTAATGCATATTGTAAGCTGGGAAAGAAAAAAAAAACATCCAAGACTAGTTTTTCAGAAGACAGGGTACTCCATAGCTCACCTACAAGGATACTTCCTATATTTAAACCTGAACAGGACGTCATAAAATTCTCAGAGGTTGTGGGTTTTTTTTAAAATTACTTCAATCACTTCATGAAAAAGAAATGTATGTACAGGAATACAGCTCAAGGCACTACTTACCTACTATCCTGATATTTGATGAAAGCAGAAAATAGAATATAGTGCCAGCAGCTGAACTTTCCTCTTTTTCTTTGGTTCAAAAAATATATCTTTAATGGAAGAGGGTAAATTATCTGAAAATTAACGCTCTTTTCATATTAAAGTATTCTGAAAAGTAAGCGCCAGCTCACACTAAATATTTAAACAAGTAGCAGTGAATATATCTGAAATGAGCCTAAGCAGAATGATGACCTACTACAACACACAATATTCATTATTTTCGTTTTTTAAACAAATACATAAATACAGGTAGCAGTGCATGCATGAATCTGTGGATATGTGACAGAAATACCATAGCCAGACAGGAAATTTCAAAACCTTTAGGGTTAGTGCACTCAAGACAGACACAGAAAACAAGAGAGACCATGAGAAAAGCCGGAGTTAGTGCATCATTTTTGTCAGCAGCTGCAATGAGAAGAAAGCTTGGGAATACTAAAGCCTTACAATATTCAGACCAAGAGAATATGAAACTTAAGTTACATGCTTTGTTTGTTCAATAAGCAAACATAAGCACACAGAAAACATCAGCCATGTTTTAACACTTCGTGCTTGAGGAAGGGGAGGAGGGTTTTGCTACTACTAAATTCCTGAATTAAGTCATTGACTCACAGGAGCTGCAAGTATAAAACTACTGCATTACCCTTACATATTACCTATTTTGTTCTTTCTCTTCCCCCTCCATAGAGCTTCCCACACCCCACCTGAAAGCATTTGATCAACTGCTTCACTTTTGACATGCAAATCCTGCAAGTTTATCTGGCTCCTGCACATTGTGCAAACAGTCCTAGCACGAGGTGAAGTTAAAAGCACTACAAATTGTAATTTCGAAATACATTTCTGTAACAGAGGAGACATTTCATGAGTCCTGTCAAATCATGACAAACATAGAACCTTTTACAAGACAATTTACCTAAAGCCCATATCTGACATACCATTTGGCTTGGGAAAGGTTAGTATTACCAAAAAAAAAGTCAAAGTAAATTATAGGTATATTCTTCACAAAATTGGAAGCTTTATCAAGTACATCAGGTATTTTGAAAAGGCTAAGGCTTGAAATTTCTCACCACATTCAAAACCACTGAGATATTTGCAAATACGATCTGGAAAATATGAAAGAATAAAACTGGTAGATATACATGAAGGAGACAACATTTTTAGCAATAGTTTTCTCTGACTTCTCGGAAGAGACCTTGGACTAAGAATGGTCTCCACTAACAGGTACAGGGGCTCAGTAAATTTGCTGCCACCTTCAGAATCCAGTAAAGTTGCATCCATTTAGCAGACAGTCAATTTCACTTCCCAGACTATTTGCTATGTGACCACCACTCCTCTTCCTGCCCAGCTGTTGAGTAAATAATCCATTCCTAACACAAAAACGGCTAAATACTTCACTGAAAATGCCTCTGAGATTGAATTGTTGTCAGAGTAGTAAAAGTGTGTTTATACCACAACAGCATCATCTCAGACTCTGGTCCCAACCCTGCCATGAGGAGCATGGGTACAAGCATCGATAAAATCCTGCCAGTTCCAATGCTTTAAAGAGACTGAGAAAGTACAGAAGAGAGCTTGATGCCATACATTTGTTGGAACCATCTGCTTGCTCAGATGCCAAAAAAACTTCTCAGGTGAGAGGCAACACCTGTGAGCACCAGCTTGTTGCTAATCTTCAGGAAAGAGGAGTAATCATGGTGAAAGAAGCAGAAGGGGAAGCTAATCTTTGCAACAGCAGTAAAAAGACTCAGTACCTGGTCCACAGAGATGATAACCCAAATAAAAAAGAATAATATCATTCAAATACTCCACATGTGTGTTACTTCTGTTTTAGTAACAACTTGCTATAATCTTCTTACTTCCTGCAGAACGCATTATCACATAGATATTTTTGACCACTGGATTAGGTGTGATGTTAGATGTTTCTTTACCCCCAAAAAAGTGCCAGCTATTGTTCTTAATTTGTCTGCCTGCAAAAAATTATCCTCATGAATGCTATCCCACTGTAGAAGCAGCTAAACTGACAAACAAACACTGGAGTGTGAACACCTGTCTCCGTCACAGACAACTGTAGAAAGCTGGTGCTACTTCAGTGTCCCCAGCTGATATCCATAGAAACAGAAAGCTTGAAATATGGGGAAGCATCTCAGATCTGGTTCACTTAAACACATGCTCCAGTCACCAATATATTCTTCATTTTGTAGGGTAAATGTAATTCTGCTGGTTTTAATTCACACACTGCAGCGTGGGACAGAGAGAGACCATGTTTCACTACCGGGAAACTGCTTCAGCAAGAAAGTGCTTGACTATATAGCGTGGCTCAGTAAACAAAAATAAGCCTTTTAATTAGTGCCTGCCTTCCTAAGAAAGAGTTTCTGAGACAACACATTCTGGCAATAGTCTACAACATCAAAATAAGGAAAAGATTGCATTCAGTTATGCAATATTAAATTACTACTCCACACAATAGTGGTCATAAAACTTCAGTCTTATCCCACTGGTAAAAAAAAAGAATTCTGACAAGCTCCACTGACAGTTATTCTTAACTGTCGTCATTACATTACAATGTTTATATTTCAGGACATAATTTCTGTTATTTTGAGGGAAGATTTAAACTTCAGAAAATTGTGGAACTCCCTAAATATCTGTGTGATCCCAGGTAAAGAAGATGGTAAAACTATTAAAATATTATCTTAAGTTTTCCTTTCAGAGTAGCAGAATCTTCTCTGTGGTGATTTTCACTAATAAAAAGAAACCAAAAAAGGCACAAAAAAGATTGAGATTGGCAGGCATGACTGACTCATTCTCAATTCCTGTGGTGATTTCCAAAGACAGAAGACAACAAAATTTCATGTGAAATATGTATTGGTATCAAAACTGTCAGTTCTTGTTTACCTGTTTTTCCCTTTGTATGTTTTCTTTAAACTATTTCAGTAGTAAACAAAGAACACTGCTTCTAACTTTTGATGCAGAATCAGTGAAATACAGAACTTGCACTGATAATGACTGAAAAAAACCCCAAACACTAGACTATCAGCATCATTCAGAACTATAAAATCTGTCCACCTCATATCACAGGAAATGCCCGAAGAGTTTGTGTTCCCCAGCCACCCAGCACAGTCTGTGCCAGTGGGAAGAGGAAGGAAAAAAAGAATACCCCACCAAACACTAGCAGGGTGATACAATAATCAAGATTACTTGTATCCAACATAATTGTCATTATTTTACCCTGAATTTTACATGGTGTCACACTTACCTTTGCCCAAGTGGAACAGTGAGCAGGTGATTGCCCTGACCCCACACAGATAGGATGCTGACCTCTGGTTTTGTGTAAGTCAGGATGGATGGTACTCTTGACATTTCAACATGCATAAATTCAAATAGCTTAGGTAAAACATTCAAACACAACAGAATTTTACAGCCACAGTCATAAGACCCTTACAGGTAACTGCTGACTCAGTGCATGTTTTTTGTTTTTTCAAAAGCACCAGCATGACTGAAGAGGGCTCAGAAACAAGCAATGAGGAGAAGGTGCACCATCAAGTCTTACTGCAACCACCAGAGTGCAACATGCTCCTGACAGCTCTTCAGGGAGAGCCTTGAGCTGTGGCAGATCACATAATTTTGAATAATTTAAAAAAACCCAATCGTACCAATAGTAGGGATATAGGTATGCCTTGAGATTCAAGGCAAGTTGTCTACATCCAAATTACTGAAGGATCTAACACTGAAGCTTCCATGTTTTCAGTCATGTCTCTCTCTAATGTTTCAGTGCACAAGAAACTCTGATCAAAAACTTGTTTAGAGCTTATACCCTTCATAGCTCCCAGACACCCACAAAAGTAACTGTGCCTGTCAATGGCATACAGTGCTTCAAATTCTATATATTGCTGTTCTTTGAGGCAAGCTAGTGTTTGCTGCCATCACTCACTGGTGTCAAATACAACTGCATTTCTGATGAACATTAGCAAAAACTGCTTTCCCTATTAAAAAAAATAAAATATTCACACCCAGTATCTCACGTTTTCTTTCTATATAGGGAAAAAAACCTTGGTTATGGCCCAGACACAGTAGATCATCCCCCAGCATTCAGTGAAGACTGTATTTCCAAGAAGATTCCACAGATTTAATGAACTCTTTTAATACCACAGGCCATAAAATGCTGGTAACTTGGCTGTGCAGATTGCCAGAGATGTACATGCTTTTTGCCTATTCTCAGTTCCTTTCATGCTAAAAGGGCACTAGGGAGCAATTGTTGCCTCCTCCCCTTTCCCGTGTTAGAGTCATTCAGGTTCCAGCAGGTTTTAAGAGAAAGAATGCAAAAACTGACACAGCATGCCTATGTCCTTTGCATGCTGATGAAAGCCAGCTCTAGAGTGTCATCTTATCCCACCTGGCAATGGTCTTCACCAACATTCAGTTGAGAAAATGGAGAAAGACCAACACTCCAAGACACAATTCAGTCAAGACTGCAAGACTGAGGTGAAGAGAGGCAGAAGCTCTGATAAGGACAAAACACATACAACTTGTAATTAGTATTTTGTTATTAATCTGTCCTCTAGCATCAGTGTTTTCCAATTTGAGATTCAGTCATAATTTCAGATGCTGAAGGACAGGAATGCAGCTAGTTAAGCAAGCTTCTTATGTCAGCAGTTGAGATACGATGACATTTCCTTCCTTTTTTGTCCTTCTCACTCCACCTTAAATGTAAGCAACTACAGTGTGCTTTGCATACCATAACTGATCAAATGTCCCAATTGTTCATGCACTAGGTATCTATCTGGGCTGCACACTAAGTCTAAGCAATGCCTTCCATGCATCTCTCTCCATATGTTCATCCCCAACACCCAGTCCTGATGCTTAGAACTGCCACTGCAAGCACATCTCCTCACAAAATGCTTTCTGCCATCCAGGTTATACTTTAACTTTTCAGGAGGCATGTGACATGTGAGAAAACAGATGAAAACAAACAGAAGGCCTCTGCACAAGGCTTCCAATCCTAGGTCTCCAGTTGTCAGTTTCTTCAGTTTCTGAGGACCTACGTAAGCTGAAAAGAAAGAGATTCCTCTTGCCTTACCTGGTGTGAGCCTGAAATACAATGACCAGTCACACTTAGCCTTCTGTGCTGAAAATCTAGAAGCTAATTTTTAACAAGTACCTAGAAAGAGTATGAAGCATAACCTCTCTAAAGTGCCCTCATTTGATCAGATGCAAACTGCTAACCCACAATAACATGATTAAATTCAGTAACAGGCCCATCTCTCTCCCTTATCAGGGAAACTGATTCTCTTCCAGCTTAAGAGGAGCAAACAAGCTCACACAGCAGTAACCTCAGGGATAGATGCTTGTTGTCAGCACATCTTCCATGAGAAGATACTGGTTTTGAATTTGAGGCAGGATTCACAAAATACATGCATACTTTTATATCCTTGAGTCCTCGGGTTTAAAACATTTCCTAATGTTTCCTTTAAAATGCTTCCTTTAAGTTTACCTAATTTCCCTGACTTTCAAGAACAGTGAACATGGATGGAAGAGCAGAAAATAAAATTACAATCTTCCCCTCTTTCTCAATATAACTGAGCTAACGTTAAATGTAGAGGCAAAACAACTGTGGAATGCATAATACTTTAGAAATGAAAAAAAAAAAAATCAAGGCCAAAACATACTTAAATGCATTCTCAAAATTAGCAAGCATGTGCATTAAGGGATCTCAAGCAGTCCTATAGTGACCATACAAGATATACAAATACTATTTTCTGTACCCCTGTCAAATTTGATCAGATCTAAAGTTGAATCAGAGTTCCATAAAACGCCTTCATTTAACTTGATTGGAAGAGGTATCAAAAAAAATTCCAGTAACATTTTTCTTCCTAAAGTATTTACTCAGATATCACTTCAACAAGTATTTTAGGGGGTTTATAACAAGACATGATTTAACATCTTAGGCAGAAAACTAGGGAGGAAGGAAGTGTGCCCAGAATTTTAAAGACACTCTTATGCTGGTACATTTTAGAAATGACAGGGTTTACTGCATCAGGTATACGTTACAGATCTTTTGCTCAACACAGAACACAATTTCTGTTCTCTAAAGGAGACAGCTCCTTGTGATGACTGTGGTGGTGGAAGCCAGAAGCAGCACAGTCACTGCAGAGTACTGTTCAATTACAGCGCAGGCAGCAGAATACCACTAACTGTGCTGCAGCACACACAGAAAAGCAGCTATCCACTTCATATTTTAAATATGGTTTCAGCCTCTGAAAACCAGCACAATATGATTTTTCAGTTGACGTAAGTATCCCACATAATTTCCACAGTGAAGACATCTAAAAATACTTGTTGAAATACCACTGATTACCACCCCTTGGAAGAGAATCTTCTCCACCACAAAGCACCCTCACAAATGTTGAGCCCTATGTGCACACACATGCTCTGACGCTTGGAACATTAACCCACTGAAGGCATCAGTTGTTGCCAAGGTGAGCCAACAGCATTGACCAGTCTCTGCTACTTCAATTCAACAAGACCAGCCAATTTCCATTAGCAAAATTCTAATCTAATTTTGTTGAGTTTTGAGCTAACCTCCATTTCATCACCTGACCTGTAGGAATAACAATGACAGGCTGCGCATTAAGGACTTTCTGAGGTAGGTATTCAATATGAATGGGGGGGTCTGAAGCAAGGAAGGGGCAAACAAGGATACCAGTATCCTAAAATAACCCTACTAGGAGCAAGCCCAGTATGTCTGCACAAGGTTATCATTGTTTGCAATATCCAAGCAGCTCCTTGGGTAGTTTTTAAGTTGATCCCTTGCATCAGAAAGGACTACTGTGGTGGCAGTGCCATCCAGTTCCTGACATACCAGATGAACTGAGCATTAGGGGAAAGCCAACAGCCTTGAAGTGCTCCCCAAAGCAATGCTGCATTGCTTTGGACGAAGGGTAGCAGTATCCAGTGAACCTCTTATGCTGCAGTGCCTTGAAGACATGTAAAGATTTTCATACAGTCCCCACATCCTCCCTAGCAAATCCATCCACCTCTCAAGCCTCACATCTTAGGGCCCACAACTTCTCTCCCTTGACAGCTGAGGAACATGAGGGCCCATTCAGTTCCCTACAGGTGCATGCAGAGGACACAGAGCTTTCAAGAAGATGCTAAAGGGAAGCCTGTGAGGTTTGAAGGGAAAAAGCCTGGTGAAAGATGGCACAAATTACTTGTGGTTCACCATACAGAAATCTTTCCCTTCCCAGTTTTCCCAGCACCTCCAGCGCTAACTTTTTCCAGTTCAAACCTGCTGCTACAAATAGACTTGAAATTAAGGTTGCACAGTACCTGTTTATTATGACAGAGAAGAGGAGTATGGACTGTGGATATAATAAAGCCAGCAGGAGAGGCTTCCCTAAAAGGGAAAGCCAGCAGGAGGCACATGGATAAACTGGAATTACTTAGTTACTTACTTCTTTTCTGAGGTTTTGTTTGGTTTGTGGTTGTGGGGGATTTTTCTGGTTTGAATGGGTTATTTTTTTCCTTTTCATTTTAGAGTTGGTTTTATGAATGATCACCACCCCAACCCTTCAGCATCAAATTAACTTAGCAGGTCTGCTGTTATACAGCAAAAGCATGACCAGTCAGTCCTGCTGGTGTTCATGGGGTTGAATAAAGCCTAGCTCCTCTCACAGGAACAAACCACTTGTTTAAACAATCAGATTACAGGAACATAAAGAAAATACACATGCATTTAAATGTTTTTTCTTATTATTATATTCTGTAAGAGTATTATTAATATACACACACACTTAGGATGGATAAATGGCTATTTTATATCCTATATATAAGCATGCTTGTATATGTTACATAAATACAACTTATATTAGTAAACATTTCACATCCACTATTACTCTATATCTAAATGACAGAAAGTTATTGGTTACAATGTTAGTTTCAAATAACACTATTTACATTCACAGAAGTCTTCTGAGAGCAGGATGTACACAAAATGTTCTGCAGAGTAACTGAATGGAAATATTTTCTAGAAACAGAAGAGGGGGATGTTAGCACAACTGGCTTT
The DNA here is from genome assembly GCA_013400415.1 of Scytalopus superciliaris. Taxonomy (NCBI): domain Eukaryota; kingdom Metazoa; phylum Chordata; class Aves; order Passeriformes; family Rhinocryptidae; genus Scytalopus; species Scytalopus superciliaris. The sequence continues at coordinate 572,170 of VXBX01009491.1, forward strand.
GAACCAGAATTTAACTGTATCTGTAATTGCCTTTTACTCAATGCCGCACTAAACTCCTACATTAGCTAAAGATGCACCTCCATTTCATTACTGCACTGGCTGTTCTTCTGTCTAGTTTGAGATCTTTTTTTCATCTGTTCTTCATACTCAAGAACTATTAAATTCAACATTGATTAACTATTTTAATTATTCAATATTTTTCTGAGTCTAAATCAGAAAAGTTCCAGTGACTGGAATCCTGCTAAATTACTAACTAAACTTCAGCACTGTACAATGTAACATACTTCAGAAGGTAATAACTTACTTTAGGCACAGAGGAGCTTGTTTATTTACACAACTGAAATACAATAAAGAAAAGCATCAGTGATAAGACTATTAACATATAAATCTATTCAGCTTCATAATGAAGACAAAAGAGATTAAATAGAAATAGGAATAAACAAGAACTGTTAACAAATCAGTATTCTAACCAGCATTAAACCCATCAAAGCAAAACCACTACCATTGTTTACTTTGAATAAAGACAAGTCCGCATGTTACAGCTCATGACACAACCTTTATGCAGAATGAAATGAGAAAATCTTTCAGTTTCTGACATAGCCAGACTAGACCCTTTCTGAAGTTCCCTCATCTGTAAAAGCATCTGATACATTTTGACAACTGTCATCCATCCTGTTTCTGTGATTCCTCAGCTACACAGATTCCTGACATAAAGAAATATGACCACAGATTTTAGTAATGATGTATTTATTAAGAGTAAAGACTAAAAATCTAGCTTTTCACAGCTGAAATGCCTGCTCCCATTTCAGTGACTATTTTCATGATGTCATATGTTTGCGATGAACTTCCCATTACGGATAGGATTTACTAGTCAGAAGCAGGGCAGCAGTTCTACAACAGACCTCCACCTCCAATGCAAGGGAACAAGACTTCTTCCACACAGCAAACAGAACCTCCACCTTTCTGATGCTCCGTGAATCTCTGTCCCTAGCAGGACAGCCAGCTATCCAACCCGGCGGCAACCAAAACCAAGTGTCCTACTTCAGGACTCCATATGCTACCGCGGAATTATCTGTAAATCAAAGTCGTTAGAAGACGGGCATATCTGAGTGTAAATGGTGTACCAGCCTTTTTGCCTTTGACTCACAAGGCTGAGGACACAGCAAGTGACACAACACCCACCCACGACAGAAGCCGTTTCCGAACAAAGGGTAAAGTTATCTTTTTATTAGAACAAATAGAAAATGTACTTTAAAAAGCGACCAGAAATGACCTCGCTCCCGCCAGTACGGACCCGTACGGCGGAGCTGGGGACGCCGAGGCCCCCTTCGGGCGCTGCCAGGGCTCGGGGCAGCCCCCGCGGGCAGTGCCCGGCGCCGAGCCGCGATCGCCCCCGGTCCGCAGCGGGCACGGACGGGCCGGGCCGGCAGCGCCCGGGGCAGAGCCACACGCGGGGAAGTTTCGCGGAGTCACTCCGGAGCACCCCCGCACCCCTCCGGCTCACGCCCCCCGGGCTGCAGAAGCCCGGCCCGGGGTAGCGCAGGCGGCAACACCGCGGACAAAAGTTAGTTGGTGCGAGTGCGGGAGCGGCGTGTCCCGGCCCGGCGTGTCCCCCCCGCCCGGCCGCGGGTGCCGGCCCCCCGCCCCTCA
>VXBX01009491.1:574115-619555 GCA_013400415.1 Scytalopus superciliaris
GGTGGGCCGAGCCGGGGCGGGGCCGGGGCCGGGCCGGGCGGGGGCCGTCTCTGCCCCCCGGCCTCCAGGTGCACACCGGGAGCGGGGCCGGGACCGGGGGCTGCGGGTTCGCGGGGCCGGCCCACCGTGCGAGGGTCTGGGGGCGGCCCCTGCGGGCGCCCGAGGCACAGGGAAGGTGTCCGTCCGTCCCGCCCGTCCCTCGCCTCCCGCCTCGGGGACGCACCGCTGGAACGGGCTCGTCCCTTTCCCTCCGCAATTCCCCACTGGCCAGTTCGCCTGCACTAGTAGGTGTGCGAAGGCTGGGGAATAAGGAGTTTGGACAGAGGCAAGCTTTCACAGAACGGCACTGACAGCCCCCTGATCAAATAAACCAGAATTTGCACCATCAAGAACCCAGTTGTGACAGGTCGGATTTCTGTTATTGTTACAGCCAATTCCTTAAGACCTTTTGACCAAAAGACCTCAAATCTCGCCACTAAAATTATTTCTGACACAGCCATGTCCTGATAGGAGACTAATGCTGTGGCAATTAAATATTCCTTTTATTTTTTACAGGGGGAAAAAAAAACCACTATAAAAATTCAAAGTAGCAGGTCTGAATGTTATTTGAAAATAATGATAGTAATACAGATGAAGCTTTTTTTAAATCTTCCAAGGTACTTCAGGGGATGGATTGCTATAAGAGCTTCATCCTGCCTAACAATTATGTTGTGAATATTTTTATATTGCCTGTAATTTCCTCATATTTATAGAAATGTTGTAATTTTATATGGTCAAACAACTACACATGAACCCTTTATTCAGATGAAGATTTGAAGGGTTTCCTAGATTTAATTTCTGCTGTAAACATAATGACAGTTTACTGACACAGCATTCTTCTGTGTTGACTTTGTGCCAGCCCTTCAAGCAGAATGTGTGTCTTGCTACTCATGAAAACCCCTTGTTTAAAGTCCCATTGATGAAAGCTGCAGTTACTTGCTTTTCCTGTCACTTGGGCCGCAGTTCCATCATCAGTAATGCTGCAGGATCACTGAATGGTATCAGTGATCCAAACAGAGAGTAGGTGTATCCTGGATTTCTGCTGAACTAAGAGTATGAGATGAACAGTTGCTTTTGTTGGCAACTCCCTTGCAGCCTGTGAGAGAAGAGGTGATATCTGATCTACAACAAAACCCAGCAAGATGGTGTTAACAAAACAAAAACATTTTACCAAGTTAGAAGTGTCAGACTGGATTTATGTCAGTTTTGAATCACGTGACCCCTGATATTTTTGTTTCATTATTGGGGGCACTAAAGTTGGATTTCCTGCATATTTGAACCACAATCTTGTGTTCTTCATTCAAGAAGAGACATGTTTATGCTAATACTCTTCTTCCTTTCATAGTCTTTTTATTAAAATAATGTTGGGGGAAAGGAGTTTACTGCTATTTCTAAAGAAAAATGTGAGTATACATGTGAAATTCTAAGAATTATTAAAAAAAGATTTCCAGACAGATTCTTTGTTCACAGGGCAAAGCTTCCAGAAGATGTCTTTGGGTTGTTTAGGCAGGTTCAGAGAAAACAGAGAGGGACAAGACTCTGCAGCCACTAGGCCTAACAGGCAGCAACACAAGGAACAGGTGCTGAAAACTGTCCCAAGAGTTCCTGGAGAATACACAGGCAGAAATAGATTTCAAGGTAATGAAGTGGTTTAGAAGTCATATAGCTACTTTAAAAAGAAAATTACTTTGGCATTTACCTCTGCCACTTCTTATATGAAACCTGGGCTTTCAAGTGCTGTGGGATGAAATAAAACTTCAGATGATTGTGTCATCCATGTCCTAAACCTTACATACTACCTCTGATTTCTGATCCTCAAGCTGATTTTTTGCCAGCTCTGGAATTCTGTATAATTGCAGCTCAGAGAAGTTAAGAAGTGGATTGCCCTACTCTTCAGTCCACAATAAGCCATTTTCTAGCTATTTTTTTCTATAATGTCATCACTTTGAATGTGAGTAAGAATTCCTTAGGACTGCATGTGGGATTTTTCAGAATCCTGCAGGAGTCATAAAATCCCAGCTGCTGATTTGGATTTGATCCAGAAATGTGTTTCAAAATGAGGGATAAGTCCTTCTTTTTCTAAATATCACTGACTTCTCAGGAATAAATATGCTACATATTAAATAGCTGACAATATTTGCATCATTGAATGGAATATGCATGCTTCTCTCTGTCTTATGCAGGACTTTGCAAATAAATCCTTCTAGGCAATGGCACTCTATAATTCCCCATTTCTTTGCTACAGGAAGCTTGCATGGGTGCCTGGCTCAAGATAATTTGATTGCATTCTCTTACTCACATGAGCTGTTTTGCACTGAACAACTGTTTCTTCATATCCCAATGCTAGTAATGGAAGAAAGCAGTCACTTGATTTGGATGTGCATTTTATGGTGAATATATCGCACCAGAAGCATATAAACTTCCAGGCAGTTCTTTTCTGTCTCCACCTTTTTTCCTCAGAGAATTTTAAATTAATTGAATCTTGATTTTCAAGGGAGCACCTTTTCTTCTTAATGCTGTAGCATGGAGGTCATCTGAAGCGTGTACAGTAAGACCTGAGAATTAATCAAAAGCAAAATAAGTATAAGAATCCCAAGGAAAGGTTTTATTTCATGAGTGTTCTAAAGAAGAGATTCATTTTTTTTAATTTCCTGTTCTTATGCACTCCCTAAAAGCTAGGTAGGAGAAATATGCAGATGGTCAGACTAAGGTTTCAGTTTCTGGAGGACTGCAGTGTTTCTCAGTAACTGCAGATTTGCAGCACCAATTACCTCCATGTTACAAGAGATGCTTCAGCTTCTAGGTCTTTTAATCTTATAGCTATTTTTGCTAAGTGACTGACATGTTTGCATACACATTTTTGATTAATAAGAGATTTAGAAAGTGGCAAGGAAAATCTCTCCTTCAAATAAAAATCAATAATTACCTAAAATAACTTTGATAATATTTACATATTCTAACTTCTACACATTTCTGGCTCAGAAAGGCTCCACTCCTTCCACTCTGAATAGACAGAAAATGCTTGAGCCTACCACATTGTTCTTGGTGGCTCTGTAGTATTTGGCTGTGCTATCCGGGTAGAAGGGCAGGTTCTGATTCTTTTAGATGGACTGGTCATCAATGCGAGCCTGAGACTGTGGTATTGTATTCTTACTAAGGGTTACATAAATGTGTTCAAGTTACGCTAAAATGAGATGTGATTTAATTAAAAAACTGATACCAATCTTGCCAGAACTGGGCAGACCAGAGATATACTCTATACAGCAGCATCTTCCCTGCCCACTGTACTTCTATTTTCTTTTCCTTTATTTTCCTTTTATTACAAAGGTACCTTATCTTGAAAGCTATAGTCACATCGCTAAACATCCTATCAAAAAGTTCATAGATGAGACATAAGGAGTATACCAACAATTGATTATTTTTTTTTTAGATGCATTTTAGAACTTTTATTAGCAAGTATTAAGAAAAAATAGTTGGCCATCCTGCCATACAGTGGTAGCCAGTCATTGTCAGCCTCACTGGGGAATATCCACCTTAGGTCAGTGCAGAAGACAGTCTCTTTAGCTTGCTCTGTTTATGGCCCCATGAATCTCTCATGTTGGCACAGTGGGGGATTTCAGCAGAAGAACAGGATGTCTGAGCCTACCTGTGGAAATGGGCCCTTCAGGAAGTTAAGAGTCAAGTTACCTGGTTGTCAGTCCCAAGCAGATTTAGAAATCAGACAAAATATGAGTTTAGGCAAGTTGGCAGCAATTCCACGTAAGCTCAGGATCAGAAATTTAGGTACCTAAGTAATTATAGATAAGCACTTTTGTAGCTACAGCCTTCAAATAACCAAAAAGGGGAAGTGAGAGTTTTATGGACTATGTTTGTGTGTTTAGGAACCTGCAATCCACCTGTTGCCTATGCTGTCTCTGTGCCCTTGTATTAAGCCATCTGATGTTTTGAGGAGGCACAAATATTTTCTCTATTTCCCTTAAAAGATAACACTTCTAATGTTTTATTTCAGATCCTTGAACTACAGCAAACAAGATTACAATTAGCAGAAGATGATATGTAGATTCTTGGTCATGACAGCATCTTTGTGCCAAACAGACAGCAGACTTCCTGGGACTACCTACTTACCTTTTTCTGTTCCTGTAACCTACTCCAAGAAAAAGGCACACCATTTCCCAGGATGCTGAGGCTTTAAGCTCTGAACTGATATAGGTATCCAAGTTCAAAATTTTGGGGGTTGTGTGCTGCTAAAATAAAATACTCTAATTAGTGCTTGTAAGTGTTTTGTTTATGCAAAAATGAGTTGTATAAATCAGCTGCAAAGTGCTACACAATTACCAATGTAATGAAAAAAAGCAAATTATGCAAATATTAAATAGCCTGACTTATTGCTGCCTTTTTTGTGCTTATATTAAAGTATAAATAAAATAGAGCATTAACTGAAAAAATACTTAAAAAATTGGAAGTAGTCAAAATTTTCATCTTTGCAAAAAATGTTTCAATAAGTAAGCAACTAGAACAGATATAAGGAAAACATTCAAAAATATCTGACATAACCCAATGATTTTTTATGTATCTTAAGCCCTAACCAATATATATCCGTGTTGCCAACGTCCCCAAATTACTGACAACACTAAAACTCCATGAATGACTCTCACATACTAATACCTGCAGGCATTCCCATCTCTGATGGTGTTCCACTACCCTCACAATAATAAAAATTATTCTAATGCTTCAACAAAATTCCCTGTATTTCAATTTGTGCCCGTTGTCTCTTGGTCTTTGAATACCACTGAGAAATGTTTGGCTCCATCTTTTGTACTTGCCCCAGTCAAGTACTTACATACGTGGATACACTCAGAGAACTTTCTCTTTTCCGGGCTGAACAGCCCCAGCACTCTTACCTTCACCCTCTGTATGTCAGGTGTTCCAAGGCCATAATCATCTTCAGGCTTTCTCTGGACATGCTCCAGTATGTCTATGTCTCTCTTGCAGCGGGGAGCCCAGGACTGGCCCAGCACTCCAGGTGTGCCTCACCAGGCTGATCAGGGGAAGGATCAGCTGGCAGGACTCTGCCTGATGCAGCCCAGAAGGGGCCATAAGGGCACATTGCTGTCTCCTGGTAAACTTGGTATCCATCAGAATCTCCAGGCACTTTGCTACCAAGCTGCTTTCCAGCTGGTCAGACCCCAGAATATAACAGTACATGGAGTTGTTCCACCCCATGGGCAGGACTTTGCGTTTCCCCTTGCTGAAATTCATCAGATTCCCATTTGCCCATTACTCCAGCACATTGAGATCCCTCTGACTGGAGCACAACCATGTGGTGTATCCATTCTTCTCTCAGTTTTGTGTCAGCAACAAACATGCTGAGGGTGCACCCTGTCCCATCACCCACGTCATTAAAGTCTTAGACAGTATTGGTCCCAACATCAAACCCTGGGGTATACAACTTATGGCAGACCTCCAGCTGGACTTGATGCTGCTGATCACAATGCTCTGCACAGTCCCTCTCAGGTACACTGAACCACATGACACCCATCACTCAGGGCTCTCCACCTGCCTGGAGGAAGGTTCCAGAATTCCACTTTATTTCTGTGGGCAGCATAGGAAAGGCTTTCATTTTAATGCATGGTTCTCAACATGGTTGAGCTGAGTTTTACAGAAAGCACATAAAGCCTGCAGCAGAAAAGGCATGCAGCTTTGGGAACAACCCAGGGAGTTAAAAGCTCAGGATCAGCCTGCAGAAAAGAATGGGCTGTGAGGCATCCTGGGATTAGGGTGGCTTAGGAAAAAGGTTGAAGAAGAGCTGGGGAAACAATCCAGACCCTGGTAACTGCCATTCATGGTGTTTATTCCCGCAGGCATTATGGGAAATTATTTCTGATTTCATTGTGACCAATGAGATTATTCTTGTCAAGGACACTGTATGTAGCAAAATGGGATTTTGCTTCAAATCTGGGGACAGGTCACATATTTCCTCTTTCTCCCTCAGTATTCCATGATCCAAGGCAAATTCCATGGAGGGACAGGGGAAAAAAGAGAGAGAGGCCAGACAAATAACTGACAATCTTTCCTTAAAAATATAAAGTTGACAGGTAACATTAGTAGTAAACTTCAGAAAGCTTTTTCCTGTATGAGGTGCTGGTCCTGTCTGTTCTCAGGCATGCTGTGTAGGTGACAGCACAGGAGTTTAGAGGATACCAGTTGTGCTTTCAGCTCTCCTGTGCTACTTATGCAGCAGCCTGTCAGGGTTTGCCTTGATGTTTCCAGAAGACATTGTACTAGAGAACAGCCCATGCAAAACAATCTCAATTTGGCCTCTGAAATTCCCAAGGTGGTTATGCTTTCTTCATGTGCCTTTCCTGCATATTTCATTTTGATGCTTGTCTGTATTGAATTCTGATGAATGTATTTACTTACTTTTCCTGGCAAGCGACCTGCAGCCATGAATACTATTAATGACACTCAGTGCACTTTGGGAAGCCCATTATCTGAAAGCCAGCTGCTATTCCAGGCACATTAGTTATACCCATTATCCACACACAAGCCACATGATTGATTGTCTCATGGATCCTCACTAGCCCAGAAATAATGACAGGCCAGTACTGACCCAGTCATGAACTTAGAACTGTGAGGGGTAACCACCTCTATGGCGCAACTGCTTCCAGTGCAAGGCAGAAGTGTCTCCTTTCTGGATGCTTAGGGCAAGCTTATGAAAACTATCTGCCTTGAGGGATGGAAGATCTGGAGCCACTTCTTGTGACCTGAGGGCTCCACGCTGATATGATCCTGCCTGTCCTGAATCCACCATACACCTTACAATCTTAGCAGGATCCAGCATCTCACAGAACATCTGCCTATTGCATGAATTCCTGGCAACATATAGGGAAGCTGGAATGAAAAGCAGCAGGATGAAGGAAAGGAAAACAACCAGTGTGCAATCTCAGGAGTGCCTCAAGTAAGAGCTGAGTTAAAGCCATTGACATTTTACATTTTACAGGGACATGATAATCTTAGAAATATTTCCTAGAATGGGTGTAAGTTTTGAGATACCATATGCCCCACCATCCCTAACACCGAATCTTTGTAACTGTAGGGTGAGGGAGGAGTAGCCCTCAAAAGCTATGAGCAGGCTCTGCACTGGGGGTGTGAAAGACTTGATGTTGTGCCAAAAGCAAATGACTTGGAATGTGAAAGCACATGGCAATGTAGGTGTGCTCCAAGTGCCTTTTGAGATTGGGACCTCAGATGCGTAGATGCATTTGCAATTTTCAAGTTTTACCCCAAATCTTAAAGAAAAGGGTTTTATTTTCTACCTACTTTAACAAACAGCCATAAAAGCTGATGCTCAGCTAGTGTGCCTATCAGAAAAAATATTGGTCACGCTTTTTTATTTTTTGAAATGTAGATTAAATTTACACTCTTAAGGAAATTCAGTATATTAATGCAAATTTATGTGAATGACTCTATTATCTGTATCTTCTACAATATACAGAACACTGAGATGATCAGAGAGAAGCTTTTATTAAGGTATTTGAGATAATGTAATGATCTTAAAGAATGTGTTTGTAAGCCTTGCACCAGACAAGGAGAAAACCTGCGATTATGCTTTACAGCAGGAAAAAACTGTTACAGAAATTGTTTAAAACATAAAAAAAAATAAGATTAGAGAAGCATAAAAAGTATTTTATCATGAGTTTTCTACAAAGAAGACATATTGCTTAGTATCAATTACTACTGCTATTAATGCTAACAGCTCTGATCCAGAAGTGGATGTACATATGACAAACTGTAACTTTAATGATATGGCTGGTCCCACTAATGGAGTGAAAGCTTTTGTGGATCAAGCAATCCAGCAGGTTCTGTGAAAAACAGTACTCACTATGAAAAACAGTACTCACAGTGACATTTAAAGATTCATACTCTCACTTTAAAACAAATAAGGGAAGGTGCAGCATAGGATAAACTGATATGAAATATCCATATGCTTATTATGTATGTTTCTCCTTTAGTAAGGTGTAGTTTCTTGATAATAAGCACAATTCAGTTATAAATCTCTTTGTTCTCAATTAGACACTATTACATATCTGGCCTTTACTATCCTGCATAAAGCAAATACCACTTCAGAGCTAAAACTAGGACCATGTTTCAATTTTATTGTATAGTCTCAATACCACTATGTAGTACTGCTGTTTTTTTCAGACTTAGAAAGTAAAATAAAATCACAAAAATGTTGATTTCCTTTTAAAATTAATTCATTGCACCTTTTTATATACATACACCATCCTGCTCCCTTATAAATATATGCAAGCTGAATAAAGATTTATAAGAATCAGTTGCTAATCAGCATTTGAGTAGAAGAGTTTATTTTTTAATAAAAAAGCCATTAAGATTCTGTATATTGCTCAGATAGGCAGACAACTTGCATGCACTATTTTCCTTAAATTTGTTCGACTGATTTACTTGCTGATCTAAAAGGGGATGTTGGATTTCTGCATCAGAATTAAGTCTCTTCTTATTTTGACCGAAGTAAGTAAGTAATCATCCAAATGCACTTGGGAAGTATATATTTTTGAATCCATTACATTTTACTTCCAGCACTCTTCAAATATAGTAGAAACAATAACAGTAGTAACAATTAATTGTGGTACATTTGTTAAGAGTTACATTTAAGGATCTTAAATGTCCTGAGCCCTGTCTTGAACAACAAAATGTGCAGCTGTTAATATCAATAATTCGTACATTCAATTATTCAATTGGGTTTGCACTCATGCAAACATAAAGTTAACTGGACAGGAAAAAATTGGACCATTGATTACCCCTGTTTTGATATGATTATTTTTAGCTTACTTCTTGATTTTTAAGTATGTCCTGGGAATACTAATTTTGCTGCTTACCCTCTAGTTGCCACCTCCCTTCCAAAGAGCCTACAACACATATTGTACATACTGTATATTTGCTTTTATCTGGAACATTTAGGTGCCTCTTCAAAACTAATATGATCAATTATAATAGCAAACATCTTTTTTAGCAATCAATATAGGAATTTTAATTTGCATAGGGAATGCAAAGCATCTCACAAATCATTGGTATAACTGTTTAGAGTTAATAAAAGTTAAAAATAGTGAATTTTAAATTTAAAGGGAATAAATTGAAACTGTCATATTTTTTTTCCAAATGAAGGATGGGAAAACAAATTTAGAACTAAAAGCAGATGTTGCCATGACACAGTCTAAATATTTAGGGGGAAAATACCGCGAACATTAAAATATCACTGTTTTTGAGAATCTTGAACCGTGGGGGAACTACTTAATCATTTCTTAACGGATACCAAGTCCTGGAAGGAGCTAGGTAGTCTCATTCCCTGTGAGAAAGAGCAGGATGAGGTTTCCCAGCCTGCTGCTGAACTGAGCCTTCAGTGCTGGAAACCTTATAAAGAGTTGGTCTAGAAAATGAGGAAATGTGGGATAATGATAATCAAGTAACGTATGTCTGTCAGAGAAAATGGCACCTCAGTGGCAGACAGTGCAAACAGGTTGCTTTTAACCTTCTTCCATACAATATAATAAAGAGATTGATAGAAAATATTTGAATAAAACACCCTGGCTAGTAATTTTCACTGTGATTCAACTTGAGGTTAGTGTGATATCATGCTGCTTGGGAAAGAGCTTTTTATTTTTCAGCCTATTATTGCTTTGTCTCCTACAAGTTTCCTGTACAAAAATACCAGAAACTTTCTCAAAGCCTTTTGTAACAACAAAGACTGACACAAAAAAATAAAAAAATAAAAAAAAAAACCCTTTCATGGCCATTTGTGATCCACAGAACAGATTACAGACACCAAGACAGTGTGATGGCAAGATCTCAACAGCAAAGTAAAGCAGTTGAAACAACACACAAACAAGGGTGTCTGCTGTCTTATAATGTAATAAAGTGTCTCATTAAATAAAGTCTAATAGAACCAGCTCTGAAATTGCAGCTAACCTTTTCTGTAGATCAACAAATTAGCTATTAAAAGCAATTCAAATGTAATGTTTCAATCTACTCCAGTGTCTTATAATGGATATTTACACTGAATGTTTTCTGGGGGAAAATACACCTATTTGGCTTTACCAAAACAATGGCCTCTAAGGCCTCTGAAGGAAATCCATTGTTACACTTCATCATGCAAGGGTTCCAAGAGACAGAATGATCTAAGGGAGCATTTCTTCCAGCCTTTCACCCACTGTTGGCTCCCTTCTTACCCCCCGTCCAAAGGGCCATGCCTCAAGCAGGCAGGTCCCAGCAGGCGGGTGTCCAGACTGGGACATGGCACTGCCACTCAGGACTCTTCTCCCAGGGCTGCCACAGCCCACAGCTGGTGAAGTCATGGCTTTCATACCTAACTATTAGCTAAAGCTGGCCTGACAAATATCTTCCAAGACAACTCACAATGCACATAGATAGTGCATGCCACTCACTTGAATGGCAGTCTTTTAATTCAAATTATGTAGAATGCTTGCTACAGCACAAATACAGGTAACTTAGACCCGTGTGCACTCGCATAAGCCATGCCACTGCTATGCTTTTTGCTTTAAAATATGAAATTCCCAGGAGCAGCAAGAAGCAACCACTACACAGAGGATCCTGCTCTGCTTACATGTCACCTTCTTGTTCCTCCCAGTCCAGAAAGACTCTCAGATGCTTCTTCAGGGTCTGAAAAGGGAAGACCTAGAGCTCACTCACACTCCTGAGAGAAAAAAAAAGAATGAATGAATAGAAGTTATTATTAACAGAGTGAGACAACAGTAATGCTGCTACTGTAGAAGATCAAGCCCTTTCACACAATTGCTGGCTGTGTCTAGCCCCCACTGAACTGGGGCAAGTGCTGAGGATATCAAACCTAGCCAGGGCTGCAAGGTAAGGGACTGTCCCCTGTAGTAGCAGCTAGCACCAGGCCCATATGACTGTGATTGGTAGCACAGATTTGTTTTCCCACGGGATCAAAACCTACAGAAAAGTATGCACTGTGCATAAGAGAATTACTGTGTTCCTACTGCCTCTCCCCAGTGGACCTCTGACAGTGGTATTTGTACATCAATCTTCAAGTACGCACATCTCAATGCAACTCCTGCACAGCAGGTACTGTATGAAGACATTTATGGAGAATTTGTGGTCAGTGAGTAAATAATCACTGTCTACATTTAAATATAGAATGTTCCAAAGGGCACTGCTGCCCATGTTTAAAAACAGAGCACACAAGCTCACTATAAATTTTCAGAGACTTTGCCAAGCTGAAGTTCTTGGATTTGCTTTACCCTGACTGAAGCAATGAATCTTTAAGGTGCTGCTGTAAAAGCACTAGTGACAATTGCTAATTCACACAGCAACTGTAACTGTGTGGAAGGAAAAAAGCAAAGCAAAAAAGTAAACAAGTGTACTATCATAAAGGAAGTTCAGTATGGTGAAGGTTCAGACTGCCGTTTGCTCAATCTTTTTATTTTCTACATGCATCATATTTTCTTTGTGGTAGTTTATACCAGTTGTGAGTTTTGGTTTTGAATAAAAGGCATCTGGCAAAAAGTAATAGGGTATTTAGCATATGTGTAATTCTGATTGCTCTCATACAATGAGTGTACTCGTTTCAAGAGGTGATGGATGACTCTTGTTTTACTTCACTCACACCAGTGGCATCTCCTTTCAACACAGTGTGTCTGGGTGGCAAGGAAGGCTTCTGCTCACCATATCCTGCCATCAGTGCACTGGTTTCACTCCCTTTGCAGGGAGATTAATTGCTCAGGCCCTGGATGCTACTAAACCAAGGCCCTCTTCTAGAGTTCAGAGGAACTCGTACTCAGGAGGTCTCTGCTGGACTAACAGCAAGCCTAAAGGAAAAATCTCACGTTGCACAAAGGCATTCAACAGGCAAGACAGGGAAACTGTTTACAAACTCCTGCACCAACATTAGGTCTTAGCCAACAGCTTGCTATTTGAAAAAAAGTTAACAGCTGCAGATTCTGCTCAAACAAAATGCTACATTTAAAAGCTGAAAGCCATTTTGGTGCATTTGGATGTTCACTTTCAAGAGGAGATGAAGACAGATTCACCTTGGACTTCAGACCATTTTGTAGTCCTAGTGAGAAGCAAAGAAAACATAGGTGTTCAGAAATCCTGTTAAAAGTGGTTGAACTATTGGAAAACATAACAAAATAAAATAAATTAGAAAATAAGATGCAAAACATCTTGGAAAAATGTTGTTGCTGGAATTTTAGTTCTGAAGGTTTGATTTGCATACTATAGTACAGATGCTTTCAGAGTATTTAATTCCCATGTCAAATTTGCAAAGTCTGGTTTCTAAGAAAAACAAGAAAGTTGTATTAAAGTTCTAATGAATGATGAATTATAAGCCCAAAGTGGTTACAATTTGTTTGTGGATAGGTATATAATGTCATTGAACAGCTGGAAGGCAATAAGAATGATAATTTTCCTAAGTCAGTGCATGAATATACAGGAGGCTTCCCCATAGACTGCTGAAATACCATGAGTACATAATCACACTGAGGGAAATAAATTTTCCTCACATACTCTACATGAAATGTTGACTTGATTTTCTCCCTGCCAGAAAATGTTAGGAAGACAGAGCAAATAACAAGTTTTCACTGGGAAATTATTTTGTATTTTGCAATATGGCAGGAAACATTCCTTCTGCATTGCTTGAACAACAGGAAACATCCACTAGAAAACCTTGAAAATGCATACTGACAATATGTCAAAACAAGCAAATTTTACATATTAGGCCTATTTTACAAATACAATTTAAATACATGAACGATAGATAAGTTAATACATGCTCTGTAACTGTACGCACACATCAATTTTGCCTAAAAAAAGGAAAAATCTTCCTTTTCAATGTAAGTTCTTTAAGACATATCAAGCTTCTCCTTAATGAACAATAAGCTGCATGTCAGGAATACAGAGTTTAGATGTTTCAGAGCCCACTATATATAATGTGTGAGCTTGTTCGGAAAAAAATTAATATATAAAGTACTTGTATAGAGAAAATTGATGTGATTCTACATGGAAAACAAATTTAATATCTTTTATCAGAAAAGACGAGCATGTGGATTAATAAGAATTGCCTCTTAATAGTTATATAAAATAACTGTGAAAGGTAAGTGAAAAGGGCTATTATAGAGTGCTAAAGAGTTCGAGAGTATTTAGGAGTGTAATGTTCTAATTCTGCCCTTCCCCTTCCTCTCCTTCTCCCTTCTCCCATCCTTCTCTCTTAGGAGGTGCTTCCCCACCCCTGCCCACCTCTGTCCCCTTCAGCCTCACCTGCCGCAGGGACCAGTGTTCCTGTTCCAAACAGCCCTCAGCTGCCTGAGTACTGACAGAAGGCATCTCATGAGCTGAGAATGGAGGAGGAGGAGGAGGAGGCAGAGAAACAGGGAGAGGCTACTTTAATCTTCTCTGTCCTTCTCCATGGGCTTGGCTCTGATGCTGAGATCAATGCTGATGGGCTGGAGGCACGGGTGTTGGGTCCCCACAGAGTACAGGACACAGTGAAGGCTTTATTCAGTGTAACTGGGTGAAGTGGGCAGCAAGCACACGTGTCTTCTCGCTGCCTAGGACGTGTATTTCATTCCCTTTATAATCCATCAGATGAAACTGAAGCCCCCCCAAAGCCTCCTAGTAGACCTCTGTGACTGTAGTAGATGAGCAGTGTAATCCATCGTAAATTCCAGTACATCAAAGCAATATTAGCTCTGGGGGTTTTCTTTTTTTTTTCTTTGGAAAGAATTTGACTAGGCTCAGTGTGGCCTAGATGTGTCAAAGCCTGACCTCTGTTCCTTGCTCTTGTGCAGGTGTTTACATTAATGTTAATTAAGCACAGTGTACACCAAACACAAAGTAAATTAAATACAATGCTGCTGAATTAGTGTAAAGTTTGCAGATAGGGAATTATGAAATAAGGATTATAAAGAAAAATGAGTTGGTAAGGAAAAATATTTATTTTCTTTTAAAACAGGATGATTAACTGCTGTTTAATTATTCTTAAAACATATATTGTTCTATGATAGGTTCAATTCCTGACAGCTTGACTGGAGTTCTTTACTGATCCATATTGAGACTATGGGAATGCTTTTGGATTAATAGCTCCATCAAGGCATCTGAATACTATCTTCATTACTGATTTTAGTACTGAGAATGGAAGAAAATATGGCTGCAATTTGGGTTTAAAATATGCCAAGGAGCACTCAATAAATACTTCTTACAATTTTTATATTAATACACATACCACATAATATTTTGAAAATGGAATCTGGCTTGTTTAAAAATTGTTTATGGTTTCTTTTTGTTTCTCAGTTACAATATACAATTCCAGATACAATGATAACTTAGTAAGTAAGGCATGCCCTTAATTCATATACACGATCCGTGGATAGTTCTCTGAATAGCAAAGTATGAATTTGCCTCTGAGGTTGCTTCTTTCAGAAGCTGTATCACATCTGATACCAGGAACATGATTTGCCACTCCTAAGGCAGAAAATGAATGCTCAGAATATACCGATCTCTCTTGGCTGAGAGCCACACTTTCAATTTATCAGGCATCCTTTTCAGTAATGGGTTAACCCTTATAGACAGCTAATGTTCACTCTGTGTCTGCTGGAATACATTTAAGATAAAATATTTATACCCCTCCACTGGAATAAGCATTAAAAAGGCAGGATTGTTCAAAATAATGGTTTGAATGAGGAGTAAAAATGAGAACTCAAAATAGGCTAATAAAATCCTTCTCAAATATGCAGATATCCAAGGGGGGAAAATGAGGATTTTTTTATGTCTGACATTGATATGAAGGAATATCACTGGTCAGTAACAAGTTAGAACATGTTGACAAGTACAAAGTGACTCATGACAGTCTGCATGGACTTAAAAGGGTAGATCATGCTGAGTAAAATGGATTTCATAAGAAGGTGGGATGGGAGGAATTAACAAGTGAATGTAAATAGTTTGCCTCTCATTGTCTTCCCTGATATACTTATGCATACAGCTTCAAAGATAAGGTGACTTTCAGCCTAATTTTTTGGTAAAGGTATCCAGAAGAACTCTTGACATTTTCATACGTAATCGCTCAGAGGAACAGGACAGACTCTCAGTATATGGGGCAGCACTCAGGGAATGCTCAATGGTGAGTGACATAGAAGTCTGAAGATAAAACCCAAATACTCACAGTGGCCACCTGGCCATGATCCCCTGCCTTTAAAAAACAATCAGATGAAAATATGTGATGGTGTCCATGATCTACCCCAGAACTATTTCTAGTGAACTTAAAGTAAGAATAGGAGTTTCTCTTGTAATGTGAAATTGACAAAAGTCTTCAACATGAGTAATATGACTCTCTGCTGTCTGTACTCCTACCCTGGCCATGCAACGGGCACCACTTCCAGTGAAGGGGCATCCACAATTCCCCATGGCAATCTGTTCCGGTGTCTTAGCACCACAAACCAGAGTCTCAACAAATAATTTAGACTTAATGTACCTTCCTTTTCCATTCAGCCCCAAGCCTGTAGGATAAATGGAAGTGAAAAAGGGGATGATGTTACCTGGGACAAAGCTGGACTTACTCACAAATTTAGACCTGTAGAAAAGAGAAAGCCTACTCCCATACATGGCTCATCATTGCAGAGCACTGCTCCTGCAGTTTAGGGACTCATACCACTACCCAGGCTTTGACATTGACTCGTCTTCAATAATCAGGATATCCCAGTGGTACACTGCAGTGCAAGTAAATAGCTGTGGCAAGCAATGGTTTTCAGTTTCTCAATTTCTGCTATGAAATACAATCACAATTTCTCTGGGCAACCTGTTCCAGTGTCTCACCACCACAAATCAGAGTCTCAACATATAATTTAGGGTTAATGTGCCTTGCACTGTTAATGTTTTCCAATTTACCATGTGTCTTGAGAAGCAGAAAGCTCTTCTGACCTTTTCTCCCTTGAGTTTGTTAGTTTAAAAGAGAAAAGGCAGTAAAAGACTTGCCAAAGACAACACAAGGACTACACAGTAGATGGATAGGCAGACGAAACAGATAGCTGGACAGCTATATGTAGCTCAGGCAAGATCCACTCTTTCCAAACTTAATGACTTCTGCAAAACATATGTATTGATCTTCTAACTGAATAGGTGCAACAATGTGATTAATATAAAATCTTAACCCTTACTGAGAAATAAAGCTATACAATTGCCAGGAGTGCCACTTAGTTATACTGGAAAAAGTTCCTTTAAGCCTCTTCAGCAACATCATCAAAAGAAAAGCATTAACCTAAAGGGTAGCCATATGTTAACCAACACTTCTCTGCCTTCTTTAAAAATAAAGAAAGTAAAAAGAAAAGAAACTTGAAAGAAAAAGCAAGGCTGGGTGGTTCATGGAGGACTTCTTTTTGATAATTTTGTCACCTAACTGGAAAGATAAGAATGGAACAGTGGAAGAGAGAACGATGGAAATGCAGTAGTGCATTTAATATAAGGTAAAATAATTAAGTTGATAGCAATTATTGTGTAAGCCTCAAGCTGCAATCTAATCAGCTATCACAACCTAAGCAGGATTGGGCTGCATTGGTACTTAAAGGGAAAATCCCATGTGCTATTGAAAACACTGTTGATGATTCAATAGGTGTTAAGTCTCTTCTAATCCACTTAGGGAAACAGATCACAGCCAGGTTTAGAAGGAACTTGTATATATTTACTACCAATTTTCATAACAGTATTAATATTAGAGAGTATATTTATTTGCTTCTTGTCTACTACACTGCTGCATTTTCATAGGAATATGGTATTTTTCTCACCTCATCTTCAGCTTTCTATAGCATTTTAGAGATATTGAATACTAGCTATATTTTGTATCAGATGTGGTTCCTACTCTATGGCTGGACAAAATGATTTTTACATAAATGCCATGATCTTTACACATTTAAATAGTACTATTTAAAATTTACAAGACTCTTGTGACACAGCAGCAAGATTTTACCCAGAGTTCATGGAGCCAGGATGAAAATCTCTAAGCAGACCCTGAACAGCTGGCCCATGCATCAATAAATCACATGTAAAATCTGTATTCTTTTGGCTGGCAAATGAGCTCCATGGGAATGAGTTTCACCCTCAGATCATAATGGCCTTTGGGAACTGGTTCAATAAAGTTTTTACATTAACATATAATTTTAATACTATTAGCACAGTACAAATAACCAGTTAGTGAAGTAAGTATTATTATAGACACTCAGACAGGATGGAAGAAGATTTTGTGGGAACATAGACTACAAGTTTTGAGCCTTCTATGGAGCATGATGTGCTGTTACACCAGAGAAGAGGTAATAATTCATTTTACATACTGGAGATAATGTGCTGAAGGGGGAATAAATGGACCACATCAGTTAAGTCTGCTACACAGTGTAAGGAATTTTAAAAACCACATGTCTTTGCTGAGATATAAAGCCCTCCTGGAATTAGCGTTATATCAGTTAACAACAGAAGAAGAAATATGGATGTAGCAAAGAAATTTTATTTAAAACACTAATGAAATATATTGTATAGTTCAGTGTGAACGTGATTTAATCACTCTTTTGTGTATTCACACATTAGAGTGGCGGCAGACATCTGTGTCTAAGAATGACTTTAGCAGCCAGAGAATATGTTAAAGTTTGTAGTTTGGCACTAGCCCAATGAAGTCTATCTGGAACATATATATTATTAAAGAGTCCCACTCAGATGAGTTGAAGAAGAGGGATGGCTTACATTTGAAATTCTTTTACCTGCTTATGCTTAGACATGAAGGCCAAATTTCTGGCGTGTTCTGAAGCCCCTGAGTTAGAGCCAACCTGAGCCAGCAGGTCCCTGTGCTGTAGCCTGGCACTGCACAGAGGCAGCAGTTCAAGGCTCAGAGCAGTGTGAATGTATTTGCAGAGCATATTAGCTCAGGGCAGGGCCATGCCAATGCAGCTACACGTTTCCAGATAGGAACAGCTTCTGTGTGTTTTCACACAATAGACTCTTGTATTCCTCATCAAGTTAACTCCAGAAAAGCCAGTCTGGTGCCAATATGGCCAGAAATCCTAGTTTTTTCACAAGATGAGCCTTGCTGCTATTTCTTATCAATTTCTCTGACAGTGAGTTGCACGAAAAGAAATGTAAATATACTCTCAAATGTTATTTCAGGTATAGTCAATCCCAATAAAAACTTAGGACCAACTGGCCTTAGGGATGTTGCTAACATGCATTAGCCAGGGGCTAAATTACTCAGTCTGGGTACATTTGCCCATGTTCTCCATGTGCTCAGTTGCCTTAAGGCCTGATTGTATTCCAGTGCATGCACTCAGGGTGCTCTAAATCTGCATGTTTTGCAACCAAATTTCTTGACTGCATACTTCTCATGGAGATATTCAGCTCCAGATTATGAAACCTAAAGAGAGATGCCTACTTGTAAATGTCCGCAGGCAAGCCACGTGTTTAAGCTGACATGATAAATCCATGGAGTCAGAGACCTGTGAGAGGGAAATTCAACTGCTTTCAGAGCAGAAGCCAAGGGAGCTGCCACATACAAGCAGCTGGTGGTAAGACACACTCGCACCTCCCTCCTGACCTTCTGCTCTGGAATGATGTGGACCTCCTGGGGGTGCTGCCTCATGTCCACCATCATGGTGTGAATGCCTCAGTAACAGCTCAGGTTGCACAAAGTACTTCAGTGAAGGCATCTCGTTTGAGCCTCCCTTCATGAGCCAGCTGAAATGCTCTCCAGGCTCCTGCACTGACTAGATCTCCACTGCCTGTAACAAGCACTTCAAACACACATGTCGACATCCATGTATAGACACATACATTTAGGTTTCTTAATTAGTGAATAATATCCTTAGTGGTTTCCACATAAAAAGGATTAAGTACACAAATCCTGAAGTGCTTCTTTATGAAAACTTAAAGCCCCTACAGGGAAGGTGCTTGGTGTTTCTGAACTAAACCATTGTGGCAACTATGTCCCCAGCAGGGGTTAGCTGCTGAGTTGCTTTAAATGCAGAAGACATTGGCAAATAAACACTTATTTTTGTTTCTCTCTCTTCACCCAGAAGATGTGGTGCAGCCAGGTCCTTAAAATAGAGTTGAAGCTGGAAAGGATTTGGGGCAGCTGGAGAAACTGTCGGTGATGAGATGGCTGTACAAGCAAATGCCTCAGAGCTGAAATACGTATGAACTAAAGGCTGCAATAAGTGAAAGAGATTCACAGAAAGTACAGACATTGTCAGCATGTTTCTTCCTCTTCCCCATCCTTTGAAGCCAGCCAATATCGTGGAAAGCAGCCAGAGCACAAAAGGAAGCAGCCTATATTTATAAGCCTAACAAGCAAGCATAAGACTTTGGGACTAATTTAAGAGAATGATTTGAAATAATTGTGGCAAACTCAGTTCTCAATGACTTCACAGCATTTTATTTTTTTTTATTTTTTTTTTTAGAAACTGGAAGATTCATCTTTCTGCTGGGTGTGGAAATAAAGATATCAGCAAAACACAGAGCTTTACAGGCATGTGGATATCATGGCCACCATCATCCTTTTCTCCCCCTATTGGAAAGGAGCTATTTTATCCTGATAATATATTCACAGGCAATACTTCTTTTTCTCACATCAGTTTCTGAGAAGATAAGAGAATTCCTTTCCATTTGGTACAGAGAATTCCACAAAGGTCTCAAAATGATGAGTTGATATTTTTTTCCCTTTCAAGTGCTAAAGTTCATAAAATAAACTGCCAGTCTTCTACAGATTTGGGCGAGGTTTTGCTGGAGCAATATCACACCAGAAGACTGAATGTAAGAAAGGGAATTTTTTGTCAGCCTAAAGACATAATAGTAACTTCTAGTCTTAAGCAGTAGTACATCTCCTTCAACTCCCAATGCTGCCATTTCATGGTTTCTTTTAAACTAATAGGAATTTCCTAATAAAAATGTATATAAGTAAACTGACCAACTAGGTAAAAAGGAGAAAAAATAATATGCATGAGATTGTCAGGACTATGAACTTTGGTAACTTTGAGATGCAATATGGCAAAGCTTTGATAAATTTAATAGCAGGTAACAGTCATTCATATTAGAAGTCACAGAGAACAAGGAGCAATATCTACTCTTAAAGTGGTCAACAGTTCAGGAACCTTTATTTATCTAGAAATTCAGACTGTATAAACGCATCTTTGATTTCCTGAAATTGATTCCTGTATGAAAAGGCAAGCTGGTTTTATATAATGCCACACTTTCAGAAGGTAGGAGAACTGGAAATGACATGTGATTATATCTAATTAAACTTTATTAGGATACATACAGCCAATGCACTGAATGCTATACTTGTTTTGATTCCTTCATTTTCAGTGAAGATATTTAAAATCAGTTACTATTTTTTTGCCACTAGAAATTCTCTTTACATTTACAAAAACAAAAGAACTCACTCATTTTTTCAGTTATTACCATTATTTGAATTCTTCAGAAATTTTTATGTTTTGTTTTAATATATTTTTAAAGGACAATATCTTTTGTTTTCAGAAGGGCCTGGAATCCATAAGATTTGGGATATTTTGTAACGAAGGGTGAAAAGTTAAGCAAACGATGGGTGTTGTCTGGACTTCTTGATCATTTACAAACTTTTTGAAGAAAAGAAAGAATAATGTGGAAACTAGCCAAGTGTATTAAAAATATTCTCCAAAAGTCATGTCATGTAGTACACTTAATGAATTTAAAGCACAGTTTCAATAGCATTTTCAGTAATGGATAGTACATTCTGTATTAAGGGAGAATAATTGTATATTAAGATGGATGCTATTTTTCATTTGATTACCATTCAGTTCTGATGAGTTGAAGGGAACTTTGAAACCAGCTATAATCTTTTGCCAGGATATATCTTATATGCAGCTTTTTTTTTTTTTTTTATGTTTGTCTATATTTTCCTCCAAAAGTAAATTTCTTATTCTTTTCTTACTGATAAGGAATGACTTAGTGCAGATGAAATCAAATTAATTTTAAAAGGAAAAAGTCAAAATGGAATTCCCAGGGTAGAATAATTCTACTGCATGTTCCTATTATTAGTTCAGAGCATTTCACTTGTTAGCCATTTATAGGTAATCTCATGCAAAACCATTTACCAGTAAAACACAGTGACTTACTGGGTCACTGCTGTGAAACACAGCGGGGTCAGCTCGTGGCTCCCGTGTACTTCACAGGGTTATCTACACAACAGCAGAGCGAATATGAATGCTGTCATTCTGATATGCAGTTATTTTTATTGGATATTAATAGCTGATAAAAATCAAGCTTCAGAGCTTAAACTACCTGCCAAATAGATGTCTAGTGATGTTGATGCTTTCCCTGGTTATCATAAGGTGAGAAATTATAGTATTCAGCTTCCATCACTTGATTGGTCCACCATGGAATATCTGACTGAGTCAAGATTCACTTTATCAACTAAATGATCAAATAGCGAATTGAGCCAACACCTTGATCAGTCATTCTGCAAGCTTAAGAGATTGCATTTGAGAATGTGGTTTTGTGTATTGCTTCTGTAAGTAATATATAAACTGTACCACTGGACCATGGAGGAAAAGATTGTTTCAAGATCTCTGAGCGAGGTACCTTCAAAGATAAACGCATTCAGATATCAAATGACCAACAGGAACAGAGGGTAAAAAAAGCATGAAATCTGTTCAAGGAGATACAAAACACACTACTCCTGAAATTGCCTTTTGTCATAAAAGGTGGCCGGGACCCTTCTTTGTTTCTTTGAAATTATACTTTCACAGACAAAAAAAAAGGAAGGTATTGCCTGCAAACAAATCATAACTTGCTATGGAAAAAATATCACACTATAGCAGGAGTTAATGAAATCTGCATTATCAGTTTGGAGTTTTTATGCTTCTGTGCTTTTGTGTTCTGAGAAAAGATGGATACCCTAGATCCTATGTAGTGTGTCAGGGGTTCGACCTTGGCAAAATGCCAACTCCCCCCAAGACCCACGAGGTCCCAGTGAAAAGAGGGAAGAAAAAACTGGAAAAACTATATGCATATATTTACAGGAAAGTTAGAATACATATACGTACAAATATAAAAAGAACCAACAATAACTTTATCCAAAGCTAGCTTCCCTAATAATACACAGATTCCACCACCCAAAACCCACAGGAAACAAAACTAAACAGGTTCCCCTGAAAGAGCACCCAGCAAAGCAACATCAAACAGAAAAATATTTACTTCCCAGAGCCCAGAACTGCTGCGGGCATCTCGGCAGGGAAGCGGCCGGGCCTGTCGCTCTGGGGCAGCAACAGGGAGTCCTCCCCACCACACCGCACGGAGAGAGGGAGGGTGAGAGAGTGAGGATACCTCCCCCACTAGATTTATACTCAACTTGACGTCAGATGATATGAAATACCTCTTTGGTTGCTTAAGTCAGGTGACACTTGCCCCTCTAAATCTACAGAGAGCCCCATGGCCCAAAAACTGAGACCTGATAAATTTGGTTTCAGGCCTAACCAAACTAAGGCCTTAATCTAAGTTTTGGGGGTTTATCAAACCCATCACATAGTGGTATATGGAGATCCTTCGCCTTGACCTCTGCTTACACCAGCCACTAGTCACTGGTGACCAAGGACTGCAAGCCCCTAAAGACCACCCCTTGACCCACACAAGATGAGTTGAGTGCTCTCAGACCAGCACCCAAGTAAAAAATGCTAGTACCACATGTTTGATGCTGGTTACAAACCCCAGCAGTATTTTTGGCTATGAAGATGAGAATGTACCAGGGTATAACAAAGTATTTTCTGCCTGCTTTCCAGATTAGTTTTGAGACAAGGCAGCATATGGAATCTTACTTGGTTGTAGCAGCCTCTGCCTGCTGTGTGAATCTCTGCCAACTGACTGGTATTTCATGTCTATCACCAGCTCTGAAATTCACACAACACCAAATGTAAATTGTATATTTTGCTTAATGCAGAGCTGGAGCCTCCAACTTTTAGGAGAACAAATATTAGCCTTCCCTTTCCAAGCAGAGTAAACTTCCTTTTTTTCCTTATGTATCTTTTAAATGCTATTACTGCATATTGCTGAGCATTTAATTAAGGCATCATCATTGATGTATTACTAACACATCAATTCAATGAAATATTAAGATGAAATGATCTTATGTTGGCTAGAAGAAGCCAGGCACGGTGCAGAAGTAGGAGTTGGAAATGTTCAGACTATTTAAAGAGACTATTTGCTCAGACTGTTCTGGAGATACAAAGCACTAGTTACATACCTCAAAATAAAAGATGCTCCATTCAACCCCAGTTTTAAAGATATGGCTCCTGAAGATAATGTTTAAAGCAAGGGCAAATATCAAAGAAATGACAAAATGAGTATCTCTGAAAAGATAGATGTAGTCTCAATTTTTTATATTACCTTAGATTAAATAGTTTGAGCTCCCTAGCCAGCATGCCTTTTTCTTTTTTATTAATACACATGGTCATTCTTAATTTTCCCTTATCACTTTTCAGAAGTACCTTAATGATGAGCAACAGGAGTTCTTCTTACTTGTTACCAGTCATTACTACCTGTCCTTCAGGACTATCTAGAGATCTGGCACAGGATCAAAAATTACTGTGGCAAAAGCTGCTGAAAATATAATTCTCATGGCAAATATCTGCAGTGAGGATAGACAAGGGTGGCACAAAAGAAATAACCTTGTTATCTCATTTCTAGTTTTTTTCAGCTAAATTATGCTTTTCTCCTTTTCTGTATTTACTTCTGCATAATAAAGAAGACAAAATATTGTATTGCATTCCTTCACTGTTCCTTGTGTATTGCCTTTTCATTCCAGGTATTCGCTTATCTCTGACTCAGGAAGAAGTACTTCTTCAGGCTAGGTTTGAGGATAATGATTGCAGGCTAAGTGTAATCCTTAGAAAAATAGGTATGTCTTTATGTGCATAAAGAGCTTCTTGAACTGGAACCGTATGAGTTAATGGTCTGACTGGCAGGAGCGCTGAGCACAGGAATACTGCTCAAGGTCTTTTGTATAAGGGAAAGACTTCCAGAGTGCAGGGGCTTGCCAGGCACACTGCAGAGGGATGAGTGTCCTCGTAGGTAAAGACGTCTGACAGCGTGGACATTTTCCTGGCTTTGGAAAGAGAAAAACCAAGTAATAGATAGAGAAAAATATAGCAATACCTAATCAGTCAGCACTACTGCAGTGCTTCAGATTTCATGGCTGACACAGCAGGTCTTCAGGCATGAGTGCCCTCCGGTAGCACCCTGACCTGGCAGAAGTGGCTGTTCAGACATGTTGCTAAACTACCACTGCCCTCATTTCTTATAAAAATAGAAGAAAAAATTAAAATATGCTGCAAGATAATATGTAAAGAAAAAAATCTTTCAGGGGAAGGGAGGGGAGGCAGGTGCACCCCGGCAACCGGCTTCTCCTTGTGTCTTGCCCATCTGCACCAGAAGTTCCCAGTACCCCAGTTTGAGAGGATAAATAAGCACTGGTCTCTGGCTTCTCTAAACATGACCAAAATCTCCTGTATGTCTCAAACTGTATGTGCTTTACAAAGATATTTAATGTAGGATCTAAGCTTTAAAGCAGTTGGAAAATCCTTGTTAAATCTCAGCACCGGATTTTTTTTTCTTTTTGGCCTGCAGGCATTTCTAATAGTGGAACATCACTTTCCTGCCAAGACAAATTCTACCTCTTGCTTTTATTTTCCCATGCCACTTCCTGTGCCAATCAGCCTTTCAATTCTCCTGCAAATCCTGTTAGAAAAGCACTTCTTCTGCTTCTCTTTTCAGCACTGATTTCTTCCTTAGCACAGTATTCTACTGTATGTGGCTTATAGCCTTCCCCTTAAATGTTAACCTAGGTCTCATGTTGATAAAGATGGTACACACTGCTAAATAATCTGTGCTGCTAAAGAACGGCAGAGAAACATTTCCCCAAAGTATTTCTGTTTCTGTGCATTGATGTAATGTGGCTCATCATGTGGACAAGCTAATAGATTTCTTTGCACATTATACTACATTATACTGTACTTTCCTTTTTCTCCTTCTTCTATAAGGAAGGATCACAGTGGAGGTTCAAATGCATGTTTGAACAGGGTAATGCACAAAAGGAGAGAGGCAACTATGTCCATAAAGGATCCGGTTGTGGCCCCTTTAATTCTGTGACCATAAATGCTTCTTGCAATCAGCTCTGAGGCTTCACTGAAGAGCAGCTCACAGATATTTTTCCACCAGGACTGAGTACACCACCAGTATCATGTTTCAATAGAACAGCTGGTGCTTAAAAGGCTGGTAATTACAATTTTATTCAAAAAATCAGAACTGGTGGAGCTAAGAAGATCGTTGATTCAGATGGATGACCTTGAAAGGCAGATTGCAATGAACTTGTTGAACTTTTTAAAAAGTGAAAAGAGAAAAAAATTAAATGAAAATATATCTCTCTACAATATTTCTGGTACTTTCTGGTAACATGCTGCAATCTTTAATTTCCCACCAAATACTGTCATTATGAAAATTGACTGGAAAAAAAAATAGTCTGAAAACCCTCATTATTTTACTATTCCTTCCAAGGGTAGGGATGATGTTCTAAAAACTGCACTTCCCTGTAATTAAAAGCTCTGCAAAATTTTATGTTTGAAACAGTAGCTCGTGCTGATGGTGTGTTTTATAGAAATAAAAAGACAAAAACAGCTGTACTGGTATGGTGATGGACAGCCAGTCCACATCTCTGACAGCAACCATAAGCAAGTGCATAAGGAAGACTATGAGATTGTAGCAAATTTACAGCAATATTTCCTCTTAATGTTTCCCAGGCTCCATGTGTTTGGGGTTCAGACCCAAAACATCAGTGCATTTCCCTTTGGTGATCCTGTCCAGCATCTGAAACCCACATTGACCTACAGTGTGTGCAGCTTCCTGCAGCGGAGTTCTACAGCTTAGCTTTGAGTTCAGTGAAACACAGAATCACTGGATAGCTCAGGCTGGAAGGGACCTCAAGAGGTCCGCAATCCAATCTCCTGCTCAAAGCAGGGTCAGCTGCAATGTCAGACTAGGTTGTTCAGGGTTTTATCCAGCTGGGTATTGAAAACCTGAATGGGCAGAGACTGCACAACCTCCTTGTTACAACATTTCTTTAGTCTCATCTGGAAAATATTTTCCTTTATACCCAGTCAGATCTGCCATTCAGCTCTCTATCACTTCATGACCATTATTCTTTGTTTTTTCTGACATGCACTGCCAGGAAGAGCCTGGCTCCCGCTCCTCAGTAAGGCTCCGGTACTGTTTGGTAGGTGGTAGTTAGTACTAGTTAGTAGATACTGCAGTCAGGTTCCCCCAGAGTCATCTCTTTCCCAAACTGAAGAGGCTCCAGTCTCTCAGTACCTCTTTTAAATCAAGTGCCCCAGATTTGACCATCATGGTGGCACTCCACTGAATTCACTCCAGCTTATCGAATTCTTTCTTGTACTGTAGGGCCCAAAACTGGATGCAGCACTCCAGCTGTGCTCTAATGAGTCCTGAGTGAAGGGCAATAATCTCGCGGCCATGCTGTTCCCACTGACAGCGCTGGACATGCTTTCAGTTGTCCCCACTACACATGGCATGAAGTTGCCTCATTTCAGCGTGCTGTCAGGAGTCCCAGCCCTTCCCCACAGAGCTGTTCCCCAGCTGCTCAGTCCCCCTAGGCCCACCTGGCTGTTAACCCAGGGCCCTCCACATCCATAACTTACACAGCAGCATGAGGCTACTCACCATTTCCTTCTCTGTTCCAAATAACTTCTTGTATTTTGTTGGCTTGTTTTCAGTGTTTTACTTAAGTGTTGCCTAACACCACATGTATTATAGCAAAGTGTGTATTAGATTCATGCTGCTTATTTTCTAGAGTCAAAGCAGATAAAGATCTTTGTAAGGCTTTTTGATATTCTGTAGTAACCATAGCTGCCAGTTCTGAGTACATTTACAGAGGTGACACACTGCTTTTTATCACAGTGATCACCTTCATGATGTTGCTGAATTTATCTGGTGTTTCTTCTGCAATGTACCTCTCTTACTTTCTGTTTGGAATGCAGATACATATATTGCTTATATAGATGACATGAAGCCTCTCCATGTTCAGGCATTTAAGTATTTGCAAGACATCACTTGTCATATGTTTGCTTAGTATCCAGCATGCTGAAGGACTGCCAAAATATGTACAAACATCATAAAAAAAAATCCAGATGAAACATTATTTCAATTAAGGCAGTTTTTCGTGTTTGTGCTCCAAATAATTACAAAGGGGAAACTGAAAGCTGAAACTAAAAAAGAAACAAAACCAGAAGTCGATCATGTCCCATAAAGTCTAATTGCTGTGAAACAGCCAATGAGCTACTGTTCATCCCATCACATTGTGTGGCTGTAACCCTTAAAAACCATGACCCATGTCAGACAACAGTCCAGAAACAAACTTTTGTCTTGTATTTCATTTTCAGAAGAAATTAATAAATATTACAAGGACAAAGGAGCATATTCTCAGCAATAAACTCTTGCCCTAAATGATCTGATTTGGAAGACACTATTAGTGGTGCCATGGCATTTTAGTTTCAGCCCTTGGTGTGCATGTTGACGCTGTTAAACAGGTCTTGAGACACTGAGTTTTCTGCAGTCTTTCTGCTGTATGCCATTTGCAGATGTCCCATCTCCAGCGGTGCTGAGTGACTTGACCAGCACCAATGTGGTGATGTTCTACGTGATGAGTAATTACTGAGCTCTGCTGCAGTCCCACCTCCTGTCCCATATTTAAATGCATACACACTGCTCAGGCAAATTGTGGCAAATTGGTGCAATTAGCCCGTGCATCAAGAAAACCCTGTTCCAACGGGGAATATCAATGAAAGGACCTTGTCAGGTTCTGTTGATACCTCAGTTATACCTGTATGTATTATGTGAATGCAAACACACATACACATACGTATCTACATCCATCCATTCATTTTAACAAGTTGTGTAACTTTTCTTCGAAACTGTTGGTGCTGGAAGGCTAGACAACCATTCCATGCTGGCCATCAAGCCACTACACGATTATAATGCTAATCAAAGCCCGCTTTGAAATGCTGTTTAGTTTCATTACCATTACAAAGGAGCAGCTAAAGGACATCTAAAGGGAGGGAGAATACGGGGGGGTGTGGAGGGGATGTGAAAGCTCTGAGACACTATAATCTATTTGAACAGCCATGTTTATTGGAAACAGGAGGGGAAATTGTTTAGCGTAAGCTGGTATCAATCACTGAATGGTTTCTTTCCTTGTTATTAATGCGCAGGCAGCCAGGCAGGGAAGAATGGCCTCTGTGGAAAGACAGACATCTCCCCAGTAAAGAGGAAAAGGATTGGTACATTTCCCACCCCCCGACCAGATGGACTCCTGCAATCTACCATGAAGACTAATTTTTTCCCAGACTAGGACAGAGAAGTTATAACAACTCAATGCCTGAATGATCTTTTGTTATTTTGAAAAGTTTTGTGCCTTTTTGGTATATACAGATTTAATTAGTTTTTAAGGGTAAGGATCTCCTCCAGAAATGACCCTCCATCCACCAGAGCAGGAGGCTCTATTACAATTAAGTAATATTGGCTGGCTAACCACCTAGCCTCTGTGTAGGTGTAAATGTTTTACTGCATGTTTTATTGCACAGTTGTCACTTATTATTTTATTAAAGAAACACACTCTTTCAAACAATATAGTCTTAATAGTTTGCTGGATTTATCTGTTTTGAATGAGGGTTAGCAAATTAAAAGTGAATATTGATTTCAGAGGAATTAAATCAAGTGCCTGTAGTTACCATTCTGCAATAGATCACAGGTGTGGAGGCTACAACCTCTCCTGGTGCTGTAAAACTGCTGATAAGAACAGTGTAGGCAAGGATCTCAAGGACTTTGATGCATCAAGTAAATCCACACAAGAGCTTTCCCAGGCTCCCTGATTTTGTCTTGAAAGACCTTTATGGAGCCACGGTTGTGTATATTCATGACAGTTGCTGAAGGATGCTTTTCATTACATTTACACTTGAACTGTAAAGCAAACAGGAGTTTCCTGTTGTGTCAGTTAGATCGAAGAAGTACTTACACATGCAAATAAACCTTAAAAATAACAGCCTCGAAACTGATCCTCCCTGCTTTCCTATTAAAAACATCACTGTGCTTGTCCATAATGAATCAAAATGCAGGCTCAGGGTTGGATGTTTAAAATAAAAAGTGGACATGTTTTCTTGTGTCGAGTTCTGAAATATTCCAAATAATACCTGCCAGGCTGCAGTCACATCAGATTTCATAAGCTAAATGAGGTTTGATTAGGTCAATACTTGGTTGGAAAGACAGAGCAGGTGAATCAGAAAGGAAGCATTCACCAGCAGATAGCAGACTCCATTTTGTATGAGCCTTAAACTAGTATTTTAAAGGGCACTATGCCACCGCAAGTCTCCAGGTTGACATAGACAGCTAAGATCTATGTGGCTATACTGGGTTTGCATGACAAGGTTTTGGTAGCGGGGGGCTACAGGGGCAACTTCCATGAGGAGCTGCCAGAAGCTTCCCACATGTCCGAAAGAGCTAATGCCAGCTGGCTCCAAGAGTGACCCAGTAGTCTTGGAGTCCAAGGCTGAGTCCATTAGCAATGGTGATATGTGCCTCTGGGATAACGTATTTAAGGAGGGGGAGAAAAACCTTCACAACTGCAGCTGGAAGAGAGGAATGTGAATATGTAAGAGCAACAACTGCAGACACCAAGGTCAGCGGAGAAGGAGAGGGAGGAGGTGCTACACATGCTGGAGCAGAGATTCCCTGCAGCCCATGGTGCAGCCCATGGCGAGACAGGCTGTGACCCTGCAGCCCATGGAGATCTGTGGTGGAGCAGATATAGACCTGCAGCCCATGGAGGACCCCAGGCCAGAGCAGGTGGATGCCTGAAGGAGACTGTGACCCCATGGGAAGCCTACGCTGGAGCAGGGCCTGTGGCTCCATCGAGGAGCCCATACCAGTTTGCCAGTTTGCTGGCAGGACTTATGANAAGGAGCCCATACCAGTTTGCTGGCAGGACTTATGACCCTGCTGGGGACCCATGTCAGAGTTCCTGAAGAACTGCATCCCGTGGAAGTGACCTATGCTGGAACAGTTGTGAAAAACTGCCGCCTGTGGGAAGGACTCATGTTGGAGAAGCTCATGGAGAACTGTCTCCCATGGGAGGGATCCATGCTGGAGCATGTGAGGATGTGAGGAGTCCACAGAAAAGGAAGGAGCATATGAGACGATGACATGTGATGAACAGATCAGTCCCCATTCCCAAATCCTGTGTGCTGCTTTGGGGGAGAAAGTAGAAAATGTGGGAGTAAAGTTGAGCCTGGAAAGAAGGGAGGGGTGGTGGTGAAGGTGTTTTAAGATTAGGTTATGTTTCTCATTATCCTACTTGGATTTGATTGGTGATTTCTTCCAGTCTGTATTGCCCAGGATAGTAAAAGGAGAGTGATCTCTCCCTGTTCTTATCTGATCAACCAGCCTTTCCTTACATTTTCTTTCCCCTGCCCAACTGAGGAGAGGAGTGGTAGAGTGGCTTCTATGGGCACCTGGCATCCATCCAGGGTTAACGCACCACTGTGGCTTTTTAGCGGAGAAAGGGCATTAAAACTATCATGATGATGCTCTTCTATCTGTATATCTTAAAGGGATCTATGAACTTGGGTCCTTATCTCAGCTTTTTCCTTTGTAGTATTACTATATTAACTGGTGCCAATTTCCTTTGAGATGACTAGTCATTAATGTACTGAGTTTTCTATGCAGTTTTTAGTGGGATGGCTGACCATAAAAAGTGACAACTGTAGCAAGGTTTATAAAGGAGAAGCAATCTTGGGTAACTGCAGTGTAAACTGGAGTGCAGTGTAACCTCAGGAAAAAAAGCAATAGACTAAAGTATCCAAATATTAGAAGAAATCAAGCCTCAAAGTTGGAGGGGAGGGAGGGTTTTCTCTTTTCCAGACATTCTCCTTGTTTTTCGTTAACCAGTACTATTTTCAAATCTTTTCTCTAATATGTCAGAAGAGGCA
Source organism: Scytalopus superciliaris (assembly GCA_013400415.1). Classification (NCBI taxonomy): domain Eukaryota; kingdom Metazoa; phylum Chordata; class Aves; order Passeriformes; family Rhinocryptidae; genus Scytalopus; species Scytalopus superciliaris. The sequence goes on from VXBX01009491.1 coordinate 605,258, forward strand.
AAGAAAGTTGACAATTATTCTTTTAAAACTGGAAATGCCTGTGTGTATTCTTGCCCATACATAAATGGACTGAAACACTTCAAGCTCAAAGGGCTGTCAAAAAAGTGAAACATTCTGGTTCCTGCTGAGTTCATGATCAGAGCAGTGTTCAAATACTTGCCCTCAACATCTCATTCAGCATGAGCTCTTTTTATTAGTCATCAAATCTTTTCCTTCTTTCAAATAGGAACAGATTGATAAGGGTTCTGCATTTTCTGGCCTAGTGACTGTGCTTGAAATGACACTATTATTTTTGGAACACAGAAACTATGTTCCTGCAGACAGAAAAGTAAAATTTCTATTAAAATGAGTATAGAAAACAAGGATAGAAGCCCTCCATAGACCTCAGTCACTCAGCCAGGGTTTCTTTAACTAAGAAATATTATTTATGCTAGGTCATGACACTTGGGCTACTTTCTAATAGAACAGGAGGCAACACATGGACAAGTCCCTCAACACACATAGTGCTGAGCAATGAAATTGGGTTTTGATTTCAGGAAACACCTGATATGGTGCATGACATTTTGGTAACTGTCTACTTACAGGTATGATTTCATGTCTAATACAAATATAGGCTGAAGAAACAGCACCTCAGATGGAACCTCCACTGGAACAGTATCACTGATGAAGTTGCATTTGACGCAGTTGCCATCACTTTCAATCATCTCTGAATGGTAAACAGTTCAAATTATAAATTATTTGCCACTAAATTGTCTGCTGCTAATTGCTCTTTTGCATGTAATTATCAGTGAGGATTTAATAAGTATGGAAATACTATTACATGCCAAAAAGTAAAAATAAAATGAGAAATAGCAGACTTAAAGAATGTCTGGCAGACAAACTCTTTAATTAATCCTGGAACACCATATTGGCTGGTGTCTCTCTCAGTGAACATCTCTGGCAGAGAGATGAGGTTTTATAATCCTTCAAGCAAAGCAAGTAATATATTTGCTTCTACAGCTAGAAAGGTTTTGGCCTTCATCTCCAGGTTATGAATTTGAAAAGAACATCAATACAGCTGAGAACAAGACTGAACACATCAAAGGAAACATAGGAAATCTAAACATAACTTTAGAATAGTAACTTCTAATAAAGCACTAATTCAAATGAGGGACAGGTGAAACCCAGGAGGGGTTTTGAACTTTCACTAGGCTTTCACGAGCAGCTCTAGATTTTGCTTTCTTTACATGATTTGTGTCTTAAAAAGCCATGTGGTTTATGGCACAGGTAAAATATAGGAGATGTGGATGAAAAATTTACATTATCCTCTCAAGGATTTTCCTCTTTTTTCTGATTAGGAAAAAAAGATCAAGATGACCAAATAACTCTGCAGTGATACTATCTGCCCACTGTCAAATGACAGTGGAAGTTGAAATATCCATGGAATACCCCACCTGTGGTCACAGTCATTAGATCATGTTGATCTGAATATAATCAGACTCAGCAGATAATAAGACTGTACACAGACAGAGGGTTCCAAATCTGGATCCCATGTAGTTAATAGGTAAACTACTGTTTGTCACTGTGAAAGAAAAATTCCAGTTCAGGCACACCTGTGAGCTATCAAACAAAATGAAGTGGAAGAAAGATTTGGTATTTTCACTACACTTCTCTAAAGGGAAAACATCTAGATTCAGGGTTGTTAAGCAGGTTAATGACCTGTTGCACAAGATTAAGGAACAAGTTATTACTGAGAGACTATTAGTAGAATGCAAATCTGAAATGTATTTTCTTCAATTAAAAAAAAAAAGTTTATTGTTTTAATTCGCTCAGTTATTGTTAGTTGTTTTTCTAGATGTCACTTAGTTGTTCTATGTAGACCTGAAAATGTCTTTCATGAAGAATTTTTAAACAAAATTGACCAAGTTTGGTTAAGCATAAGGCTGGTACTAAAAGCAGTAGGTGGGAAGCATTACAAGCTTTCTTTTGCTATTCCTGGCTCAGTTTTCCCATGTAAATCTGTTGCCCAAAGGGGAACAACCTACAGAACTAGGAAGAATTTTGTTCTTCCTGCCTGCTCTAGTCTATATTATTTCTTTGAGGATTAAGAGAGTGACAATTATGGTGAGACATTTTGTATGTGATATAATACCTGTTTACCAGGAACTTTGTGACCAATTCCCTGAGATGTGGCACCAGAATTGAATCACTGTTGTCTCGACTTATTTTGGATTTAAACTGCCACCCTAGATACAAAAGAGGAGTTGGGAGCACACTGAGCCTTCTAGATCTTCATACTTGGGTGTATTATTAGTAGCAGAAAGAGACATCACACTTCAGTACCTTTGCATTTGGCCAAATGAATTCTGAAGACATTCTGGTACACTCTATTTATGTTAGCAAGATTTTTTTGACAGTTCTTTAGGCGTAGGTTTGCTTATTATTAGAGAGGACGATCTCAGTCTGGGAGCTGTTGTTATAACTCATGTATGAAATTAAAGCGAATCTTCCAGACTTCTTTCTCTTTGCAGGTTCATTATGAATTTCTCTGAAATATCATTACTGAAGCTCTGAAATGAAGATAACACCACCAGGTTGGATTTGATGTGTATTTTCCCTAAAAGATTTATGCATTCCATGTGTGACTGATTTTGTGATAAGGTATATCTCTGCAGGGCATAGCTTCAGTTTTCAGATCATTTTTTTGCTTTCTAAACTAGAACAGAAAAATAAGAAACACTGCCTGATTGGATCGCGTTAGAAGCATATTTCTTCAGGACTTCTGCATCAGAGCAAATTAGATCATTCTGCACTGATGTGATACATAATTCCTGTATCTTCTGTGCTATCAGCTCCTTGGGTTTGGTTTGAAGGGATAAGAACTAAGCTGCAGAATTTGAGTGAAATTGTTTTTATTACTGGAGTCACAAGATTTTTTTATGGGCAAGAGAAAATCTACCACAATAGCCACACAATGTGACTCATTCTTAAATATGAGGAACCTTAATTCTGTCAGCATCAATTGGACACGAAGCACATCCATTGCTTTGAGTCTTTACTTTTATGTAGCCCTACTAGCAAAAAGAAACTGTTTCCTGTTTGCAGTTCAGTGCACACTGGGTTTATTATTTCCTTTAATTCTTCCTCGTGTTTAAATCACTGCTTATTAAATAATCTCCCAGCATTTCCTTTCTAAGTGTGTTTTGGTGCATCAGTTGAGCACAGCTAAGCTAAAGACTGGATCTGCTGCTTGAAAATATTAATTGATGGCAAGTAAGGAAAAAGTAACAACAGCTGAAACAGTAACTGTCTATATAAACCTGACTTCAGCTACTGTTGAACTTGTTGATCTTCAGTGAAAAATGAAATATTAACTTTAATGGAATATTACTCTCACTGCATCTTCCATCATCACATTATAGGTTGTGATTGCTACATTTTTCTCCTTCTACTGTAAAATGAGTCTTTGGAACAAAAAACGCTGATTGCTCCATTAGTTCTCAATATCATTCACCACTTAGGACAACATTCATTTCTTTTGCACTCCATTTGCATTCCCTAATCACTGGAAATACCCTGGAAAATACTGTCCTATTTGATAAACCAGCCAGAGAATATTTTTTTGCTGAAGCCATATTTTGTTCTGATTCCTAGAAGTATGGTCTTGTTCTTTTGTCATTTATATTGAGCATAAATTATGATGGCTCTTAAGATGAGTAATCTGAATTCTGGTAAATATATTTTAAACCCCTTGCATTACTTCTTCATGAGAACTGTTGGTAAGAAAAACAAATATGACATGAGAGAGATAGCAAGTTGTGTGAATTTCAGTTGGAAGTAATATGTATAGCAAGACCACGGGTCTAACAACATATAAAATTGAACGACTAGCTTCCATTTTGGATCATCATCTAATTAGGTTTACATAGAAATTTTAATCCTTGATGGGAAAAAGAATGAAAAGCTGGGGCTTACTTGACCCTATATGCCACCAACTGTATGGGCCAAAAGAGAGACAGCTGGAGTAAATGATCTTGTCAAAACAGAACATAACACTAAAGACGCAACACAGAGGGACTGAGTGATTAGTATAAGTTCTTTAAAAGCAGTGGTGTATTTTCAGCCATTACTCCTTTGACTTTTTTGTCAAGGGCTCTGATTGGTTAGCTTTTTCATATTAAAAAAAAAAGTGAATGTAGATAACTCTAGTTTACTGACGTTGACTGTTACTCAGCTTGTGTCCATAAAGAAATTATTCTAGACTAAGACCTGTATAAAGCTAAAGAACTATAGTTGTCATCAAATAACTTTTTTAGAAGAATATTATTTTACATTAAGAGTATCCACATTATAAGCTTTCTGCACATATACTAAAAGATGCATGTTGGGAACACCTCCATGGATAAAGCTTATTTTTCAGAAGTAGATGCTGTTCTTACTTTCTTATGGCTCTTATGCCATATTCTGCACACAACAAGAGGGATGCTGAATTGGTGCTTGACATAAAGATTACTTCAACAACGTCATTAAAAGGTGTGAAAATGGCAGGGAATAAAGTACTTACCAGAGATGACAGTGAAAGAATAAAGTATTTAACAATGAAAATCTATAACTTTTTGGGGTACCCAAGTGATATTGGGCGAATACAGAATTACTTATGTGACTGAAGTATTAATAATACGGATATATTACTGTAGAGAAATCCAGGAAAACATTTGTGCTGGTTTAAATGTAAACCGGCAGGAGAAATGAACCCAACTCACAAAAGACTGCAAGTCAGAACTACAATTTATTAAAAAGATCACAATAAGTACAAGGTTACAGAAGGAAAAGCCCATTTGACCCACAGAAACAGGTGTGTAACCCAGCACCCTGGGGCACAAACAGAATGGAGTTCGCCAGCCCCTGTGCTGAGCACCACCCAGCCCCCTTGAGTACACAGTAAAAGGAAAAAAGAAAACCTGTTCCTGAGGATGATGGTCCCGGTCTGGTCAAGAGTGGTAGTCGCAGTCCTGCTGAGGCTCTGGTCCTCCTCTGGATCCAGCGAGGGAGTGAGTTCAGTCCCAAAACCCCCAGTATATATATGCTTAGGCTCAGGTGGGAGTGCCCAGTACCTCCCCCAGGGTGGGGAGTTTCACAATGGGTGAGTGAGTCATGGCATATTTTTGGAAACCCTGATGGCCCATTAGCAGACATGACCCCTCAGGCTGGGTGTGGAGGTGCTAACAGCTCTCCAGAGGGGCTTTACCGCACCCGGAGTCATTGGTGTGAAGACAGGAAACCTTTCTTATCTCACAGAAGTTCCCAAGCACCCACCCTGTAGCCTGAGGGGTCAGGTGTGCCCCAGGAAGCTGCTGCAAATGGTCCATTGTTAACAGTTCATGAGAAAATACATAGAGGGTGTAGAATACACAGTCTTAGCCACACCCACACAGTGACAAACTAGTCCTGGTCACTATAACCAGGACAACATTATGCCCTCTTCTTTTTTTTTCTTGCTATAAAAAATTAAAGCCTCAGTTTTCACTGTCTCAAAAAAATTACTTTACAATGAAGATCTGCAGTAATGCTCAAAATGAAGAAAAAGAATTCGTAATGCAGTAGTCCTAGCTGCACAAATAAATAAAAAATGTCATCCGATAACATACGTGACTCCAAATGGCTGTTTCTTTTCAAGACATGCAATTTAATCTCTGAGCAGCAGGTGCAAAAGTTATCTTAAGGCAGAAGCCTCAAACAGGACAATTTTACAGATGTTTTACTTGGTGGGAAATGTAGGAATAATTGTGACATTAGGCTCTTTTTTCTTCTGTCATCCAACAGTGGATCATACAAAACTCAGTACTTTATCTTAAAAGATATATAGATAAAGATATATTTCTACCCCCTGCCCCAGACTGGAACATGGTTCAGCATAATATTTGCTCCTTTCATCAGTGTTTAGCAATTGATGTGAGAATGGATTTTCATTCCAGTTGTTTTTAATTACTCAAAGGAACACATTTGTTCTGAATTACCTATCTGGACATACAGGTGGTTGCTAATAAAAGAGAATCAAATAGATTTAATGCTGCCTTCCATTGGCTCCCACAGTTGTAGAAATATATTTACCATCCCAGACTTTGTTTGGCTTTACAAATGTGTCAGTGGTTTATTCTGCCAGATGCTGAAAATAGCATTCATGTTGTAAAGTGCTAACTTGAGCTAAGAACTTTAACTAACTCGGCACTCATTAAGGAGAACAAAAACCAATTTTTTCGTGATCTCTGAAGCATGTGAATCAAATACAGTAATTAAAGAAAGATCTGAACCTCAGCCTTATATAGCAAATAGTAACAGATTTTCTTCCTGCTTGATACACCTGCAATACACAATAATGTTTTTGTCTCAGCAAAGTAAGTGAGCATGTGTGATAACATAAGATGCCACTCTGGTTTAAAATTAAGCAATGTGCTTAAGTGATTTGTTGTATTTAAGCCAGCCTTGAATTAACTAAGACGGCTCACACCATCCAACCAGATACCACAATTCACTGAAGTTTGAAATACCATGGATCACTGCCAACCTCCTTGGACTGCCCTGCAGGGGCACCACTGCACCACCAGATGACTCACCTCAAGGAAATATAATTTTGGAGCTGGCTTTTTGGAAACAAAAACTCTTTGCATCAGTTTGTGAACAAAACGTTCTGATCAGGAAAAATTACTCCTGTAAGTATTCTTCTTCTAGTAATGTCTTGCTCCAGCAGATTGACTAAAATGGGATATTTTCATTGCAATAAAATTGCTACATTTACAAGCTGACCTTGAAGCACATGCAAACTATTCCTTCAGGATGGTATCACAGCTTCTCAGCTAGATGCCTCAGACTATACACTGTTGAGGAATAATGAAAATCCTCTTTCAGCTGCTGATGCTGTGTACATTTAACTTAATCGAAATCTCACACTGTTCTCAGCCTTTGATGGGTTCCTAGAATGACCCTGTGAACACCATATAGAAAGGCAGAGTGGACAAGAGAGCAATGAATGGAAGCAACCCAGCAACACGGACCTGAGAACAATGAGCTTCTGTGTTTTATTCACAATGGCAAATGTGGACGGGATAACATTCTGTATCTCAAAAGAAAAGCTTGGCCACACTCAGGACTGGTAGATTACAGCAGATGCTTCTCCATCTGGTTCTCTGGTCCTTGGCAGCATAGATTTTGAGAGAGAGTTGAGGGACACTAGATCCTGCTCTCACAGTGTTTCTGTCTGGGCAGTACACTTTGATGACCTCCCAATGGAGAAGAAGGCTACAAAACGGCATCATCTTTCCATTCATGCCTATTACAGCCGCAGAGAGTGTCACTATTCCTAGCAGGACAAAGAGACTGCAAAATGCCATCAGGGCAGCTTTTTAACACTGAGTAGTGCTGGTGTAAATGATGACATCAGGTACAAGAAAACAAAGAAACAAGCTTATTTATTTCTACTCTTAGAGAAAGCACCATCTCCAGAAACACTGTACAATGAACTTCAAGGGCATTCTTAAAAATTGTTGAGAGACAAAATCATCTTCATCTTGCAATATGTGAGCAGACAATTGTCTCTCTGTATCTCATACTTCCAAATGACATTGCTTCTGCTCTCTGAAGCACTGGCTACTAAAGCAAAAATCTTAGAAAAATGACTAATTTGGGCCTCCACAAGATGACAACAGAACAAAGCCCAGATCTAGTACCATTAAAGTTGAACACAGATGTAAAATTACATCCTTAGACTGGCAGTACCACAAAAGTGGTAAAAAATCTAAAAATCATATAGGTCACCTTGCCTGTGACAGACAGGAGATATTTCTAATGTAAGTAATATGACTCAACTTCCAGTGAATGAAAAGAGAAGTTTGGAGAACTATTTTCGTTTTGGAAATGACGTTCCTCTGCATCAGACTGTAGCACATGGGTTGACTTTTGTGATAGAAGTTATTAAAAAATACCAGATCTCCCAGTGAGAGCTACTGGCATCATTAACACCCTGAGAGATAACAAAACAACAGGAGGCATTTCATAAGATTGTTTTTAAATTTAAACATATTGGTTTTGATATATGTTTTTCTTCCCAGTATGTAACAATTTCAAAAGTATTATAACTAATTGCAGATGTTTTCTTTCAAGAGCCTCCTCCTGCTTAAATAATGCACATGAGATATATGAGATTGTTGGCTGGTACTCTTGCTTCTTTTGATACTTTGTTTTGTATTTGCCACTCAGATACATAAATTCACAAATAAGCCACCAATATTTGGCAGTCCTACTCAAATTAATACATATTCATTATGAAGAGAAATTTTACAAACCCAGAGGGTTTAAAAATTCTAATGGTGGCTCTTACATGTTCAAACATATGCAGTCATGTAGTATATCTCCTAAACTTAGACCATACCTTGCTATGATAATACATGGCTACTAATCCCAGAATGATATGCACAGCCTAATAATAAATATGTTTAAACAACTTTCACACTTATGACTCTGTATTAACTAATTTTAGCACACAAACATGTGGTTAACAATTTATATGAAAAAGCAAAATCATGTTGAAAGAGACTAAGCTCCATGATTCAATAGGCAATGGTGGGAATTTCTGCAATATAAATTAATTCTGTGTTCTGTTCAAATGGTTGTTGACACCCCAAAGATCTTTAGTCCTGAGCTGAAGAGACGGACCCTTCCTTGGTACCATCACTTGCATGCAGGATGGTCAGAAAATGGACAGACCACAGAGACTCCAGTCCCTTCAGCAGCTCCGCCTCCAGGGAGAATGGTCACGGCACAAATGTGCCATGAGTTAACAAAGTTTGGGTAAAACTCTAATGAGGACAAGGAGGTATGGTGCTTTCTTACATATTCAGAGATTCGTAAGTTCTGGGGGTTGGATCTTTCCTTTTCACCTTTTAAAAATTTTGATTCAAAGCACTCAAAGATTTTGAAGAGAGAAGAAGCAGTTCTGTCAGTACAGTGAAAGCAATTTTACCACACTTTTCTAGTCTGTTTCTGTGCCTGCTACTGCTACTCTTGTTCTCTTTGCAAAGATAGGTAATGAAACTACAAAGACAGACTCTGATCAGTATTTTAATTTAGTACTCCTCTAACAAGATTTTGTGCATAACACTATATGTCAAATATATATACTTCACTTGAAAAAAAAAAAAAATCAGAGAACTTTTGAGCTGTTCAAATGTAAAGCTTCTCAGTCCTAGAAGAGTCTCTAAAAAAGACCAGCAACTGTGTGTTCCAGCACAAGGGGACCTGAACACTACAGGTATTACAGGTATTACATGTCAGGTATTACATGACTGCAGTCAACTATTTAGGGACACCTGGAGAAGTCTCTCCTGCAGAGCATGTGGAAGTCAGAAGATATATTTACATTTTGCTGTGAGAATATAGATGACAATGTGCATTGAGTAATTACTATTAATTTATCTCTCAACTAGCAAATTTAAAAGAATACATCATATATTGAGAGCCATTCAGCTCCAACATGCAAGTTAAAGACTACTAAAGCCCTTCAGTAGAACTTTACAGAGTATGGAAAAGATCAAAACATGAGTCAGTTTGTGGCAGCCAGCAGAGACACATCTCGACAGGCAGTGGACTGTGTTCATTGGTCAAGTGGGGGTAGGCTGGCAACAGCCATCTGCTCCAAGAGGAGGGTCACTGAGTCACTTTACCTTGGATGATCCCATGGATGAGTCAGCTTTGCTTCGTGAAATCAAACTCTGCAAAGTTATACCCCATTCCACCAATTCATTCATTGCAATTTAGTTCTAGCCCTCTCTGTTCACCTCAATTCACGGCACAATAATTGTATTTGTATTTTTTCATCTTTGCTGTTACTGAGAGTCTGATAAATGTGGGAGATAGCACATTCCATTGGCCTGAAGTGAAGCACTCTTAAGCAAGAATAAAGAGAACAACAGCAGTGTTGTTATGTCAGGAAATGAAACAGATTAGCCCTTATGTCCACTTTGACAAACACTGACTCCTAATTAGTCAATGTACTAACAGTGGAATTTCTAAATTATCAGTATGGTCAAAGCTTTTCTGAAATGTGGGATACAGAATAAAAAAATTCCATAGCACAGCTACCTGTTGTTCTAATAAGCCTCAATAGTGCAAACAGTTAATTTGTCTTTTTACAACTTTTGAGGCACAAAGAATATTTTTCAGTAACAAGTTCCAATTAAACAAGTGTTTTTAAGTTTACTGAAGACAGGTGTCTCAAGTACAAGAATTGCTGAGGTATTATATGAAGAAAGCTGGCTGTGCTGATATAAAGGGAAACATAAAGGGCTCTGAAGGAATTACAAATCTAGAGTTGTGATAAGGAATCAAAATGCAAATGGTCAAGCAAAAAGAAAAACAACCTGGGCTGATTTTCAGGCGAGATATTAAGGAAGAAAAAAACTTTTGTTCTATAAACTGAGTTCATTTGGCATGAAAATAATACAATGATAAAAATCTTTCGATCTAAATTTCTGGCTCATATTTCAAATCAGACTGCATTTGAAAGATTAATTTTCTTTTTTATTTTTGTGTGGTTGTGGTATGCATTTGAAATTGACCACAGATCCTGCAAAAATTAGTGCAGTGTTTAGCAATCAGAAGGGAAATTTCTTTTAGCGTTGTTGGAGTTGTTGGGTGTTGATTTTTTTAACCTTTTAATTAAAGCCCTGCTAAGTTTTTTCCTTTAAGGATATTATGTTTCCTGAAACTTAATCTTATGATGAGGATGCTATTGGAGCTCTGTTCTTTTAGAGGGACAATCTGAGCTCATGTGACAGTTGTTTGAGTCCATTACTTAACCAGATGAATATATTCTTTTCAGCACTGTTTTCCTATCTTTCTCTTTTTAAAACTGATGGAATTAGATACTCAAACACTTTGCTTTGCTTTACATAAGTGGATAATCTGGGTTAGGAAGGCAGTCCATGGCTGTAGATACTGTTTATTCATTTTGGTAAGTGTGTAGAAATATCTCCTAAATGAGACCAACAGCATCTTCTATTGTCTAGAAATGAAGTGAGCTTAAGTGAGAATCAGCGTAGTAGCACCAACTGCTTTAGGAAAGAGGCTTTGGGATTCTTACTTGCATATGAACAAATTTTCAGCTTTAGGAAGAGAGAAAACTTAACTAAAACTTTGGCTTATGAAGTGAAAGGCAGCTAAATGTGCCCTTTGAAATTGCTATCATTTGCTATGAAGTGCCATCTAAGTTGAAAATAAGGAAAATAGAAAATAAGGGGGAAAAAAAGACCCACCCTTAGCAGAGTATTGTGATTCCAAAAGTCAAGTTTTAAGCTCTAGAGTAAACTCATCTTTATATCATGGAACATAACAATTTATACAACGCAATACAATAATTACATTAATGCATTGGAACACACATTTACCCATGTAACCATTGTGGTGTAGGCTGTGCTGCTTTTGCAATTTGTTTGCTTTAAGTTAAAGATTGCTATACCATTCTTTTTTGTTTATTTAATATTTAAATCTAGAGTACTTCTTTGAAATTGTCTTTGGTTTGTTAATATGATCAGTCAATAAATTTCTAAAGGTGTTCTTCCCAGGTATCTTTTTGAAAATTCAGGGTTCAGATGTTCAAAGTCAGTCATGTATCTAAGGGATAAATCTCAACTGTAACATTCTCTGGCTCAAATATCTGCTTGCTGCAGTGAGCATCTTTTGGCTTAGAGCAGCAATTTTCCCTTTATTTCCCCAAAACCAGCTGTAAAAAATGATAACCAGCTTTTAACTTGCCATCTGAAAGGATTCCCTTCAAGCTGAGTAAAGCTGTGTGGTATAGCTCTTTCAGCGCTGACAGAAGAAGATGCAGCATATTCCCGATGTCCCCTGTCCATCAGTGGGCTCACAGCTCCTGTGTGAAGTGAAACTGCAAAATGGGGTGGGTTCAAATTCTAGAGCTGTGAACGCATCTCTAAAGTAACTCTGCTCTTCTCTCTTCTTCAGCATTTGGAGAATATATTTGCAAGTGTAAAGCAAGATAAATCCTTTCAGGTTCCAGCATTTAATTAAGCTTTCAGCTATCTTTGTGAATGAACTGAGAGCATCTAATATGCATGTCTACAGGGAACAGATCAGGAGTACCACTCCATCTGTGAAGTTGTTTGCTATCAGCTGGAAAAAATCTCAGCTCAATTAGTTTCTCTCTGTGTTTAACTTCCTCTGGAACACTGCATCTACTATAGCTGAATCCCAATTGCAATAAATGTACTTGAACAAAAAAATATTTTGACTTCTTTCATGATGGTTGGTGTTTCCGGCAGTAATAGAATACTGGATTTAAGCAGTGGCAGGTAAACTGCAGGTATAGAAACTAGCATGGAAAGGATGATGTTAAATGATTTTAAGAAAATTAAAAAGTGTTCGAGGTTGTCTAGCAGACCAAAGCAGAATTGTTCTGAGTTTTTTCCCTCTCATTCACTCTCCTTTTAAAAGTATATGTATGTAGGATTCCCAAGGGAGGAAATAGCTTGGTTTAGTGTCTAACTGAAATCTGTAAGGATTTAAAAAAGTAAATCTGAACAGTAGTTCACAGGGACCACTGGCAATGCTTTACTCCACAACAGGAATCAACCTAACAACCTTACAGAGGATTTTCTTAAGTCTGGTTGGTCTTAACTTGCTTCTCCAGTATAATGCATCAGGGTAACCATGTTGGAAGAATGTTTTAGGAACAGATGATCTTTCACCACCCCATAACCAACCTATCCCCACTTAGTACCAAAGTCATGAAAATAAAAAAGACCAGGTTAGAACATTCTTTTCCCACAGTATGTGAAAACTGCGGGACACTGACATCCCAGAAACAAATTGTTCCTGGGAACTGTAAAGATGCTCAAAAGTCACAGTCACCAAAATGATTTAGAATAGTGCTAACCTTCCCATGGCAAAATATGAATCAATGTCAAACATTTGTACTTCAATTTTTTATGCCTCAGTACTTCAAAGAGGAGCTATGCAGTTTTCCTGTGTGTGTAAAATATTACTGCAATTTAAACATCATAAACCATTTTCAGCTGTCACAACCATGTCAAGATTGAGTTTGTCTTCATCTGTATTGTTCCAGTTGGCTTCCTTAAATATCCAGCACAAGCATTCAAGCAAGATGAAGTAAAGAATTTCCTTCTCTAAAGGTAACCTCTAAGTTAAGTATTCCCAAATCAGAGTGAATGGCCTACTTGAAAATCAGTTAGCATGAGACCAGCTCTCACTGCAGTTCCTCCACCCACACCAATATTCGGACACCTGTCCCACTCTTGACTACTCCTGTTTTCCTTATTCCACCCCTACACCACCCCCACCGCAACACCACTAATCCAACACCATGCTGCCCATCCCCTCCTTACCCTGCCCATCATTTTGCTGTACATTTCTAACCCACCACTGAGCTGCTCTGGGGATCAGTACATGTTAAGGTCCCTCTCCAACACAGCTGCCAGACAACAAGCAGCACAAGTACCTTCCAAGCCAGCTGTTTGTACACAGTGTGTGGGTGACAGGCCATGGGCATCACACACGATTTCACTCTACTAACTGAGCCAATGTTCTCCATGAGCTGCTGTGCAAGGCTGCCTGCAAAACAATAAACTCCTGAAGGTATTTTCTTTATAGTTCAAGTGTTTGTTTTTAATACAGGGATCAAAAGGCGTTTCTTTAGGTTTTCTGTATAAACATGCACCTGAGAAGGATTAAGGCTATTTAATGTTCTCGGAATTTAGTATGAACCTCAAGGAAGATGTAACACATGGAGATACTTCCCCAATTCTCCTTCTGCTCCATATGATCTACTCCTGCACAGACACATCGTGGGCTAAGCCCAGAAAAGTAGCGAGACCGGCCTGCACAGTAACAGGGTATGCAAAACCAGGCCCATTCTCCAAAGGGTGTCCTTTGGCTTCCGGGGCCTCTGAAAACACCCACATTGTCAAGCTGCTTCCTGCAAGCCACAACTGACGGAAGCGTGCCTTTATTCACCAAGAAAATTATTTTCCACGTCATTTTCGAGTTCCATCTGACACTCTCGAGAGCGTGCTCGGCTACGGCAGGAGCTATGAAGGGGCCTGGAACAGAAGCTGCAGACTCTGTGACACCAGGATGGATGTCACGGGCTTGCAAAGGCCGCGGTACGAAGCAGAAGCAGCAGCGCGCCCGGTGCCGCACGGAGGGCACGGACAGTGCCGCACGGTCCTGCGGGCCCCGGCGCTGCGCAAACCCCGGGCGGGGCCGCTCCGTCCCGGCCGCGCCCCTCAG
>VXBX01009491.1:619779-636037 GCA_013400415.1 Scytalopus superciliaris
GTGCCCGCCGCGGGGCCGGGCCCCGCTCTGTGGCTGCTGCTGCTGCTGCCGCCCCTGCCCCTGCCCCCGGGGAGAGCTGCCGGCGGGCAGCGCCCCTCTGGCGGCCCGGCAAGGACGGGGCCTTGGCGGGGCCCGCCCGGCCGCGGCCTCCGAGCGCCCAGGGCAGCGATCCCCGCAGAGCCGGAGCCCCGGGCACGGCCCAGGGGCGAGGCCGCATTCCCGGCCCCGCAGATGCTCAGGGCCGAAAGGACGAAGCTCCGAGCTGCTGGCTGTCGCTGACCCCGCAGTGAGCGTGGAGGTCGGGCGAGGTGACCTCCTAGGTCCCCTCCCGAGCTCAGAAAAATATGGATGCTGCGAATAGGAGCAGGGAGGGCCTGCCAGCATGGCAGCCTTGAGAGGGTCCAGCGGAGGGCCACGTAGAAGATTAAGGGGCTGAAGCATCTCATGTGAGGACAGACTAAGGAAACTGGACCTGTTTATTCTGGGGAAGAGAAGACTTGAGAGGGAGTTTCATTAATGTATGTAAATATCTCAAAGGCAAGTGTCGAGAGGAAGGTGCCAGGTTCTTCAGTGGTGTCCAGCGATGGTATGAGGAGCACTGGTCAGAAACTAAAACACAGGAAGTTTCACCTCAACATGAGAAAGAGCTTTACGTTGCTCAGTTGGTTGCTAATAACACCAGTGTTGTGGGTTTGATCCCTGTATGGTCTATTCACTTAAGAGCTAGACCTGATGATCTTGTGTGGGTCTCTTCCGACTCAGAATATTCTTTGAAGCCTGTTAATGCTGGCAGAGCACTGGAAAAGGCTGTCCAGGTAGACTTTGGAGTCTCCCTGTCTGGACACATTCAAAACCCACCCAGATGCATTCCTATGTAATGTGCTCTAGGTGACCTTGCCTTAGCAGGGGGGTTGGACTAGATGATGTCCAGAAGTCCCTATCAATTCTGTGAACCAAAGCTTACGTACTTCCTGGATGCTGCATCTTGTGGACACAGGTTTTTTTGCCCCTCATGTAGTTAGGTAGTGCTTCAGTGGGTCCAGAGAGGGAAGTCCAGATAAGTCTTATGGGGACAGGACTGGCATTTCATTTTGAACTTAGGATCTGTTCCAAGAGCACTGCTAGTTATTGGATCATTTGCTTTCTTTGTAATAAATTAACAGCAGATAAAATGCAAAGTGTCAGAAAATTAGATAATGCAAGTAAACTGTTAAAACACAGAGATAATAAATTTACTCAGTAGCCCTAGCAAAGCATTAAGTTAAAAATAATTACATTTTTTTGTACTGTGTGCAACCAGAAATTCACATTTGAAGCCTTTATTTGTCAAAGAGGGTACATGAATACAGACAGGGAAAAGGCATAAAAGACACTTGCATTTTGTTGCTTTGCTGCAGCATTACAGTACTTAATTTATGGTTAAAGTGCACATTGACATCCAGACAACTCTTGTTAATATATTAAAATCTACAGGAAAACAGGTGGTGATTCAATTAACTGTAGATTTGGGTTTTGAATAATCTTCTTAGCTTTTGACAAGCTATTGTAGCACTGGACATAAATGTGGTAGTATTTATGGGGTTTTTTTATGTCAGGGTTTTTTTTCAGATTTTAGTAGCATAATATTACCTGGACAGTTCAGATTAGAAATTTTGGAAGTAGAAAAGAAATAGTGATTAATTTAAAAAGGGACAATCCAGAATTGCCTGATTTCTTTAAAATGTGCTGAAACTAGGTTTGAACATTTTTTTCTCTAAATGTCACAAAAGATTTTTTACTTTTATTGTGCGAGTTTGTTTCTGTGGTTAAGTGAGATTTCTGTTTTATGCTTATGGGGAGAATGACTCAGAAAAAGTCAATCCAATGGATTTGTGACTAAATACTGATTTTTGAGTTAGAAACTTTATGCATAAAAGAGTTAGGTTATACCTGTCAGATACAATTGTAGGAGCACTTTTTTCCCCCCAGTGCATATAATTAAGACTTGTTTTGTAGTTCCCTTAGTAGAGCACACTTAAAAATTACGTGTTCTAGGAGATTTGAGCTACTTTGGAATTCTTGAATATTAAAAAAATAGCATAGATTAAAATCTAACTTTACAAGTCATAAAAAAATGTGTGATAGACCTTTACAGACTGGCTTTTATGCAGTAACATATTTTGTGAAACTTTATGTGTATCGTGTATCTGCATAATGAATAAAATACTGCTTAGTTCTAGTAATTTTAAGTGCATTTATTATCAGATTATGTATATTTGAAGAGGGACAAAGTAGCTAACTTGTTAATATCAGGGAACGGAGTATAAATCACTGTTCAAGTAACCACTTTACTGTAAAATTTAATCCTCCTTTTGTTTTTGGGTAAATTGACTTGTCCAATTCAAATTCGGAAGATGTAATGTACTTCTCTGGAAGTACGTCTTGGAAGTACACACGCTTGCGGATGTATTGTCTGCAGGGAAACTCAGGCTTAAATTCTAAAAAAGCCAGTAATGTAAGGTGCCAGTTTCCAGTTTGGCAGTGGGACAGTAGTGTCCTCACTCAAGAGGAGAATGACTGCTCTGAGTACAGGGTGTGAGGAGCTGCTGACATCCTGCCGCCTTTGCACCAGGTAAAGTGTGATGGGTCGGCGGAAGAAGCATTGAAACTACTCAAAACTGTTTCTAAATACCAGCTACTTCAAACTGAAGTTGCCTGGCCTTCCTGTCCCATTGTGAGGTTTGAGTTGTAGTTGAGTGCAGAGACTGCTGATGCACTGAGGATGCACAAGCTCTGCCCAGTTCAGGAACTGGCAAGTAAGTGATGACTGCACGTGAACTCCTGAGCTTAGGCAATATGAGCTATTGACCAAGGAAGTGAGAGGAGGTTATTAAGTTTTTAAGAAAAGGAGATAAATATGGCAGTTAACTTGGAGACAAATTTTGAGTGTTGTAGTACTGTATGATTTCATGTATAGCCTTAAATCCTATCCTATCTGTCCATTACCTTTATTTAACAAATAGTTTTTTTCTTTGCTATGCTTAAAAGCTAACGCTGTTTGCATTCACAGCCTGTTTATGTGCACACATCTTGTTCCTGTGAGACTTCAAGCTTACTTCAGTGGGACTGCTGGAGTGAATGAAAAATGAGTGGGGTCTTACCTTAGAAAAACCTTGAGACTATTAAACTGGAATTACTATATTAAAACACAGGACAGGTTAAGGTCCATTATGTGAGGGCAGGCATTTGGCATTTGTGATGCGTATTAAGATTATGCAGAGTCTTGGCTTTCACTTTCAATAAAAAGTAGTATCTGACATGTCAGGCTGCAGAGATAACCTTCCAAGTAAGACCTGAGCTCAAGTGATGTCTGTTTGATGCTGATGTGCCTGCAGTCTAATGTCGCCCTTAACTGTTTAACTACAAACCCTTCTTATCTGGGGCTTTGAATGGGGGTCAGTGTTGGCACCAAAGCCCGTGGGATTTGTAATTTAGTAATACATCTGTATTGCTGCTTCAGAGAAGAGAGGGCACTTAACAAAGGAAGAATGGATTGGGAAACAGTCTTCAGAAGGAAAAGAAACAGGCATAAAGGCAATATTTGTGTAATGTCATTTGTCAGTTTGTTCTTCTGTTGGCGGATATGACTTATTAAATAATAAATTAATGTCTATGAAAGATGATTTTATTTGCTTGATCTATCAAGAATTCATCTTGTTTTTTACAGTGGCTCCCTAGATTGTGGGTGGGATAAATGTGATAAGCTGTTTTCTGGAGTGTAAACTAACTACTCTGTACAGGGCAAGAAAATAAAAAACACAGGAAACATAAGCTTAACTATTATTTCTCCCTTCATTGATTAGTGTTTGGCTTTTGCAAATTTAATGGGAGATTGTTTGAGAAACTATTTTTCTTCTTGTTTAAAATTTGTTTAAAAATAAACTCAGAGCAGAGTTTAGTTTTTTAACAGTTTTTTAAAAATGTGTTTTTTACAACATCAGCATATCTAATGAAAGGACTATTTAAAATCTGTGAAGGTGTCAGTTTTTCTTTGTGGGGATCATGTGGAATATAATATAAACAATGTAAGTAGAATATGTAGCTGTTCTCATGAGATAATGTAAGTCAAAAGTTTTTGTCCTTTTCAAATACAAATTTTCTCCTTTCTATTCTATAAATGCTACTTGCATCACAAAGCAGACAACAGTAATCCAATGTTAAAAGTGATTTGCTTGATAGCAAATGGTGGAAACTGAGAATCTTGAATCCTGAGCACTGTGAATAACCTGTATCCTTTTAACAATAATTATCTGAACATCTTTTGTCAGGTTTATGGCTACTAATGACTTGATGACTGAACTACAGAAAGATTCTATCAAGCTGGATGATGACAGTGAAAGAAAGGTGGTGAAGATGATTTTGAAATTACTGGAAGATAAAAATGGTGAGGTGCAAAACTTAGCTGTGAAATGGTAGGTATTCTTTTTCTGTGATGTAAAGAATTGTATAATAACTGAAAAACATACTTCCGAAAAACTGAAATGACCACTGCTACACAAAATAATTGTGAAACGGATATCCAGAAAGAAACCCTTGTTCTTTTAGGTTACTTGCCTTAATTGTAGTTTCTTATAGAACTATGTTTTGTTGGCATTGGGAATTAATGTTCGACGTTTCAGGCAGCATATAGCATCAGCAGCCCTTACTGAAAGTATCGGAGTGACACGCTTGTTCTTTAGTGATAATTTTTGAATGATAAATAGATAAAAAAGCTTATAATGCAGTGGTAGTTGCCACATTGATACTTGATTGTGAGAAGTTAAATGAGGTATGGGGGAAAAATTGTAGTATTGGAGTAGTTTTCAAGCAGAGATGAAAACACAAAAAGGTAAAGATATGGTCTTGGTTATCAAATATGGAACTTCCCTCTTCACTAGCGTTCAGAATACTGTGTTAATGTTTTTACAAGCTTTAGAGGAACTGTAAATGTTTTATGGGGTCAGCGTGCAGTTACTTGCATTTCAGAGACTTTTGTTGCTTCACTGCCCTCTCTTCCTCATTTAGTTTTACTTGTGATGTGACTTTTCTAGAACACTCTTTGAAGAGGTGCCACGTTTATTAAGACTTTTTGTTCTTGGTCATTCTGACTTTTTGTGCCCCTTGAAAGAGGGCCTCTCTTAAGAAGCTTCTGCTGTTCCCAGGAATGTTTCTTGTTTGTGACCTCAATATTTTTATATTCCATCTACACTACTTGTATTCAATAAGGCATGGATTGAAGTAAGCTTGCTACAGAAGAGCTTGAGAAGTTTCACTTGTGACTAGCTGTGTTTATTTCAGTTTGTTATTCTTTACAGTTTGCCATGTCAGACTAGCAAAGCAGAAAAAGCCTGTGTGTATCTCTGCTTATTTAGAAGCAGTACTTGCTTCAGCGTCTGAAATATTTTAAGTGATGGTAACCAAAACCTTGCACAGATAAACTAGTGTAGAAATGTCAAGTTTCAAACCAAAGTTTGATATTAGCAGTATTTAGCAATATGATTGTCACTACTTTTTCAGTACTCTCTCCAGGGTTGCTGTGTTGTTAAAATGTGTCTTACTCCTCCTTTTTTTTTTTTTTTTTAACAAACAACACAAAATGCTATGCTTCTTTTTAATTCAAACTTCTGGAATGTCTGAGTTCCTCATGGTACGGCTTAAGTTCTATGGCTTTGAAACAGATTGCTTGTACTCAATTAGAAGAGTATATTGTTATGAAACTTGGCTCAGGCTTAGAACTGTTTTTGTGTGAAGTAGCATTTTGTGAAGAAGTTATGTTGCAACATACATGCAGTAGTCATTTTCAGTATACCTTCTGAAGTTATCCTGAGGTTTAGATTAATGCACATGTATAACATAATCTTTAACGGCAGTGTTAGAATTTAAGATCTAAAGTACAAGTATTGCTTATTAAAACATTAAAGAAAGATTGCAAAGGGAAGAGACTGAGAAAATAGATGGATAGCTCTGGGTGTGAACATGTCTAGTTCTTGTTAACAGTTATTAAATTTTTCAAGTTTACTTTGATATACTGATAAAATTTTTGGATTAAATTAATATGACAGGATCTCTTTCAAGTTTGGAGTGTTTTTGAGAAATCCAAGTTATGTTAAAAGGAACAGTGTTAAACTTATTTTAATAACAGTGTTAAATTTAGTTTTCTTCATGGAAAAGTTTTCAGTTGAATTGTGAACATTCCTGTAGAAGGCATACATTCTGGAATGTATCAAGTTTTGGTCTTTTTGTTTGTTTGTTTTTTACATCCCAATCACTTGCAGATAAGCTTTGGGTAAAAAAATCCCCCACCACTCTTTTAGAGTATTCTCTTCTTAAGGTAGTTTATGCTCACGGTGTTGTTCATGACAATTTTAAGCCAATCTGAGCTAATGCTGCCACTGCTCTGCTGTTCTTGTTTGCCGTGTCCTTTTTCTTGCACTACTTCGTATCTAGTTTTGTTACAGACTGGTTTGGGGATTTAGTTTTCTTCTGGCTTAGTGCTCTTCTACAATCAGATGAGCTTTGGTAGAAATATTAGTGGAGCTGAAGGATGAGAGAGGCTGAACACTATTAAGCCATATCTTTTTTTAAGATAGTTCAAACTGCTCCAAAGTTATCCATCTACTACAGCCTGATTCATTGGGAAGTTAATTTTACCCAGCATATTTTTGTTAACTTTTTTGATTTTAAATATTCTGTGTCCTTGTGTATTTTTGTTACTGATTTTCTGGCACTTTCAACTTAGGAAAGCATACTGTATTTAGATCTCTCCTAATTTAAATTCTATGATGAACTTTAGAGACTGTTGGCAGTAACTTTTATCAGACTGGTACTTGATGACCCATTAAAGTATAGATTCCCTCTCTCATAGAAAAAGGATTTAAGACAACCATGTGTACCTTTGAGTTTGTATTTGAGATAAATCTTTCCTTGAGACTTTTTAGGGGAGCTTCCTCTACACGTAGGTTAATGTAATATGTGCTCTGAATGGCCGAGAAGGTAAGAAACTATTTCAAGGTTTGATTCTTGAGGTCACTAAACACAGCGGATTTACCCCAACTTGGAGCAGCTATAAAACAGTATGTATTTTTAGGCAAGTGTAGCAACAAGTATGGTGTTCCTGATTTTGCCTTATCCACTTCTTGTTTTCACTCTTGAGTAGGAAGGGCTCTGTTGGTTAAAATGCTGATGAACTTGTTTATTCTTAGTTTACAGCTGTTGATGAGGTCCAGCATGGTATCCTGTATGGCAGTAGTAGTTACACTGCCTGTAGCTCTTTTTAAGATTATGTGCATCTGGATTAGTCAAGCAGCATAGTTTGTCTAAGCATACATAGCGTGTTGGGTGGATTTGTTCTTCATTGATGATAATGCTGGTAATGTTCTCTTAGCCCAGATTTCACATTAATTGTTTCATATGTTCAGTGCTGCAGTTTAAGGATGAACTGCTTCTCATTTTGAGTGGTTTTCTATTGTTTGTGGCTCTGCCATTTAAATCTATACTTAGAAACCTTTATTGATTCACACTGTGAAATGTTTCCTTAAACCCGTAAGAACCCAGATGCACTCATATGTATTTCTGTCCATGGAGGGGAAAAAAGTTGAATTAAAGTACTTTAAGTGATTCCTCCCGTGTGATACTGTGGTTCCTCTGCATTTACTAATGTGACTTCTCTGAGCACTAGTTCAATAAAGGAAGCTCTGCCTGACGCTGTGAGTCCTTAGTGTGAACAGGATGATGCACTTCTTGGCTGTTGTGTGGCTGATCCAGTTCAGCAACTTTAAAGCATTTTGGATGCTGTGGTAATTCACTACTGCACATCATACTATACTGGTGATTTGAATTTTTTTTTTTTTTCTTTTAATTTGTGAATTTTAACTCTTCCCTGGAAATCAATATGCTTGTTTGATAGTTGTTAAATATGCCAGCTTGAGATTATAAATGACCATGAGTTGGTGTCAATCTTAATAAGGAGCTACACTATGAACACCTTTATTTTCAAATGTATATAACTTAAAGGAGACAGTGTATTACTGTGTATTTCCGCAGGCACCTGAATGAACTTTTGTCTTTGAGAGAAACTGGACATGAATTATTGGCTAGTGAAAACGAAAAGATCAACCATGTCCAAAGTGGCCTTCAAGTGTGTAAAATACATGCTTAAGTGTGAAAGCTTTTTAGTCAGAATTGATTTTAGAAAGAAAGTTATAGTTTATTTTCAACATCTGTTAAGCTTAGCTTGTAATCTGGGACTAATAATAAAGTCTGTAAGTGATATCTACTGATTTTGAAGCCAGAAAAGCTTGAGGCAATCTTCTTAAAATTTACTTCACAATTGGGATGTCTGCTTTATTGAACTAATAGGTTGAATGACTAGGACTGAAGGTTCTGTTTCAGGTAAATTATGGTGTAACACTTTCTAGAAACTAATTTAAAGTGTTTGTCTGAATGTCATTTAAGTGGTTTGGTCATCTTTAAAGCATGAGCAAAAAAGTGTTTCTTATACTTAGTTAAGATGAATCTAATTGACTGGCCTTTGCTATGATTATTTTAGATAATCATAGGTTACATTTGAAAAACAAACATTTAAATTGAAAGTGTTTAGTAGTTACTCAACAGGTCAGGTTTAAAATAAGACCTTACCATAACTTGGATGTTTCCACTTAAGAACCAAGAGTTTTTTGGTGGAGACCTGTTTCTGATGTATCAGAGTTGATGTATAAAAACATGGTGTCAGCTGCAGGTCTCTAGGATGTGGATGTTGTATTTCTGTAGAGTTGCACAAGTCATTGTAAATTGCAAAAAGCAGAAGACATGACCTTTCTGGCCATGAGAGGAGAGATGACATTGCCACCTGGAATTTCACCAACCAGATAGCAAACTCTCTCCATATTGACCAAAAGCAAACTTTTGGGATTGCTACTCTGCAGGTTTACTGTTGAATGGATGCTGTTACTCAGATTTATTTGTGTATGCTTCCCTAATTATACATGTGCTTGTTTGTCTTTCCTAGTGCTTCTATTTGCAGTGCTTCTGTTGGAGCATGCAGCTTTGCAGATGAGAAATGGTTGCTACAGATTCTAACCTTGTGTACCATAGTCTGTTGACAGAAACGCACAGTGAATTTCTCTGGCTGTGGACAGCCATCATAGCTTGGAATTGTCTTGGTTCCTATTCTAGTTGACTTATGTTTGCACTGCTTGCAAAACAATTTACTATGCTCCGAGGGTAGACAAGTGCAACTGTTTTGTGAGTAGCCACTGACTGACAGTGGAGTGTATTTGAAGAGAAGCTGTATATATAGATGTGTCAATGAATCACTGCGATGGGAAAGCTTGGCTGAAGAGTGAAATCAAGTTGTGGAGAAAGCTGTGAGGTTTTTGAGCAAATGTTTCAACTGCATCTAGGGATGGCTTGATGTATTTATGTCTCAGAGATAATTCTTGGTAATATGTGTGTTTTCAAGTGCTTGCTTACAGGTTTCTTGGGAGTTTCTCTGTTAGGGGGAAAAGGTTTTTACCAGTATCAGTGCTAAAAATTATTTTAATAAGATTTCATTATTACATTAACATTATTAAAGCAGTAAAATGACCAGGTTTGATTGTGGATATGGTCCTCAACCCCTCCTCTCAGGAGTTTAGTAGATGTGGAGGTGGTTTAATGAAATCTGAAGAATCCAGTACAGTGCCATTTTTCTAAATTAAAGGGCAGTGTCATGTTAGGGCCTGAGGTCTGACTGCTTTTAATGAAGGGTTCTCTGTCAGAGCTGTTAATTTCTGCAGGATCTGCTGCAGCAACTGAGAAAACATTCCATTACATCTTCATTTCTGTGCACTTAAAGGTCTTAGTTTTATGCCTTTCATCAGATACCAGCCAGTATCTCAATTAACAGTTCTCTTCAGATTGTCTCTATGCTGTATCTTCTAGAAAAGTTGCACCAAAACTGTTCTTGTGTTTTTATTTTAAAGCTATCGCTATATCTCCATAAAATACTCTGCAAAATGAGTAAATTGCAAACTTCCAGAATTTGTGGCATTACTGTGATCTTAATGCATGAGTTTCATGTGTCTGTGGTCTAGTTTGATTCATGTCAAATTAGTTCAGAGTTTTGTGCATTAACAAAGCTGAGTTAGTTGTAAGTGATATTTGAGTGCAAGGTTTTGCCTTTGCTGCCTTCTTCCCTCCTTCCCAGCCCCGTACACACATTGTCAGTATTTTCAGCAGGTGTTGCCAGATGGGTAGGGTGGGTAAAGGAAAGAAAGAAACCAGGCAGGTTACAGTTTGTGAAGGAAGGCATGAACCGTGCTAGGTGTGATTGTTTTGAGGGTTGCATATTCCTGGGTATTAATGTAAGTGTTGTGCCTCCAGTGCAAACACTCTTCTGAGTTCATGGGGGTAAGGCATTGTGAGTGTGGCCATTGAAAGAGAAGCCCCTAAGTTTGCCTAACATCATGATAGACCATGGATGCCAAAACTTGGAATGTTACTCTGGTTACTATCACACTTTTAAGTCATGCATATGGCTTGAATACAAGAGCTTGCTTGTCTGTGTCCTCTTCCTGTCTGCATGTCTTGGTTGTTGCCTTTTGCTTCTGCTGGGCATTTTTTAAATGATATTTAGCTTTTGCCACTGTGAAATCTTGGGCCTGGGAAAGAAGGGTGGGTAGCAGCAGTGGGGTACATAAAACAGTTTTTGGAATGAAAGATGTGTTTTGGGTTGGCCTCCTGCACAGAGCCATGACTGCTAGGTATCCAAGAGTGAAGACCGTAAATCTCAGTTCATTTGAGTCCATCTGGAATTAAGTGATTTAAAGTCTTTTGAATCTTAGCCTAGCCCTTGAGTCTTGCTCCCTCCAACAGCTCTAACAGTTCTTTTTTTTTTTCAGGAGTGGAGAAAATGAGTGATCAGATTGGGTGCAGCAATGATTTTTGAGGATTTACAGTTTTCCTGTGGTGTGAGCTGTATGATGATGAGGCATGGGTTTGGGATGACTGAGGGAACTTCTAAAGCAGGAAGTGTGAAAGGTTTGGACAGCACTGAGTGTATTTGGGAGCCTTTGTAGCAGGAAGAGTGGAAAGTCTGATGCTCTGAGACTGATGAGAAAACTGAGTGTCAGAGGAACTTGGATCATGTGGGTTTGAATTTACCCTGCAAGTGCTTCTAAACTATGTTTGACCAAACTGTACCTATTTTTCCCCCCTAGACTCTTGAAAGGAAATTGCTCTTAGCAGAAATGGGCCTTGCCAAATTGACCAAAATGAACAAAGTTGTTGTCAATATTGACTATACATTCAGAAGTTAATTCAGTATAGTCCAAGGTGCCAAGTCACATCAAAAATGGTGACACAATGCAAAGCATTTATAGGTCAACAGGTAAAATTTACTACAGTATAACATTTCCTTGTTAACAGCACTTAGAAATTAAGCTACACATCCTCGGGTCCCCACTGTTAAAGTAGTGCGGGAGGTTGTCCTTTTCTCAGCAGTACCAGCAAGGTAGTAAGTGTGTGGGGTTGTCTTACTGTCACTCTTGGTGAATACAGTACTAAGCTCTTAAACTAACTTCACTGCCTTTATGCTGAGTGCCATAGCTTTGAGCCTTTCCTTCTGAACAGTGATCTGTGACCTGTGTGTTCCTTTGCAGCTGCATGGTTTTATTGGGTAGTATTGAACCCAGGGCCCAGCTTTGTTCTTGGAAAGTTAGACT
The DNA here is from genome assembly GCA_013400415.1 of Scytalopus superciliaris. Taxonomy (NCBI): domain Eukaryota; kingdom Metazoa; phylum Chordata; class Aves; order Passeriformes; family Rhinocryptidae; genus Scytalopus; species Scytalopus superciliaris. The sequence goes on from VXBX01009491.1 coordinate 631,500, forward strand.
TAAAACTCTGGAGCCATTTAGAGTAAAACAAACCAACCAACCAAAAATGTTTCAGTGTCATCTTGGGTGTTATTGTTGTCTCTCAATACATACAAATTGAGATTTGATAAAGACTGGAGTGATTTTTCTATCTTAACACACTTGTGTGTTTTTGTAATGCACTATTGTGGGAATTAGATGATTTAAGTATTAAGCATAAAATAAGTTTTTGACTGAGTGGCATAATTTAATTTGGATTTTGGACTATCTGCTTTTAGAATAATAGTCTTTTTTGAGAGCTTTAGTATCTTACTAGCTTGGCCAGAATTTTTGCTTGCTTATAGATCATTCCTCCCTCCTCTAGTTTTGTGAGGTTGATTTAATGCCTGCTCTTTTTTTAACATGAAACTTGCTCTTAATTCAGAATAATTTTCAAAATCTTACAAAATAAAACCAGAACATTTTTCCCTCCACTATAGCCACTAAGGTCTGAAAGAAAGTACTTTGAGTCCAGATAGTTTCTTTCCAGTAATCTGGTACAATTAAAATAAGATGTATTGAATTTATTGATTTTACTAGTACTGCATACTGATATTTGTTAATCAGGGTTTAGCTGTGTACCATGATCTGTCAACTCCATTATTACATTGTACAATCAAATGTATGAAATTGGAAGTTCTCCTCCCACTTTTTTCCTAGTGTCTTGAGCTTGCTTGGTTTTGGTAAAGTGCTTTGAAAGGCTGGCTTTGGGGAAGGGAGAAAAATACTTACCCATGTGTATCAAACTGGCTTGTAGCTGAACTGTCTCAAAAGTTTGATAATTGCTATTTGTTTTAAATCAAGGAAAAATGTAGTGCAAATGAATAAATTAAAATAGAATATCACAGAATATGCTGAATTGGAAGGGACCCACAAGGATCATCAAGTCCAACTCCTGGCCCTGCACAGGACCATCCCCAAGAGTCACACCATCTGCCTGAGAGTATTTTCCAAATCCTTCTTAAACTCTGCCAGGCTTGGTGCGGTGACCACTTCTTTGGGAGCCTGTTCCAGTGCTCAGCCACCCTCTGGGTGAAGAACCTGTTTCTAATATCTAACTTCTCAAATATTTTTTTTTCCCTAAGCATGAAAAAACAGTCTGTCTTTGGACAGCATACTCCCTTTGCACTTGGCAAAGAGTTGAACGAGGCAAATAGTTCCAGTTGGAAGTTGTTTTATTGTTAATTATGTTAATCTGTTTTACAAATAGTTTCATCATCTGCATGTAATGCTTCTGTGTGCTTCCATATTTCAGTAAGGTTGTGACCATATGGTCCTAAATAAAAGTAGCCTCAAAAGTCTCACATACTGGTAGTGAATAGTGGCATATATTTGAAATTCTAAACTGTGCTTTCTTGATCTTAGTCTTGTTTTGATAACAAGTTAGTTTGTTCATTTTTCCTCTAAGGTTTCAGTTTGACTTCTACTCTCCAATATTAGTATTTATGAGTCCTGTAGACATCATTTTAGTTTGAATTAGCTTTGCTAGTAAAACTTTAACGAAAAGCAGGTGTATACAGTATTTAAGTTCAGTGTGGAAAAAGCTAAAGGGTATATGGAGGCAGTACATTCTAATGTAGTCCTAATCAGTTTGTGATTTGCTTTAAGATGCTCCTTTTTCTGCATTTGTCCATACATTGATTTCCACATATTTCAGTTTTATAGTTCTGATTTATAGAGAGATTGTCTGTACCTTGTGTACAAAGTTGAAGACCTTCTCTTGTGTCGCAAATGGGATGTTAGGCCACTTAAAGGAATCACGATCAAAGGTATTGGCAAAAAAGCAGGTTTTAATATGAATTTGTGAAAGTGTGACTTCCGCAATGTTGGACGGCAAGGTTCGCTCTATTACTTACTATGTAGATGAAGCATACATAGGAAATCTTACCCAGATTATTTTGATACAAAGGACTCAGTTAAAATTCTTACACTTTACAGCTCTTCAAATTTCGTACTGAGAGCACAAATGTAAAATCCCTTGAAAATCTTCTGTGATCTCTCACTGTGGCTGAAGTTGAATTTGATGGTTATGTGTATAACTTGAAGTGTGTTTCATAAAAGGAAAAACGTTGAGGTACTGTTGGAAATCTGGCTGTAGGACTTCCTTGGTGGGACTTTGGGAACAGCTGTAAAACAAGTAGGGGATGGTCTGAGCACAAAACCAAGTGAGAATGCTGCTCATTATCCCTTTGATGCAGATGGAAGAGAAAATAAGTAGTTTCTGGACATACAGCTGGGATTTTGCTAATTCTGCTGGTAGGCTACACTACCAATTCACAATTCCCACATTTTCTGTAGATGGCCTGCACTACTGCTATCTTCATTCTTGTGTCAATGCATTGCTTTTCCTCCTGTGTGCCTGTTGCTCACCGCAACTTGTCCTCTTGGCCTCGCTTATGTTGGGGTCAGTGCAGAACCTAAACTTATTAGAACTTTAGCTTCATGTCACATCTCATGTCTAATGTTGATGTCTCATTAGTAAGGGTGATTTCTTGAATTGGATAGTGGTATTATGGATGTCACCACAAAGAATTAAAGAGAGAATAGATGGCAAGATCAACCTACAAAGAAAAAATGCTTGCAAAACAAGGGAGCTATGTCTTTCAGGGTAGTTCCTGTATGTGTAGGTTAACTCTACTGTTTTTTGATGGACAGCTTGCAACACTTTTTTCAGAACTTGAGGAGTTAGTTGTTTATGTTTGAGGGAATTGAATTAGATTAAAATATTTGGTAATTTAAAGTATTTCCAAGTAAATTTCCCTTTTCTCAGATGACTTGTCTCAAGGCAGGTGTCTTAAAATAGGGAGAAACTAGATAAGCAAATTTGCAGTGAGAAGTTGGAAGGGTGGCTGGAAAAAGAGTAAGTCCTTGGAGTTCTTACAGAGGTTTTTCACAGGTGAATGGAAGGCTACAGGTGATAAAAGGCTTGAGTTTTTTTATAACTTCCCTTTTGGAACAGAACATTAACAATGGAGAGATGCTGGAAGTTGGTGGTAGGACTAGAAAGGTGGTGAAGGATAATGTTTCATAGCAATGGGCTAGACTTTACTAGGACATCTACAGTTTTAGTATTTTGAACAAACAGGAATACAAAATTGTTGTGATTCTCAAAATGTTTGGAATGACTAAAAACTCACAGTTCAGAGGAAAGAGGAAGTGTAACTGTGCTGCATGTGTAGCAGTGTTTGTAGTCTGTGTGAAGGAGGACATGCCACATCATTGGTTTTTGTTTTACCATTTGCATTGTAATGAGGCACTCTAAGGTACAGAAGAAGTCTGAGCATATATCAGGTTAAATCCAGGTGTTATATAGAATAAAGATACAATAATTAAGAGTGTTAGTTGCTTGTCTGTGAATTAAGCAAGCAGTGATGGTCTAGCATGTGAACAGATGGCTCTGGCTAGGTAATTTTTGTTATAAATCTTGTGAACCAAGAAGGTAGAGGGACTCTCATTTTGAGACCAAAGCAGTAAAGTCATGCAAAAACGGTTTTCAGCACCAGATAAAAAACGTATACTAAATGAGCGTTTTGGTACTAGATTTATGGAGGCAGGTTATTGACCCAGTCAGCTGAGGGTTTTCAAATTTTAATATTCTGCTTTGTATTGCTATCAAACCTAACTTTAAGTTGGTGACTTGAATGCAAAATACTGAAATAAACTGAGGTGTTTTATTTAGGGTTTAATATTTTGCTTCTGTTTATACAGCCTTGGACCTTTGGTGAGTAAAGTGAAGGAGTACCAAGTGGAAACCATTGTAGATACCCTCTGTACAAACATGCTCTCAGATAAAGAACAGTTACGTGACATTTCAAGCATCGGTCTTAAAACTGTGATTGGAGAACTTCCCCCAGCTTCCAGTGGTAAGGCATTTTGTACTCAAGGCTTTGTCTAGTTGTATCATCTGCTACTTCAAAAAATATAAAACCTGGGTCTTTTAGTGAAGAGGATTCGGTTCATTTAGCATTGGAACTAATATCTGTTAGGGGAAAAATACATGGCACAAATATCCTTTTAGTTTCTCCTCTGACTATATTGCTAGATTTTACTAGTTTAAAAACTTTTTTTAACTGAAGGTTTGCATTATTGTGGGAAACAAACTTAGAGTATATGAATTTTGTTATAACAAGTTGAGTGTAAAAGCTGTTATTTTAATAATTGCCTGGTGGAGCGTTTCTAAGCTATTGTAATAGCTAAATCACATCTTGGTTTTTGATTGATAGTACACTTTAAAATTGATTACAACTTGGGTATTTTTCTTTAACAATCTGATTTCTTGTCCCAGTTTCTGGAAAGTGTTTTGGAAAGTACTGTGTGTTTCTGACAGTTGCCTGTTAAATTACTGGAATGCTTACCTGTAGGTTTAAATGAAGGCAGTCTTTCCTCCAAAAGTGAATGGAGGTAAAGCTCAAACAAATTTTTCAAAATCTTTCAATGTAATTAATATTTCTAATATAAAAATAAATGTGTTATTTATTTATCTCAACTTGAACATAGATTGTTGTCTTTTTTTTTTTTTT
>VXBX01009491.1:636043-651073 GCA_013400415.1 Scytalopus superciliaris
TTTTTTGCCTCCATGGTAACACATTTGACTGTCCAATTGTTATGTTTTAGTTTTAGTCATAGTTAAAGAATTAGCTGTAATATATATAAACTAGATTTAACATAGATTGGAATGGTATTAATTTCACACTGAAATTCCCGAAGTGTGACTAAAAAAACCTCATGCATGTGAGGATGAGCGCTAACCATTGGGGAGTTCTTACCGTGACATGAGTTCCTTCTCATAATTACTTAAAACATTAGACACTTCGGGGAAGGGGCAGCTACAGAGTTGTTGTAAAAACATTTTTTCTTGTATTTTAAAATACTTTGGGTATATAGTTTATTTTCCCCTTTCTCAAATGTTTCGGCAGTATTTCAGGTACTTATTACTTCAGTAGCTTCCTGTGCAAAATCATTTTCTGTTGCTTTTTCATTATACAGTTGTTCTTTAGAGATGACTCCATCTACTTCTGTGCTTCTCCTTACCACGTAGTTTATTTCTTCATTTTCACCTATAGTCTTTTCATTTATTGCTCTGGACTTGTCTTGGCCTTCACTTTCCATTGCTTGCCCTACCCAAAACAGTGTCCGTTGTGTTGTATGTACCTTTGGGGACAAGAAGCCTTCCTTTGCAGTATATTTGTACATTAATAGCCTTTCAGCTCCAGTGCAGAGTATACATGACATTAGCAAACAAACTGACTGTTCAAGCTTGCTTTGTTAGGTGGAAAAAACTTCTTTATGTTGAGATCAGGTGGCTTTCCATAGTCACAACCATGATCTCTGGTGTTAAAAACTATTTTTTTAATATTATGAAAATGCTGAGGTTTTGCTGTACTTTCAGGTTCTGCATTAGCAGCTAATGTTTGCAAAAAGATCACAGGGCGTCTCACTAGTGCTATAGCCAAGCAGGAAGATGTGTCTGTCCAACTGGAGGCACTGGATATCATGGCTGATATGCTGAGCAGGTAAACATTCGCCTTTTAATATGCTGCTGAATGCTGATGAATACTCCTTAAAGCTTGAACTTTAGTTTGCCAAATGTCAAAATAATGTGAAATAATATGGTAAGGTTTTAAGTACAAGTGAAATTTAGTTTAGGAAAAAAGTGAATGTATTGAAGATAATTGATTTATAGATGGATTGCTTTATTATTTAATCTTCTGAGAACTGTAGCTTTAAGCTTATTTTAATGTTTATTTTTATATTTGTTTATATTTTAAACTAATTTCTTCTTTTAAGAAGTTCCAAAAGCTTAAATTTAAGCAATTAATTGGAATGTTTGTGATGTTTGGGAAATATTTAAAGGATTGTTGTACAATATATGAACAAAGTCATCTAGATTCAATTGGTTTGAGTTTGTGTTTTGTCTGTTTTAAGGCAAGGAGGACTGCTTGTTAACTTCCATCCTTCAATTCTGACCTGTCTGCTCCCCCAGCTGACCAGCCCAAGACTTGCTGTGAGGAAAAGAACCATCATTGCTCTTGGTCACCTGGTTATGAGTTGTGGCAATATGGTTTTTGTTGACCTCATTGAACATCTGTTGACAGAGCTGTCTAAAAATGATTCCATGTCAACAACTAGGACCTATATACAGTGTATTGCTGCTATCAGTAGGCAAGCAGGTCATAGAATAGGTAAGAAAATTATATACATTATCTTTTGCTTTAAAGTTTTTAGGTGAGACTAATTACTTAGCTAGTTTTTTTTTTTTTCTCTTACCAGGTGAATATCTTGAGAAAATAATTCCTTTGGTTGTAAAGTTTTGTAATGTAGATGATGATGAACTACGAGAGTACTGCATTCAAGCCTTTGAATCCTTTGTTAGGAGGTAAGCCATCCTCAGGTACCTGTTTCAGGCTTTCTTAGGATCTAACAGTGTGCCATTTGGTTGTAAGCTATCAAGAGACAGTCTCCTTCATAGAAAATATTTTTACAAGCTTTGAGTTGGAACTGTTCCTATAACTCTATCTTGTAAATTAACTGTTAAACAGTGTGTTATGTTTGTACTCCAGAAACTTTGTACTGGGCCATTGCTCCTTGTACAAACAGGAGGTGGGAAATACATTTGTGTCCAATAGCAGAGACAAAAAAATTTATATCCAGAGGCATATCTTAGTCCTCTGCAACCTTCCAATCTGGCAGATCCTGATACACAGTAGTATTGCCCTTTCTGACCTTCCTTTCAGAATTTCTGTAATTCAGATGCGTGCATTGGTGTTACTTGTGTTGACTAATGTCTCCAAAGTACTGTATGTGGTATGAAATCTTTTAGGAATATTTTAGTTCTTCAAAGTGATTTGACATTGATTGTACTTCGGTATTACACAGGTGTCCTAAAGAAGTTTATCCTCATGTATCGACTATTATAAACATTTGTCTCAAGTATCTTACGTATGATCCTAATTACAACTATGATGATGAGGATGAAGATGAAAATGCTATGGATGCTGATGGTGGTGATGATGATGATCAAGGTATATTCTCTTTTTGGTTTGGGGGAGAGGATGAGCTTGTGATCCTGCACACATCTGTGAAAATTGGTATAGGTGGTATTGCCATTAAGTACTAGCTTTTGAATGACTTGTGTAGTTTCATGTTCAATTTTTATACCTCTTTTAAACATACCTTATGAACTCACTTCTTGAAATAAAAGTATAGCATATTGTTGCTGGAGATCAGTAATTCCAAGGGTGAATGTAAAATACAAGACAAATATTTTAAAATACTTGAAAGGTGGAAAAAGGCAGAAGCATGTAGCATGATACAACTAGAGTGAGAAGAACATCAGTTAATGAATTGAAAATATATATGCAATATGGGAAAGGTTTGTCATTACTTTCCACTATAATATATTATTGTTACCTAATACATAAAATCAGAATAGATTGAAACTTGCTCAGTGCTTTTCTATAGGATAAAAAATTGTTTTAGACTGAAAGGCATAATGTGTTTATTGTTAATATGGTGGTAATGCATTGGCATATGTAAGCTCTTCAAAAACTTGGACATACAAGTAACCTGAACCAAGAGCATAATATGCTCATTACTTAAGGAAAGAATGAGCTTCAGAGTTGTTGCTTTAGCATCTGAGAAGTCTGTATTATTTATTTCGTTTTTTTTGTTATTATTTTTGGGGTCAGTATATGATTTGATTTACTCCTAGAAAGAAGCAAACAGAAACATTTGTTAGATGTTGATCAGCTCGTATTCATTGTTGTGATGTTGTTTATGTCACGAATAAAGAGGCATATGCTTTAAATCAGTGGTCAGGCTATAAATATGATGGAGACCTTGTCCATTTTGCAGTTTAAATTAATACGTGCATAAGACTAGCATGAAAAAATTGTCAGGGAATTACAACTTAGACTGTTTAGATGACTCTTTATATGTATGGCTTTTAACATACTTCTGAACCTCTTCCTTTGCGTGTCTTACGCAAAGAACCCAACTGTGTTCTTTTTTAATTGTTTAAAATAAAACTTGGTGCTTTGCTTGTCTAGACTTGAACTTATACATAATTTATTTTTTCAAGGGAGCGATGATGAATATAGTGATGATGATGACATGAGCTGGAAAGTGAGGCGTGCAGCTGCTAAATGTCTGGATGCTGTGGTTAGCACACGACATGAAATGCTTCCAGAATTCTACAAAACTGTATCTCCTGCTTTGATAGCTAGATTCAAAGAACGTGAAGAGAATGTTAAAGCAGATGTTTTTCATGCATATCTTTCTCTTTTAAAACAAACTCGACCTGTGCAAAGTTGGCTTTGTGATCCTGATGCCATGGAACAAGGAGAGACACCTTTGACAATGCTTCAGAGTCAGGTTATTTGTCGAGATTTTTGTTATCTTCGAGAAGACATACTGAAGTTGCACCCCGTTCCTAAGCATAGTTCAGTAAATGTGCCTTATCATGCTCTCTTCATATGTAGGTTACAGTTTATTCCTGTAGTACTAACACAGAGAGCAAGCCAGGTAAACTGGCGCAAAAGAGTGCAGCAGTCTTGGAAACTGAAATTACTAACTCATGCAAATATGCTTATTTGATTTCAGTTGTTTACCATCACCTGTGAAAGTTACATGCTGTATGTCATTTAGCCAAATTACCAAACCAGAGTAGTTACTTTGTGCATTCTGTATGCAGACATAAGCTCTAATGATCAAGATAAAACTTGATTTGCTACAACATACTTTATTTGCAGAATAAAAAGGGTAACACTGCAAAATTTTTGAGTGAATTATTTGGGTGACTTTTCAGTTACTACTCTTTGCAGTTTTATTAATGTAAATCATCTTTTAAGGTTAAGTTACTATTTTTTAAAGCAGTTATTTTGACTCTTTATTTCCCAGTGTGTCTATAACTTCTTTAGTTCTGTAGAGAAATCAGAGGGGTAGGATGCACGTATTTCTTTATATCCCCCAAGTAACCAATAATGGAAGAAATGCCAACTATTGAATCAATTAACAGATTTGTCATGATTACAGGTCCCCAACATAGTTAAAGCCTTGCACAAACAGATGAAGGAGAAAAGTGTGAAGACTCGCCAGTGTTGCTTTAACATGCTGACTGAGCTAGTAAATGTGTTACCTGGAGCCCTAACACAACATGTTCCTGTACTTGTACCAGGTATGAGAAACATATTATTAACTTAAATATTTACTAATAAATTGGATGCGAAGTTTTGAAACTTTGAAATATTTAAGTCCTGACCGCTTTTTGCAAAAGTGTTGAAGCAGGTCTTCTGTTTAAAGAAAATGGCAGAAGAATCAGCTACTATATGGATACATATAAATATTTTAGTGACATATTTCCATTAATCTTGAAAACAAGGGTTGCTTCCAAGACTGAGGGTTTTTTCTGCTGTATTAAAAAAAAAAGTTAATTTTCTTCTTAAATGCAAGATCAAGCTGCCATCTTTCTTATCGCAGCAGAGCAAAATACTGTCCATATTTTAGCTTTTGAAACCTAAAATGTTGAAGTTTGAAGTAACAATGAAAAGTAAGTTTGGAAATGTTAAAATTTCAAAATTTCTTTGTAATTAAGAAAATACATCGCAAACCATCAAATTGTCCATGTCCTCTGGTACAGGAAGCTTAAAAACGTAATTTATTGAATAAAGTGCTGAAAGGGGCTTTGAAGCATTCCAGAGGGGTTGGGAGCTGGAAAACATAAATTCAATATAGCTGCTTTCCTTTGGAAATTTTGAAGTGTTCTAGCAGACTATAAATACCTACCCTAAAAATACATTTTTCATTTTTCTTCCAGGAATAATTTTTTCACTGAATGACAAATCAAGTTCTTCTAATCTGAAGATAGATGCTTTGTCCTGTTTGTATGTGATCCTCTGCAATCATTCTCCCCAAGTCTTTCATCCTCATGTTCAAGCATTGGTACCTCCAGTTGTAGCTTGTGTTGGAGACCCATTTTACAAGATAACATCAGAGGCACTTTTGGTTACCCAACAACTTGTGAAGGTCATTCGTCCATTAGACCAGCCTACTTCCTTTGATGCTACTCCTTACATCAAAGATTTGTTTACTTGTACAATTAAGAGATTAAAGGCTGCTGACATTGATCAGGAGGTGAAAGAAAGGGCAATATCTTGCATGGGTCAAATAATTTGTAGCCTTGGTGACAGCCTGGGCAGTGACCTGCCTAGTACACTTCAGATCTTTCTAGAGAGACTGAAGAATGAGATCACTCGGTTAACCACAGTGAAGGCCATGACACTGATTGCTGGTTCTCCTTTGAAGATAGATTTGAGACCAATCCTTGGAGAAGGAGTTCCTATTCTTGCTTCTTTTTTGAGAAAGAACCAGCGAGCTTTGAAACTGGGCACTCTTTCTGCTCTAGATATTTTAATTAAGAATTACAGTGACAGTTTGACAGCTGCCATGATTGACGCTGTCCTGGATGAGCTTCCACCTCTGATTAGTGAAAGTGATATGCATGTATCACAAATGGCCATCAGTTTCCTAACAACGCTGGCTAAAGTATATCCTTCCTCCCTGTCAAAGATTAGTGGATCCATTCTCAATGAACTTATTGGGCTGGTAAGATCGCCTCTTCTTCAGGGTGGAGCACTTAGTGCCATGCTAGAATTTTTCCAAGCTTTGGTTGTGACTGGTACAAATAATTTAGGCTATATGGATTTACTGCGCATGTTAACGGGTCCAGTGTACTCACAGAGCACAGCACTTACTCACAAGCAGTCTTACTATTCCATTGCCAAATGTGTTGCTGCCCTTACTCGAGCCTGCCCTAAGGAAGGACCGGCTGTTGTAGGTCAGTTCATTCAAGATGTTAAGAACTCAAGGTCCACAGATTCCATTCGTCTTTTGGCTTTACTTTCTCTTGGGGAAGTCGGGCATCACATTGACTTAAGTGGACAAATCGAGCTGAAGTCTGTAATACTAGAAGCATTCTCTTCTCCTAGTGAAGAAGTAAAATCGGCGGCATCTTACGCCTTAGGCAGTATTAGTGTTGGCAATCTTCCTGAGTATCTGCCATTTGTCCTACAAGAAATAACTAGTCAACCTAAGAGGCAATACCTTCTTCTTCATTCCTTGAAAGAAATAATTAGCTCTGCGTCAGTGATTGGTCTCAAACCATATGTTGAGAACATCTGGGCCTTACTCCTGAAACACTGTGAATGTGCAGAAGAGGGTACAAGGAATGTTGTTGCTGAATGCTTGGGCAAGCTTACGTTAATAGACCCAGAAACTCTGCTTCCACGACTCAAGGGATACTTGGCATCAGGTGAGTAGTAATAATGGATGTATGTAGTGTGGCTTTATGGCACATGGCTTTGTGCTATCTATTAATAAATGGATCTAGTTTCACAAATAATGTGCTTAAATTTTGTGATGCTGTTGAAGTTTTGCTCCCCCTCACCAAACAATGGAAGCTTAAGTGTTTCCGCTTTTACTAGAAGTTCAAGAATTACTTCTTTGCTCTGCTTTCAGACTGTGGTATTTCAATTAATGATGTTGCATTTAAGAAGAGGCTATAAACTTAAAGGGGAAGGAGCATGAATGACAGAGAGACAAATTGCTAAACCAATTGCAACATGCTGACCTTCTGGTGTAAATTATTCCTAATTTTCAGATAAGAATTCTGAAATTTTTAAGGATTAAGGATGGATCATGGTGCTTAATTCTTGAATCAGTTTCATATTAAGAACCATATTCACATGGTTTCTTCGCGTGTTTCTACTTTAAAGGGGAGAGGCCTTTTTCTAGGCCAATGTGTGATCATGAATAATCTGTTCTAATAGGCTTACTACTCGAATTTTCTGTAGCAGATAACATTACATGCTTATTACAAGTGTTGCGGTGCTTTTCCTTTGTTTAAAATGTTTTCTCCATAGATTTACTTGAGTTACATATTGCATTGCTAATAGTAATAAAGCGCATTTTTTGTTTGGTGTTCTTAAGAGTATTACAAGTCTAAAAAGAATGAATGGCTTTGAGCATGATTTAGATTCTGTAGTTGTTCTGTTTTAATCTTGCATATTCATACTTTTGTATTAGGGTCTTCATATGCTCGAAGTTCAGTGGTCACTGCTGTTAAGTTCACTATTTCTGATCATCCACAACCCATAGACCCACTCTTGAAGAACTGCATAGGTAAGTTCTTTACTTTTATTGACAGCTTTTTTGTTTTCAGGCAGTCGAATTACATTTAAAATTTGTTCTTTTTGTTATCAGAAGTTTTTGCAGATACTAGAATTAGCTACTAAATTAACTGTTGGAAGAATTATGAGATGTATCTGTAATAACTAGTTATTTCTATTAAGACTAATTTGAGTTCTGAGCAGTAAAAATTGTGTGACTAAAAATTCTGTGTATTGAAGATGTGATGGGCAATACAAGAAGCTAGGACTTTTAGGAAGGTGAGACCCAAAAGCTGATTTCCTTTCCCATGTTTTTGACAAATTAAATCAGTTTGACGTAGTAAGGTGTACTATCTTTATTCAGAAGGGTAGCCTTGGAAATATTTGACATTCAGTCATTTAAAATATGCATGTGTGAATTCTGAGTGTTACCAGGTTTTGAATTGTAAATCTAGGTCTTTACGATTCTGTAATGCTTGTGGTCTGAAAGCATTTGGAATCGTGTGTATTTTCACAGGGCTAAGGTAATGAGAGCTTTCAGTGTAACATCAGTATGATAAAGAGCTTTGCAATGATGTGGCTTTTGGAACTTTTCTCATTTGTGTAACCAAGTATTGTAGATTTGTTTACTATGCTGTGGTGAATGTTTTATACTTGATTAATTACAGGTTTAAAGTTATGTAAAAAATTGTCTATACTGCTAAACCTAACAGGGGGAAAAAGATTTATCTTTAAAAGTGTAAAGTTTTCTGGAGAGCAGGGTTTCTATTTATGGATAAATGAAGTCAGTTCCAATGTGTTATTTTCATCACTAAGCTTACATTCTTTTTCTTTAAATAATACATTCAAGAATTGCTTATGCTTTAGGTTTTTTCCCTTCCCACTGAAGCTGCCTTTCCCCTTTGGTTTCTGCAAATATTTATTGATTATTGAGTCAAAAAACTATCGGTGTCTAGTACTTAAAAAAATCTCAGTCATCTTGAGTTTTGTTACCCAGTTTCTTTTGTGTGTGTAGAAGTCACTTTGGTGTTTACACCTTGCTGGTTTTCTCCTTTGCAATATTCACTCCTCATCGAAGTAAAACTAGTAAAACTTCACAAAACTTGGGGAAAATAGGTTGTATTCATGCAGTCATTCATTTGAAGGAGGCTGTATTACAGAACTATAGAAAATTTAATTTAAAAATGCCTGAGGGTAGGGTGGGATGATAGAGGTATTGCTCCATTAATATATACTGAGTAAGCCTATTTTATAGTAAGTTAGGTATTCTCAGTATATGCTAGCTTAGGGGTTAAAAATTGGTGTGTCGATAGTTTCTGTAAGAGGTGATCTGCAATTCATGAACTGAAGAATTGAAAATGGTTCCCTAATGCGTATTCTGAGGGAACTACAATGGAAAAAAGGAATGGTCAGATGTAATTTTCATTATTATACATACTGTATCTTTACAAAAAAAGTTGAAATACCATTGTGATGGCTGTTTATTTGGGTGTTTTTTCTACCACTGTTTCATTATATGAAATACTATATATCAATTATATAAATATTTTTCATATTGTTATGGTTTTATTTGTGTAATCATGCTGAAGTAGCAGGTGTTTGTTACATTAAAATAACTTCTGCACTAAATATGTCTTTTTGAAAGGTTAAAACTAAGCAAAGATATTTTTGAAGTTGCAAATTAAAAAGATCCTCATAGGTTGATTTATTTCTGTACATGATTGCAGGTGATTTTCTGAAAACATTGGAGGACCCAGATCTCAACGTCAGAAGAGTAGCCCTAGTGACGTTTAACTCAGCTGCCCACAATAAACCATCTTTGATAAGGGACCTCTTAGATACTGTGCTTCCTCATCTTTACAATGAAACAAAAGTCAGAAAGGAATTAATCAGAGAGGTATGTTAAGTAAGAAAAACAGTGCTATCTGTAAGTGGATTGTTCTGGTTTTTTTTTAAAAATGTGTTCCCTAACTTTGGTGTTTTTATTCATTGACAGGTGGAAATGGGACCATTTAAGCATACAGTTGATGATGGCTTGGACATAAGGAAAGCAGCTTTTGAGTGCATGTATACTCTGTTGGATAGCTGTTTGGATAGACTAGATATATTTGAATTCTTAAACCATGTTGAAGATGGCCTGAAGGATCACTATGATATTAAGGTTAGCTGTCATTTTTCTCTGTGAAAGTAGTGACTTTGTCAAAATATTTTAACTAGTGAATAAACTGAAATGCTAAAAATACTGCTTCATATGTTCAAATACTTCACTACATTTGGCATTTTCATTGAAGTGTGACTGTTCAAAAGGTTACACAACGTTGTAGAAAGTATATCTCCATGTACGTGCTGGCATAACTAATAGTTGAATTGTTTTTTTCCCTCAACTTAGATGCTAACCTTTTTAATGTTGGTGAGATTGTCTACCCTTTGTCCAAGTGCAGTGCTGCAGAGATTGGATAGGCTCGTTGAACCTTTGCGTGCTACATGTACAACTAAGGTACTTAAATTTAAATTCATTTAAGTTAGTTACTTCGTGTTGTCTTACAGAAATATAAATGAACTGAACTTATGTTTAAAGAATACTTCAGTACTGCTGCAGCATTTTGGCAGTTAAATTGATATGCTGCAGTAGGCAGGATTGAAGTAAGTGTGCCTTTATACATGTGTTACATTTGTTTAAGTTACAAATTGAAGGGTAGCCTTGTTAGCTGCTTTTTTTAAATCCTCTGTTTCTTTGATGTCCTTTCTTTTGTTCCTTAAAACTTAAGCTGCCAGTTGGGCAACTTGTAAATCTCATGTTATTACAAGTAGTGAAACTGGAAGACTGAGAGTTTTTCTGACTTCTGATGGTTACCTTGTTCCAGACAAGCATTTGGATGATGAAGGCAGTGTAAAGTAATCCTATTTTTGTTGGGTTTTTTATTGTTTATCCTTGCCTCTTCATTTTTATTATAAGATTATTGGATCTTGGCACAGTTACTCTCCTTCCATTTCTGCTCATCTTGATCTACCGGCATGCTGCGACAGTCATTTTAATGCCTGATTTGCCTTGCTTCTCCATTGCTGTAGTCTGCTATATTTCCCATTAAGAAAATTGACTGCCTTTAATGGTAATTTGTTTATATTGCTGAAACATCTTTGGGAATTATAACAGCAGGTTAAGCAGTTATTCTAATGAAGGTTAACTTCTTAAAAAAGTTCTGTTCCCTGGAAACTGGGAGTAACGTGATAGTAGTTTAATGTTGTTTACTGATCTTACTAGGTAAAGGTTGGCTGCTGTAATTGCTTTGATTTGGTGATTGACTTGGCAGCTTGAAACCTTTTTCTGCTTACCTTGCAGTATTGAAGCTTCAGTATATTTGTAAACTGCTGGTAAAAATTCTGCTTAAAAGATGTTTGGGGGTATTCTTTGTTTGGCTGGATTTTTTGAGAAGTTAGATCATTTTGCAAGCTGCACAGAGTGGTAGTATGGAAGGAAATAGGTTTTTGTAAGATGCAATTTTTTAAGGTGAGTATAGGGAAGCTTAAGCGAAGTTACAAACATATTTTCATTTTTTCCCTAGGTAAAGGCAAACTCAGTGAAACAGGAGTTTGAAAAGCAAGATGAACTAAAACGATCTGCTATGAGAGCTGTAGCAGCGCTTCTAACCATTCCAGAAGCAGAGAAGAGTCCATTAATGAGTGAATTTCAGTCTCAGATAAGCTCTAACCCTGAGTTGGCAGCCATCTTTGAAAGTATCCAAAAAGATTCATCATCCACTAACTTGGAATCAATGGACACTAGTTAGATGTTTGTCCAAAATGGGGACCATTATGTTGAACCATATGATGCACTGAATTGACAGGTTATGAGTAAGAAACAGAAAAAGCATCTAATCTACACATTGTTCCACTTTATTTACCTTTATGGAGACAGTTGGCTTTTCCCATAATTGCTTTTCTAGCATTTATTCCAGAAATGTATTTCCATAATCCAGAATTCGTTAACCACTCTTGTTTTAGTGGATTTGGCCACATTTGGGAATTAAAAAGTTTACGCATGGTATATGGAAATAGGTTCCAACATCCATTTGCCCTGTAATGTTTAGGATTAAAATGTCAAAATTTTGTGACCATGATTTTTTTTTTTCTTTTATTCACTCTTTCTACTTGTAAACAAAAAAGGGGGAGGGGAAGGTGGGAATCAAGTGTCCAGGTGCACCATGTTTTTTGTATAACTTTTTATTCTTTTTTGTTTCAGCTTCATAAATTGGTTTGGCTGGCAGATGAATTATGTGTAAGATTTATTATATTAAAAGATGGTTTGGGCACAGTTAAAAAAAACCCAGACATAAATGTCATTTTTACAGATGTGGGGATTAGAAAACCAATATCCCTGTTGTGCACACTAATTTTGCATGAGCAAGTTTACAAATATATATTGTCTGTAAAACAGCATGTGCAGTTTATTTGTAATGCAAGTTAAAATAAGTTCTACTGTATCAGTGCAGTTTTCAGGTCTTTTGACGTACAGGCTGTTCATACAGGAAGGGATGAGTCAAGGTTTGTTGTCTTAACTTGGCTTTTTAAAATGCCAGTAACATGACCTTGCAGATATTTCTGCAGAAAACATGACAATTTCTGCAGTTTTCATGGGTTTTTATTCCCAAAGACTGGATCCACTGGAATTGAAGTGGATAAGCCGTAAGACTGAAGTGAGATAGGATGAGATGGAGGTAAAATGAGCAGAGAAAACAATAGCTGTTCAGTGGCTCCTGAACTCTGGATTCAGCTTTGCTTTTATTATAAAAAGTATGAAGAAAGTTTCTTTAATGGATTCTATCTCCTATTCATCAGCCAACAGCTTTTGTTAAGGCACAAATATACGGTGTTACCTAGACAAATATTGCCAGACCATCATTTTGTTCCTGTTGGAATGTTTTCTGGCACGTGTGACCATCAGTAGGTTGCAATGCTGCAAGGGTCATACAGTATTCTGGTGAGACAGGAAACAGGGAATGGCCAAAAGACTGGAGAGAGATAGACGGCAAACAAGAAAAAGTTCTTCTGTGAACATGCTGAGGTAATTTGGAAGTGGACCAGAAGTGGATAGCTGGCAGTCCTGCAAAGAACTGGAATTGGGAATTTAATAACAAGAAGATGTGGGGCCACTGCCTCAAATTGAGACTTATCATTACTTGTTTAATGCAACTACTTAGTTGTCTTTTTTTCCCCCCTCCCCCCAAAAATCAAATCTAAAATTGATTTTTCTTTAGTTAACTGGTATTTTTTAGATAGTTTGGTATTTTGAAAACCTGTTACCTGGGTACATGGCATAAGCTGCTACATGACTAAACAAGCATACATTCTTATGACTTCAGAGACAGTTTCCTGTGAGCACTGGGGCTTGGGGGCAAAATCTTCACCTTACATGCTTACAAGCAGAGGAGATATTGGTACATTTTACCTTAATAGAAGGACCTGAACAATGAAGTCTATGAACTCATTTGATAGTAACAATTCTAATGCTGTAGAAATTTTTGAAAATGTAGCTTTCTCTGTCTCCAAAGTCTTCATACTAATGTAACAATTGTCTTCTAGAAGTAGTAATAAATGAGATTAAACATACCAACATATCTAAATGTCATGAAAAGGAGTGGGATGATTAGAGAAAAACCATACAGTAGAAAAAGCACTGTGAATTAGGTGCATTTTATCTTCCTGTATAACTCATCTACTTCAATTACAGCAATATACAGGCCTTCTAATTAAAAAATCTGTTGTGCTAATTAGTTGTCAAACTAATCTTAGAATTTCTTGTGTTAGGTTTTCAGAGTACATTAAAATGTTTTGTAGACCTAAATGTAGGTGTGAGAATGGTGTGATAAACATGAAATGTGAGGCTAAAATAGGAAAATCGAATAGGTGACAATGGTAAGTGAACAGAATATTTGTAGCCAAGAGATGTGTGTGTGTGTGTGTGTGTGTGTGTACATACTACTGTAACATAACACCTAATGTGGTGGAGGCAAATCATCTTCACTTTATTTTACAGTACATTGCAGAGAAGCAAGCTTAAGGAGAGAAGGTTGAGCTGTATTACCTAGTGAATGCTTTCTTGCAAAAGAGTAATTTTCGCTTTGAACATTGATGAAGAAGGTGGGAACATAAGGATTAAGTCTTCCCTGTAAATTGCAGAAATTCCAACAGCATAGTTGTCTCCAAGTAGCAGTTGGTGATGCAGGAAGACAGACTCATAAAGGTTGTAACTGCACCATAATTACTGAAATTATTTATTAATGTAACAAAATTTAACCGTGTTAGTTGTTGAAGTTCTACTGACTTTCACTGGACCATTTGATTGAAAAGGTTTTTGTTTTTTTGTTTTGCCCACTGTATATCCAAGTATTTGTATAAATCTGGTGTATTTACGCTTTTTAGAGCAATTAGGTTAAGGTAATTCTGTTAAGGATGATGTCAGGAATACCTGTAGTGGTTCCTTAAATGCTGAATATTTGAAACTAAAATATTAAATTCCTCTCACTAAAAAGAAACCAGAATTCTGAAAGGCTGCTCTTAAGATGTTTGGTATGATTAGAACTTTCTCTAGTATTTTTCATCACTTTGCACAGAGAGAATTGAGACCAATTAATAAGCTTGCACATAATATAGAAATGGTAAGCCAGTCTTTGTATTGTAGATTCTTGGCTTTAAATAGTTTTGTACATCAAAAGTACTTTATGCTGTTTTTCCATGAAAAAAGTTGCCATCCTTACAAGAGAGGTTTTTTTTTTCCTAAAGTTATAAATTGAAAACTACCAGTACTTCAAGAAGGCTGCGCTTCAAACATGTGAATTTATTTTTTTAATATATTTCTCCTTCCAAAATATTGCATCTAATATAGCAGGTGACAAAATAAAAAGAGCTGAACTGCTTCCAGTTGTATTTTTATGAGGTGAACAAAGCAGTACATACGCACATAAGTAGCATTGCTTCCCTCAAATGAAGGATTATTTTGACATTTCATCAACTCAAAAATATGAATTAGAAGTCCATGTCTGCTCCTATTGTATTTACCTTAACAGATACTCTCGATAATGAGGGTAGGAACAAGTCCATCCTGCTCTGGTGGACTGCTTTAGTTGCTGTTCTCATATTTACTGGTACTCTTCCTTCCTCACCTCTACTTTGGATGACTTCAAAAACAAAGTAACATGTGGCCTTGGAAGTGTGGGCGGGCATTGTTTTTATTTTGTGAATCCTGATCATTCTGACTGAAATGACACCTGTTTCTGCCAAATACCAAACAATTAAGCCTGCAGCCCTGAGTTTTATTTCCCTGTTGCTCTTAGCTTCAGATAAAATGTACTTTTTTTTGTTGTTGCTCTTCTTAAAATTAATTTTGGAGAAATGAAAAATACTAGTCAGTTTATTACTTTTTTTTTTTTTTT
>VXBX01009491.1:651081-745606 GCA_013400415.1 Scytalopus superciliaris
AGTTTTTTTCTTTTTTTTTTTTTTTTTTGCCCTTGTTTCCTGCTTGCTGTGAGATGGGAAGAAGATTTGCTTGCTGCAGTATTGAACGTGAGCAGGCAGAGGTTCTGGCAGCGTGCTTTGGTCCCTGCCCTAGAAGAGCTCTTCAGTATAGAGTTATGGCTCTTAAGCTAAAACTGACCTTTTTCACCAGTGTCCATTCATTTTTCATTGTATCTGAGTTTGGGGAAGGAGAAGGAAATCAGAGTTCTTGAGAATAATGAAGTAAATTAATCTTCCAGGGCCAGTGTTGGTGAAGCAGGGAAGCTTTCCACAGATGTGGCTTTTGTGAGAATCAGGCAATTTTGTTTTGCTAGGGAGTTAGGCTTTTTTAGATTTGTTTCCACCCCTTGATGCTTTAATATTTCCAAATAATCTTTGATGAGGGGAAAACTTCCTTCACAGAGGTCATCAATCCCCCCAAACAAACAAAGGGTTTCAGCTGATGTTCCTCTGTGTGTTGTGGTTTAGAACATAACCCTGAATCACAGCAGAAATAAGAGCTTGTTTCTGAGAACGACAGACACTGTTTAGAAGACAGATGTTACCTAAAATGTAGTGCTGAGAAAGAGAAAATGGAATCTTAAAGTGAGAATATGTCAATTTATAATAATTCTCTTCACATTCTGCCTTTGATCGTATTTTTGAAGAATGGTAAATACAGAAGGAAAAGAAAACAGTCATTGGCAAGTGGTGATCTGTAGTTTCTATTCCCTCTTAAAAAAAAAAAAGGCATGTATTTTGATAAGAGTACATAGTAATACTGAAAATACTTTTATTCTGAAGGAGTTAAAACTGATTTTTATTATATTTTCATTATTTATTTCTTTTATTCTGAAGAAATTATTTCACTTCTTATGTGGATTTCTCCCACCTGGCAATTATGAGTCAGTTTAGTACAGCTGCTGAGGGTTTCAGGAAATAGGCTGTCTCTTGGTTCAGTGCAGTAAAGAAATTCCTGCTGTAGAAAAGGTTTGCAATTCACTCTTTCCCACCGTTCTTTTATTAATACATTAAAAATAACCTGGTCCTATGTGACTGTAGTCCATTCAGCCTCCAGCCTTTCAACTGAACAAGTATCATCTGATTCCTGTTACTTTGGATGCCACCCTTTCTGGAGTTTCTTGATGTTGTAATCTCAAGTCTTCTACAATACTTCGTTTGTTAGTCCTAGTAAGGTTTTTGCTGGAAGGCTCAAGTTTGTCTCCCATATCTACAACATTTCCATTGGGATTTCATGCAGAGTTGCCATGTTTACATGCAACTGAATATTATTTTTGAGGCAATCCATAGTTTGAGCACTCCCCTCTGCTGTGACAACACCTAACATACCTGAGGACAAAAAACCCCAATGCACAGAATTCCATGGACTCTGGGTTCATGTAAGTTTTTCTCTTGCCCCTCAATTTCTTGATGCTCACACTGCATCAAATGATCTAAAGCTTTAGATCAGCCTGCCAGTAAGAAGTTGTTTTGAGTAGTAACAGCTAGGTTCTGCCTGCTGATGGAATGTGTGAAAGGAGCTCCTTAGGTTCTTTCTCTTCCACAGCTACTGATCTTCACAGAGATGGCAAATTTGAAATGTCAGCCACATTTGACAGAAGGGTAAAAATTGACCAGTGTTTTAAAAAAAGAAACTGGATTTCCCATCATCAGTTTCTTTTCAAAGTCAAACATTACCTTATTTTTTTCCAAATACAAAGATGATCAAATGAGTATTGGGAGAAAAATACTAAGTTAAAGTGACTGAGTTGTACTGAGTTCTTGTTTTTCCTAACACTGTGTGTTGAAAACCCATGACTGGTTTGAGTAGCGTCTTGTTTACAAAAACCATCTCATCATTGAAGTGTGGAATGGAAGATGCAACTGGACATAGATCGTTGAGTTTAGTACCTTGGCAAGTGCAGCTGAAGTGGAATACTGAACTCTGTGTTCTTTCTCATATTGTACCAATTTGGACATAAAAAGTGGGTTGAATTCAGCTCTAATAAAATGGTAGAATATTTGTATCTCTGGGTAGCCAATATGAAAGATCAAAAAGTTGTTTGACATGGAAGATTATACAGTGTTCTGGCAGTGACCTTAGTTGCAGGTGGTTTTCTAAGAAGATGACAATTTTTTTTACAGTTCTTCCCCACTTCAAACTTTTTAAAATAAAAGAAGAAACCCACAGTTGTGTAATTTTGTAGTGGTGTTGGTAATTGATTTCTAAATATGAATTTGAGTGGCTTTCAGCCTTATGCATTCAGTCGTTCTAAGCATTCTCTTTTCTATGCAGAGTTGTATAAGAAAAATGAAAAGAGCTTATTTATCCATGGAGAAAATATGTTTTCAGTGTTTTGAATATACATATTCAGGTTGAAACAGTTGAATATCATCAAAGGCTGTGTAAGGACAAACAATTTTCTGAAATTGTAAAAATTTCTGGTTATTTATGAATGACTTATTTCAGGTCTGTTAAGTGGCTGAACATGGCTGCTTCAGGAAGCTTAAAGCTAAAAGAAAGGCAAGGACAGGCTATTGCATGCAAAGGTGAATCTGCATTCTAGTGCTGTTTGGCAAATGGTCCATATTTGTTGGTCTGAGTTTTTCTTAATACTGGTGTGTCATTAGGCATTTATTGCTCCAAGACTGAATAGTTGAGCTATCAGCACAATATTCTACATGTTACCCAAGTTGTCTTTGGTAAAGGAATTGGAAAGAGTGCAGAAATGGTTTGGCAACAGGCTGGGTTTTGGTTTGGTTTGGTTTGGGTTTTTTCTTTGGTTTTGTGGGGGGGTTTGTTTGGGGTTTTTTTGGCTGTTTTTTTTTTTTAGTTCACGTGCCTTAAAATACGGAAGGATGTGGGAAAAAAGGTCAGTTGACAGGCTTAAGTACTTCTGTAGATGGAGGTCAAGAAGAACACTGCAGAATATAATGAGTGTTCTTTGGTCTAAGTATTTTTTGTTTTCTGTCCTGAAGTGCATACCAGGTACAAACAAATTCTACCAAGGTCGACCAAATAGACCTGGTAAAATCTTGTATGTCTGTAGGATCAGACATTCCAGCTGAGAGAACAAATGTCTTCTTGAAAAATACAGGAATTACTGAAGAGAATCCAACCTGTTTAAAAAACCCAAAGGCTGCCATTGTAATATGGATGCCACTTTATATGCTTTTAGCTACATTATATAGGAAAGGTACATTCTGTACTACAGAAAGAACTTGGGAGCTATTTCACGGTTGTGCCGCTTAACACATGCAATGAGGGCCCATAGTTGTGTGTAGTGTGAGTGCTGAGCAGAGTACGCTGTTGTGAAATGGGCGTGATGTGGTGCAGAAAAAGTCTGGTTGTGTCTGTCCCATCATTCAGTTCACATTGCAACGGGTAAATACATGTAGCTTTGTTTTGCTTGAGATAGCAGAGTTACACTTCATTTGCAGATCTATCCAGTTTGCTATAAGGATGCAATATTCTTTTTACATGTCTTTTTAATTGTAATTTTAGTAAGTGCAAAATTACATTTCAAGAGAAGGTTCATCCTAAAAATTGGTTTGCCTCATGGGTCTCCTTTTGGAGAATTCACCTAAATGCAATTTTTAAAAATTCCTCTGGCAGCAATTAATAGTTTAAAATAAGACTGTCGCAGTTAGTAACTAAGAGTTAATATTTTTAATAATTCCAATAAATTACGTCTATTTCCAACAAAGGAACCTTTAAGATGCTGCTATGTCATCTTACAAAATGAAGCAAGCAACCACAGTGCACAGTTCCCAGGATCAGCTAAAACGCTGCAGGAATTAAGTCAGATGTTCTTCCTACCTCTTGCCTTCAGAAGAGGTGAAGAGAAAGTGGGAGAACATCTAGTCATGTTCATCTTTGAGTTTTAACATTGTCTACTAAATAAATATCTGAAATCAAGAATGCTTATGCTTTTTTAAAAAATACATTTATTTGCAGTGTTATTTAGCAAATTATTTCAGTCAGCTTAGAAGGAGACCACTTCTCTCTTTTCAGAAAGTGACCTGCCAGTAAATTACAGCTAATCCTTGGAGCAATCTCTCTGGATAGTGCTTTGAATAAGCTAAAATTATAATACAAAATTAAGTATTTATTTGCAAAGTCAGCCTTCATTTTCACTATGTTGTTTCTGTGCTCCTGTACTGTCTGTTTACAAGAGAAATGTTCCAACACATGCACTTCAGGACTGTAAACAGATGACATCTCTTATTGTCAGTATTTGTTTGCTTTATGTCACTACAAAACCCAGTCTTCCTTGCCTCGATTAGGTCTTACATACTTTTCTGTAGTTTTATTCAGATTTCAGCCTATAGTGATAGAATTTATTTCTGACAAAAGCTGATGTTAGAGAAGCAGAGAAGCCATAGGAAATGTCTGAGGTCTGCATGTAGAAGAGTAGGTTTGACTACGATGTCATATTTAATGCACTCCATTTTCAAGACCAGCCATTTATTTGACAAAATAGTGGAAATAGTTTTATTTAAAGTACAGTATCTAAGAACAACGTCATGAGCATCTTTGATAAATCTGTGCTTACAGCTGCTTGATCATTCCGCTGAAGAAGAGTATATTCACAGTGAAGTCTGTCTACATTTCTCATCAGTGGCTTTTGCTAAAGGAAAAATCCAACTGTTTCTGCCTGGCTGTACCAGTAAATATGTTATCATATGTTGGTAAATACAGCACAGTGCTGAAGGTTATTTTTGTGCTCAAAAGCAAGATACTGTGTTGTGTACAGGGTATTCTCCAAGTTATCTGTTTGACAGGGGTTTATGAATAAAATCCTAGTGATTGCAGTGTGATTTTTCCACAGGGAACCATGGTGCCCAAGACTTGTATTACATTGCTTAAATCATAAAAACGGGTATAATTTTTCCTTTCTGTGTTTTCAAAAAGAGCCTTAAGTATCAATCCCTAAAACCTTTTAATGGAAGAAAAGTGATTTAAGTAACTGAGGTATTTTTTGTTTCTTCTAACAGTTGTAGAGTTGGATGTGGTAACAAGCACACTGGGTACAATCTCACTCAATGGGATAATAAACAAATAATGTCAATACTCTTGGAAACAACTATTATTTCTCCTTGATAATGCCAGCAGTAACCCCAAGATTATAGAGCTTGTGTTTTATGCCACATAACGAAGTTCTCAATGCTCCATGAATCTAGCAAAGTGCCTGGGAGTGTTAATATCACATATAGCTGCAAGATTAAAA
This sequence comes from Scytalopus superciliaris, assembly GCA_013400415.1. NCBI lineage: Eukaryota > Metazoa > Chordata > Aves > Passeriformes > Rhinocryptidae > Scytalopus > Scytalopus superciliaris. The sequence goes on from VXBX01009491.1 coordinate 656,331, forward strand.
TACTTGTTTGCTAGTAATCCTTGATGACACACTAAAATCTCCACTAAGTATCTGTGCATATGTATACACGTGTCTGAGAATGGGCGAGTTTTTCAGGTTTTTCCATCTTTCGGTGTTTTCATTTTTTTAAGTTACAGTTCCCCCCAGATGACCGGAACTGCATTTGTAGAAGCTATATCAGCCACCTGAAAAAAACGACAATTCTTTTATATTTTTCCAATGCTAAGTGTTAAATAAAACCATATAGTAATATTTTATTTTTTAAAAAAAGCTAAAATTAATTATGACAACGACATTTTTTATGTGAAGGTCGGTTTATTACTATGAATTTTTCAGTGTATTTGTAAAACAGTGAAGCAAAAATCTGAAATAATTTGTTGGTGGTTTGGTGGTTTTTTTGTTTTTAATCACAATATATTAACCTTCTTAGTATGTTTTGGGCCCTCAGGTTTTATACCCTCTGACTAGAAGGTACATGTACCTCTTGGACCAGAAATCCTTTCATTTCTCTATGAATCAATGAATGGCCAGACCTGTATGAGCAGGTCTGCTCTCCCAGTGCTGGTTCTTTAGTTATAAATCTCCTGTTGCCTCTTAAAATTAGAGCATAAGTGATTTCAAGTGAAATCAACCTCTCCATTCCTGCCCAGTGTTCAATATAACAGTTTGCAGTATGTCTACTAAGGAAAAGAAAAGGTTATCACATTTTTTGCCCGTCCTTGACACACTGCCATGGCAGAACATCATGTATTAGCTGGTTCTGTGAGCACAGTGAAATGAAGTTAATTTCGGGAGCAGTTGCAACCAGTGTTTTCCTTCCAGGAGATGGCGCTGTAACCTCATTAACAAATTCCAAACAAGCTGGGAGGAGAAAACCGGGCAAGATTCCTTCACGGATAAGAAATTGCACGTATTTGAAGAGAGGACTTGAGATGAATCTTGTAAATTTTATTTTTCTTGACAGTATGTGGAAGCTTTCTGTTAAGGACTGGCTTGCTTCAAAGTTCCTTTTCAATGCTTTACAAGTAATTTCAAATCTTCACTTCTGTCCTCTAAAGTTTGTCAAAGTTTGTGGAGGTGTGTGGTCACCAGGGCAATGCTCCTGCTGTAGCTGGGGGTTTGGTGGTGGTCTGACCTGGATGGCTGGCTGCTGCTGCAAGGAGTGGAATAAACCCTGGGCCCCAACAGCTGAGCTACCTGGCTGAAAAAGAAGATTTCACAGCATAATTCCATATTTTCTTTCTACTTTGCTAATGATTTTCCTTCTCTCAGGCTTTCAGCAGGCAGCTGTAATGGGAATGGTGGCTTTCAACATGAGAGACCCCACAAAAGTAGGTGTTGGATTCTGGTGGGCAGATGGATGTGACAGCAGTGATTACCTTCCTCTGAATGACTGCATTAATTTCCTACTTAAGTTGTAAAATTAAGGTGTTCGGGCAACAACACACTGGCTTGCTTTTCAGGCCTAGAGTTTAAAGAACTAAGGATGCATACATTTTTAATTTATGTTTCTATTTTAAGTCACCCCATCAGGTACTGTTTCACAATTTGACCATAAAACAAATATCCAGGAAGACCCCAGTTCCAATGTTAATATTCTCTGATGCTGCAGAACTGAAGATTCCATTCTGGACTGACCAAAGGGAGGAAAACTAGTAATCTCTAACAAACTGTATGTGATTCCAATGAACTGCAACCTCTGCACCATAATTGTAACAACCAGGGAAGGGAACACACCAGCAGTTGTCTCTGGAGGTGTCTCTGTAAGCCAGCAGCAGTTTCAGGAGATCACAAGCTCGTTTGAGGTAGTTTTGCCAGTCTTGGGGACAGGCTTACACTACATGCTGCAAGTATTGAAATGAATGCAGCTGTATCAGATGCAGTTTGGGCTAGGATTCTACAAAGTCAAAACAGTATTATATTATTTGAAATAAATTGTGTTATAAAGCCCCAAAAATCTGATAGTTGGTTTAAATGTCTGTTCTTGGTGTTGAACACTTAAAATAAAGTGATTAGTGTTTCGAATGATCTGTCTGACCTTACTGCAGTAACTGAGCTGCAATGACTGGAGATGGAGACATGCTTTCTGTTCCCGGCAGCAGTAGAGACAGAAAGAAAGCTTTCCAGTCAGTCCAGCGTGAGCATGAATGCTGACCAAACATATCCTTGCAGACTGCTGTTCTTTTCAGCCACTGCTGTGAGAGATAACATCGCTTGGATGTCTGGCTGACGCTTTTAACCAGTTTTGCATTTACCATCTTGCAGGGGGTTTAATTTTGTTCGTGTGCTTTTAATTGCAGCCTTTTTCCTGGTCCTCAAGCCCTCAGAACAGGGCTCTTTTCTAGCCCAGACGTCTTAATGACTCCTCAGCACTGGCTGTGGCACAATGCTTGCCTGAGGACCAAAGGCTGCTGTTGCTTACATAACAGATGCCGACGGCTTGCCCCAGCATCAGACCAAAAGAAGTTCCTAAATGCCTTTAGTGTCTCACCGAGGAGCATGTTCTGTCCCTGGACAATGTATGTCACATTGTATTGACAGTTGAAAAGGAGTGTTGGTTAGGGTCTTCTAATGAAGAAACAAAACAGAGTGGCAAGTATTGGACCCAGGTGTCAGGGAAAACAATGCAGGGACACAGCTGTGGCCTGACTCCTCCTCACTGCCTGCTCCCAGCCATGGTCCTGAGCAGGTTTTGCCACTTCCCATACAATTTTATTACTAGCTTCCCAATTCTTGAAGGAGTGTATTCCTTCTCTGTCAAGGAGATTTTGAGAGAGAAGGTCTCATCCTAAAAAGGATTAGTTTGGTGAGTTGAAGTAGATTGTGATTTTCCAACCCAGCCAATTCTCCTTGCTATTTTGCCCTGTTTGTTTAAGCTCAACAAGGCCGTGCTCCTCAGTGCTTTCATCCATGATGCTCAGAGCAGCCAGTGTGTCCATCAGCCTCCTGTTTTTCTTTGGAGCCTCCTGTTCAGTTCAGCAGTTTGTTCACACACAGTCAGCATTGCTGTGCCCCTGCAAAAGGATTCCTTCGCTTGGCAGGATCTGAATTCATCATTCTTATGCTGATTCAGCCTCTTTGAGCCCAGAACTGTTGCTAAACCCTGGTATTCCTTTGCAATGTTCCCAGCAAAAGTGCATGGCATCTTGGCTTTCGTGGCAAATCAACAGTTTTCTTATCTGATAGGATGTGACTCTGATCCACCTCGTCTTTCTGAATTTCACTAAATCAAGAGTTTCATTCACTCACTCAGTGGTTTCTCCTGCCATGTATAATGCAGGGAGCAATTTGTCTCTCTGAAAAACAGCTTCAGAATTAAACTGAAACAAAATCTACTCACTGAAAAAGCTTTTGAAGATGATGCAGTTTAAGAATGATTTTATTCTCCTGCTTATGGAAAAGTCTCTGTGTGGTTGCTGGGGGTCTAAATGTAATAAAACTCAGTGCTAATCTGCCTAAACATTACAGCTGAAAAACCTCTGAAGGAAACTGCAGCTTGGGTACAAGTTTTAGAGTTAAATGTGTACTTAAGGAAAAAAAGGAAAGGAAAAATAGCTCATGTGTACATTCCAGAACCAAAGTTACAAACACAGTCTTAAGCTGTCCTACCACCTGGATGTGCTAATGCTCCATTTGTTTAAGATGTGATCAGAACTCGCTGGTTCTACCAGAACCTGATTTCAACTACAAGTTCTGCCTTGCAGAAACAGCCTGGATTTAAGACATCAAAATTATAATGACTTTACTAAGATGGTGACAATTTTTTTCTTTTTTAATATGAACAGCTTGTCAAAAGATGACTATTACAGTGCTGAGTAAAATACCAGCTGAATCTTTATCTTAGTTAAAACAAAAATAAAGCTAGGTTAACAACACTTAATCTCATTTGTAGAGTGATGCTCTACATATCATCCCTTTGTCAGAAGGTGATGAAGGTAAGGGGTACCCCCACTGCGCCCCAACATGCCTTAACTGGAAAGGACCAGCTGGAACATCTTGAGGCTTGAAGAATTTCAAAAAGGAAAACATATTTGTTTTTAAATATGCACTAGTTAACTGCTCAGTACTTATAATGGACCAATTCTGTGTTTATTAGCATGTGTATGCTGTTTCTAGAAGAACCAAAGCATACAAAGCTGCAGAGAATGTCATAAAACTGACATGCTTGAGTGCTCTCAGCTATCAAGAACTGAATGGGTAATTTCTGATGTACAAGCAGGCAATGATGATCTTTTTTGAAGCTTCAGATGTATTCTCTCTTTGTGGAGGTCCAATATGGTATGATACACACTGAAATATGGCTAAATTGTCCATTAAAAAAAAAAAAAAGGTCTATCCAACTGACAGAGCAAAAGCTCTGTTAAAAGTCAATTGGAAGAAAATCTTTGAGGTCTAATTCTTTTCTTATGACTGAAACTCATTTTGAAACAGTTTGGTGCTACTGGTTATAGCAGTAGAATAGAATGCTATTCTGCTACAAGCTGAATGGAACAAGCACAAGGACTGGTTTGGTTACATATTTACAGGCTGTTGGCTCCTTTCAGTCTGGAACATCACTGTTGCTCTAATGGATGGGAAAAGTGGCTTTTCCGTGGTTACCCTCACTGGCAGGGCCTGCATCTCCGGCTTCAGAAATAAGCTTACTTCATTAACAGCAGAGAGGTTACAATGCATCATTCTGGCCAAAACGGGCCTTTATTTGCAGTTTTTACACTACTGCTGCCTGAATTGTAGTCTCCTGGGGCTAAGCACTCACCTTGAAATTTCAGATCCAGTTCCTTGCTGATATTTATTATAGTGAGCAACCGAGTGTGTAAGTGTGCTCTGAGCTGCCTTGTGCATAATGCTATTAATTTCTAAAGGTAGGGAAAAATCATCAGTATTTTATAATTTTATGTTTCAAGCATTAGTATATCTATTTTGGTTTAACTTTGGTGTGTCTAAACAAGTTACATCTCAGTGTGGCCACAGAGGCCATGAAAACACAAGAAGCATATTAATGGGTAACAAAAGGATGTTGCATCCTCTGTGACTCTCATGTCAGTTACTTTTGAGAATAATATTTTCATATTGTTTCACACTTTCTAAATCATTTGTTTTAGCCTCAGAGTAGTTATAGGAACTGCACAAGTCAGAGAGAAAATTATTGTTCTCTTTTCTGTCCCTGCAGAGGTTATCTGGCTCAGCTCTTACGGTCTGGGCTGCTTTATCAACTGTACAACTGACTCGACATTAAAGATTATCTTTCCAGAGCAAAGAAGTGTCCTGAATTTGGGAATTAATTACTGTCCAAAGAGAGGCAGCTGAAGGAGAAACAATGAGATTGTGTGAAGCTGCTGTGGAGCCTCAGATAATTGCTTTCAGGGCTTTAATAAGTATAGGTGTATGGATGCAGTTAAATAACTTCATATATATTTCTGGCGGGGAGCTGTGAGGCAGGACATTCCCTGATCCACCCACATTACAGGCTAGCCATGAAACACCAGCAAAGAAACTACCCTTTACCAGGGGTATAATATTCTTTGGGAATGAAACATCAAAAATGACTCTCTGAGGAGGCTCCTAAAAGGGCTATACAAGCTGATCTTGGGTATAGCAGATTATCAAGTTTTTCGAGCGTTTCCTAACAAATTGCATAATCTGTCAGGTGGTCTGGCCCCAGCTTTGAAGGTCTGTGTAATCTGTGATGTTAATGAAAACTGTTAGTGTAAGCCATTCCAGAAATGCTGATTGTTAATAAGGAAAGCTCATTTTATCTTTCGGTTTTTTTCATATTTTGCCTTTTTCTTTCCATATTGTTGCAAGTTTTCTGATGCAAAGCAAAGATTGTGGAAGGAAGCTCTCTGCCCAAAACCAGAGTCAGCTAGAGCAGGTTACTTAGTGCTGTATCCAGTAGAGTTTTGGAAAACACCAAAAGTAGGACCTCACAACATCTCTGGGCAACTTGTTCCAGTGCTTGACTACCCTCATTAAAAAAAGCAAAAAGCCCCAAACCTTTTTACTTTATTTCAGCTATACTTCAACTTATATCTATTGCCCCTTGTCACTGTACAGCACTAAGAGCCTGACCTTGTCTTCTTTACTCACCCCCTCCTCCATTTAGGTATCTATGCGCATGGATGAGTTACCTCACAGAGCTTCCTTGTCTCCATGTGGAACAGTCCCAGCTCTCTCACCACCTTCCATATGCCAGGTGCTCCAAGGCCATAATCATCTTCATGCGGCTCTTCACCGGACCTGCTCCAGTATGTCCATGTGTTCTTGCACTGGGGATCCCAGGACTGGCCCAGCACTCCAGGTGTGTCTCACCAGGCTGAGCAGAGGGGAAGGATCACCCCTCCACCAGCTGGCAGGGCTCTGCCTGATGCAGCCCAGGAGGTTGTTGGCCTTCTTGACCACAAGGGCATATTGCTGCCTCTTGGTCAACTTGGTGTGCAACAGTACCCTCAGGCACTTTTCTAGCAATGTTTCTCTTTATGTGATAAGGAGTGAAAATGAGCTGCCCTGTCCAGAATTAAATTCAGGTGCAAGTAACAGCAGAACCAAAAAAATCACTTTCTATGAAAAAATCAAAGATGATAATTTTTTCTTTAGTGTAATGGAAATATTGATTAGTAGAGCAACTGCTACAATTTTCTGGCTAGGTTTCTCTCTGCTATTGCAAAATCACTTCAGAGTACTATTGTTTTAAAATCCAGAGAGCTGTTTGATAGGAATTTATCAAAGTGCATGTGTAAGTGAATAAAGAATGCTGGGCTCAGTCTCTTATTCGGATGCCACTGACGAGGTATCATAGAATCTGCCAGTTTGGAATCCTCCTGCTGATTTAAGGTCAGTTTTTAAAGTAAAAAAGGACTGGGGTTTAGTTCTTTGTCAAAAAACCCTCCTATATGAAGATAAAAATTATTTTAAAGTAGTTAATTCATGTTGACAGGTACAAGAGAAAATATGAAAATAGCCCTTTTCTGCCCATGCCCAAGTGAGCAAGGAGAATGTCTACCAGCCAGGTGTGGGCACTAGTAAAAGAAAGGCCAGGTATTTCCCAGTATTGTCAATGGCTGACATATCACTGTCACAGGGTCACGTACCACATTTAATTACGTGGCTTTTATTTCTTGTTTTTTTGCAATTAGTAGCATGTTTTCTGTTACCTCCTATGTGAAAAAATGATTGATTGTACAAATTAAATGAAAATATATCCCATGTTTAATTGCACAAAGATGCTGTGAATACTAGAGCAGATGTGACATTTTTCTGTCTTAGTGTTTTTGCTGAAAAATGAAAACAGTCCAAAGTAATAATTGAAATTTCTAGACAGTGAGCAGGAGTGAAAATGAAATATTACTTTTAATTATTTTCTGTAGTTTCATATATTTGCATGCATTACACTAATGCTTAATGTCTCCACAGCACTTCACATTTCTATTAATTTCCAAAAAAGAGATTGCAGGCCATAATGAGAGAATCACCTTCATCTTGTAGAGCTCTGGTTTTGTTCTTTGTTTGATTCAGATCAGGAAATTAACTTTCAGTGGTTTAAAACGAGACTGTATATTACTCTAAGGTAAGTCTCCTCCAAGGTGCCTTATTAGAGTTGTTCTGCTTTGTTTAGGTAATAAATACCAGATAAATTGTACCTCCTCCAGGATGCTGGGGAGGGCTTTCCACACTTTGGCAGTGTTCCTTACAGCCTCCATATGCTTCACTACACACCAAAACTTCATTAATTGTATTTAAGTAGTATTTAGCCTACAGGCTAACATAAATGCTCCATGAATACTGCAGTCATTGCTGGCTCTTTGCAGAAAGAAGCTGTTGCATCATTTCCAATACTGTTTGTGTCTGTTTTCGGCCAGAATTATGTTCCTTCCATCCTGGATTAGCTTTGAAGACTCTGTCACATTTAATTTGAAAGAATACCCCTGTTTTTCTCCTTATCACTCAGGCACAGAGGCCACATTACTTGCATGTGGGGCTGACAATATTCAGATAAAGAAAAGTGTAGGCTGATCCAAATCTGTATCACTTCCACCATAAAAATAGCACAAGTTCTCACAACAGTCACTCTTCTTACCTCTTCTTACTAAATATCTTACCTCTCAATGTTAAGTTACACAGACCTTAGTCATGTTCCTTTAGCTGAGTTTAAGACTGTTACAATTATTTCTACTCTGTGATCAGGATAAGGGGTTTATTACTTTATATTACTTCTCCAATCCTTCATAATGGAGCAATCAATTTTCAGATGTGCATTTTGTAGAAAGAATGAAGCACTGATATTAGGAAAAACATCAACAGAGAATACAACTTTTGTATCTGCTGAAACATGGGTACAGAAATGTTTTTAGTGGTACCCAGACCAACCTTCTGTATCTGAACAGATGCTGAGCAATGGCCTACAATTACCAACTTCTTGAGGTGCTGCAGCAAGTCAAAAGCGATTGGTAATGTTAATTCAAATGTCAACAAAGCCATGGGGATTCTGCACTGCAGCAGGATGGTGGAATGTAATTGAAGATTTCTATTATGGTATAAATAACAGCATCAGTACACAAACAATAGTCCACATTGCAACCCAGACCTTCAGAGTAGCTGCTTGATCAATAGCTTCGATGCATTAGGAATAGAGAGAAATAGATCTGATTCTACCTGAATGAAGAAAAACTCATTTGGGTATATTACTGCATTTATTGACAGTTCCATCATGCTTCATGTGAAAGTGCTTTTTTCAAAGTGCAAATTCTGTATTTTATGAAAAGTAGTTGAGTTATTTCAATTGACCTTAAAGGAATGCAATATTGCAATGTATATCAACCCAGCTAGAGATGTGTTGGCTTGTAGAATAAAACAGCGTTTGAGTCCGAAAATCCAAATAAGCAAGACTTGAAGTTGCCAACCAACATCTGCTTATTTGATCAGTACATAAATGAGAGGAAATATTCCTCTGTCATTTTTAAAATAGAAACTTGGAATGGTTTGGCTGAAATGAAAGTGCCAAAGAAGAAAAAAAAGTCAATTAAACCAGTCATTTTAGTTTTGCTGTTAAAATGAAATGTGGTAGATGTTTCAAATATGTTTGTATGTCCCCTGCTGAAGAAGGAAGAGTGACTGTTCCTTCCCCCTACCTGGTCAACCACAGGTTGATGAGAAACAACCAATAGAGGATAAAGCCTGTTAAAGGTGAGACACACCAGAGCCCTTGATCAGCCGGGCAGGGTTCAATCTCTGGGGAGAGCACCCACCCTTAATCCCTAAATCCGTGACAGTTTCCTCCTTCAGAGAAAGGAAGTGACAGACTGAACCTTGTGACATTGTGATTCAGGATTGTACCCTCAAAGACCAACCAGCCAAAATACACCACTGAGAGACATTTGTGTTTAGTTCACCAATACAATTTCTCTTGCTTTTTATATTCATCAAAGTGTCAGTATTCTTTATTCCATGCACTGCTTAATTAAAGGGAGTGCAGTGTATAGATTGAGTGAAGAAAAAATTGCCTGTGCATACTTGTCATTAAGAGAAAAGCACCGATTTTTGTGGCGAGCAGTGCAGAATAAGGTGACCTTTTAAAGTGGCAACATTTAAGTGTGAAGCTTGAACTTCATTTCTACTGGTTTGCAACTTCTGAGTGCCTTTGTGCAGGTCCAGCATTTTGTTTAATATTAGCTGCTTATCTAGTGAGAATCACACTGAATTGGTTTGAATCCTATGATTTTTTTTTTGCCTGGTTCTTTGAGAAACTGCTTTTCCCATGTGCTCAGACCAGAAAGCATTATTGGTGCTGTCTAGCACAGGTAGTATTAGGTTACCAACAAGGCAACAAAAACTGTCCTGTGATGGTTTTTAACTGTGAGAGGATTGAGGGAGCAGCAAATGTTTATTATTCATTTTCTTGGTGAGGGTTTTCAAAAGAACAGAAAGGCCATCTCTGTCGCCTTCCCAGAAATGTTTTTCTTTCTGCCAAGCTGATGGCTGTTTGCTATGGGAGCAAGTGGTCTCTGACCCTTCTGCAATTGTTCCTGTGGCTCTCCCCGTTAACAGGATGCTGGGCTTTGGCAGCAGTAGAACTATTTGACAGTCACTGATTTGGGGTGTAGGCTACCATTATACCCTCCTTGCATCAGGGAGGAAGAGCAGGACCGAGGCTGTGGCTAAAAAGGGATACAAGAAAGCACCAGTGGAGACTTTGTCTTAAACCTCTGTCCCTCATGAGTGTTTTGGTGCTGCGTAGTGTGTGAGTTTCTCTGATGTTGTCTCTGTAAAGCACACAATTTAAAGCCAGTTCTTTGACTTGGGACTTTATAGAACATGCAATAAAAAGTATTTTGCAATTACTTTAGTTTATGACAATTTTGAAGGAATACAAAGAGATTTTGTGTGCTTAAGCCAGTGCATGTCCTCCAGCAGCTCTGGAGAACATCAGCTTTGTGACCTGAATCTGTGAATGTTTCTGTACATTCATTCTGAGCTCTCTTGCAGTACATGACTGCTAGTTATCACCTCCTTTTTGCCTTTTTGAAGAAAAACTGGTCAAGAAAATCCCTTAGAATTGACTTAAAATTTAGTGGTGTAATGTTTGTTCTTCCATCCTCATCACATGGCTGGGGATGAGTCTCCTAAAGGCCTGTGCTGTCTACAGAACTGCTATTATTCTAATGCATTCTCATTTATGGGCATTTCCAGAAAGTTCAGTGGTTCATTAGGGATATTCACCAGAGAAGCAGCAAATAACACAGTCCGTGTGCTTTCAGATACTTGGGCATTGAGCATGTTCCAAAGTGCTTCCTAAACAGCCGGCACCTGCCTCTAATATGGCAGTTTCAGAGAGGAGCTGTAATGCCAGCATCACCTTTCCTTGGCCTGGGAGCAGCAGTATTAACTAACGCATTACAAGCAGTCTCAGACCTCATTCTTGCACTGGGCACTGTTTCATTTCTCATGTTCATGCATGGAGCCAGAGAACTTGTTTGTCAGCCTCCTATGGGCTGGTCATCACTGTGGCACTCTTAACATGTAGCAGACTAGTGGAAGGGATGTTTGATAAAGCAGCAACAACACAAACAAGTTCTTAAGGCCTGAATACAAAGATCCGAAACTCTCATCATTCTGATGTTTTGAGAATAACCACATGGACAGAAATCTGCTTGCCTGTGGCCCCTTGTGCTTGAATCTACCCCTAGCATTAAAAAGTCAAATCTTTTTACCATTTTCCTTGGAAAAAGGAGTCTACTTTCCATTTTGATATAGGCATTTTTCTTGAATGACTACCCAAAATGTTTCTCCCTTTTAAACAACATTTAGTCATTAACAGTTCATATTTTAAAGTGCTATCTGAGTGCAAATACGCAAAATGTCCTTAAAAGCTGACTTGCAAATGTTAATACAAGGATAAATGAACAGTTGATGAATAAGTCCTTCAGAAGCTAGCTGTTTTAGAAACACTCCATGAATTTTCCCCATTACCACATTTAAAAAAGATTTAAAATAATTGTTGGAAGTCACTGAGTGCTGGTAACTTTCCTTTCTGAATGTGGCCTAATGGAGTAAAGTGATAATTATTCAGCTGCTGTTGCATTTTAATTGAATCATGCCATGGCTCTTACAATATTGTATGGCCTTTGAATTTTTATTTTCTGTAGGCAGATAAAATCTATCTGGTGGTCTCACGTAATAGCCCTTGCAGTAACCCAGTGGACTGGGGAAAGGAAGGAAGAAACAAACAGTGCTGAAGACTACAGATGTTTCTGTGCTATTGGAACATCCCTCGGTGCACTTCAGAGGAGTCTGGTTTCAGGTCCTGTCATAGTCAGAGAGATCAAAGTGTGACTCACCAGGGACACTCACGCAGGGCTGGTGAGTGTGATACTGAACCTAAAGGAGTAGGAAAGGTTGGCTTGCCTTTTGCCATCTCAGAGCCTTTCAGGCCTCCTGCTGCCCCCATGGCATGTCTACCAGACTACTGGTGTGAGCTGGAACACCTCAGGGCATTCCCAGCAGCCCTTCCTGGTCATACATGGGCAACTGCTCTGGGCCTTTTGCTGCAAAGCTGAGGTCATGATTGCTTCCACCTCACAGCTGTTGCCAGTGAATTTTCTGTTTAGGTGGTGACATACTTGTAAGGAGAATTTTAATGAATTTCAATTTGCTTTTGTACTCTATTTCTTTTCTTTTAAAAAGTTGAGCTAGTGTGAGGAAGCAGCATATCCCACTTAGAAGATGGATAAAGGCAATTGTGCCTACCTCAGAGGTGACAGAGAGCAAAGGTAAGATTGGTACAGCCAAATCCATTCTCCCAAATCTACTTTTTGCAAAGCATCTCTCCAGTAAGACAAAAAATCTGAAATGATAGCTGGTTGACTGCAGCCACATTAAACTTCATTTTAGCAATACAGTAAGGATTCAGTCTATGGGTTACTTAGTACATATTGAACCTAAGAGCATCTCTGTGACATATTCTTGGTCACTTGCTGAAGTGCTGTGATGTCACCAAGCAGAGTTACACTGATATGCCAGTTGCCTTCCCCATCCAGGGACAGCAGAAATCTCCCTGGAAATTCCCAGTTCCAAAACGGCTTTGCTCAGAGGTGCTTTAACATCTAAGCCCATCTCACCACTCAGATAATTCTCCCATTTCCATGAGCTGAACTCTGACCAGACACAGAATCAGCTGAGACTCTACATGAATTATACCACAGAGTATATAATAAGGAGATGTTCATATGCTCCGTCCACACAGTCTTTGAATATCAAGTAATGCTTATCTATTTAAAATGCTGAAATAATTCTATTAATCCATATGAGCTCTGGAGTGATAATGAGAAGTATTAAAATGTCATTAAAATGCTAAAATCACAGCAGTCAAATGGAGCCCTCTTCAAAAGGAGGTTCATAGCATCTTACCCCATGTAGCAACATTAGAAGTAACTGAAAAGTCATCCAGAGTTTCTCAAAACCTGAAGAAAGAGAGATATGACTGAAGACACAGGAGCTTGTAATGGGCTGGATGCACAGCCGAGTTCAGGCCATTGTGCCTCCAATGACTTGATGTACTTTATAAAATCAGTCTGTTAGATCAGTCCCTACATTTAGAAGAACAACTGTAAAGACCATTGCAATGAAATCACCACAGTGCTTGGCTAAATAACAGTGGTTCTTAGCATTACCATAGTGACGTAAAGTATAATTTTCAACATTTCCACTTGCAGAGTTTTACACATTGCATGTCACACACTGCTAGGATCTCTGCTGTACCCTGTGGTTTTCTTTAGAAGAATCACAAAACTGTTTAGGCTGGAAAGACCTCTAGATCTCCATTCCAACTGTTAACCCTGCCATGTTCACCACTAAACCATAAGTGACACATCCACATGACTTTTGAACATTTCCAGGGATGGTGAATCCACCTCTTCCCTGGGCAGCCTGTCCCAACGCTTGACCACCCTTTCAGTGAAGAAATTTTTCTTAATATCCAATTAAACCACTTCTGGTGCAACATGAGGCTATTTCCTCTTACAGAATTTGAAAATGTGATAGGAAACGGGATCTTTGAAAGGATATAAATCTTTTTATTTCTTGGTTCTCTTTGTAACTGCAGCTCTGAAAGAATTTTTAATCTGGTTTCATTAAAGATTTTATAGCAAGCCAAGTGTATTGCAAGACCCACATCCTTCAGTGGTAAACTGGCTGGCTAACTGTGCGTTTGCCCAGAGCAGCTGCAGCCCTGTATAGCTAATTCCTTCAGAAGCGCTGATGCACTGTGAATATGTGCATTTCAAGAGCTGAGATCTGCTGCCTCATCTTGTCAATGTGAAGGGCTTTATGAAACAATATCTCCTCTGAATTTTAAGAGCACTTCGATGGAGCGCCTTGGTTTTTTTTATTGCTGTATAAAAAATACTGGTTTCTGCAAATATAATGCTACTTTTCTGTAGCATTAGGCTGAAAAAATTTAAGGGGAGAAAGGAGAATTTTGCAAGGGAAGGTTGATAATGTTTGAAAAGGAAGGTCACTGAGAATGAAAAGTCAGGAAAACCATGGTATCTCCTAACAAAGATTGCGAATGGTCATTCCGTGGTCATGTTTTGCTTCCATACAACACAACTGAAGTATCTTGGCAAAGGTTTTCTCAGCACCATCCTGAGCACTGTGTCAAGCTACTACCTACTGACAATTTTATAGCAGCCTTGGGCCATGTGCAAGAAACATAACTTGCCATTGGTGATCTAAAGAGCCCCATGGGACTATCCTCACCCCTTGTTCGTGTGCAGGCTGCTTGTGTGGCCTGAGCACTTGGGAAGTTTCACAAGCACTAATTGCTGAGGCTGCTTGCTTGCAGCCCCCCACACGAGCCTGAGGCTCATGCATGGCTGCTTTGCTGCCAGCTGGACTGTTCTGAGCTATTTTCCACCTGTTGTCAGTCTAAACTGGCACAGGACTGGTCTTGGAGTGCCCCTGGACCTGACTATTCTTGCTTTGAAGTAACGATGCTGTTTACTACTGACTTCAGACAGCTGGGAGTGAAGCCCGGTTCTGATTTGCATTTAATCAAGGGTATTTTTCTCCTTTCCTTTTTCAGATTTGCTTTGCAGCTTGTTTTTCATTTTTTTGGTGGATATTAAAAATATGCAATAAAAAGGATATGTTAGTGTTCAGCACTCTAAAAATCAGAGCTTTGTTGTTCCCTGGAAGCAATTTCTGAACTTTCTCTGCTTGACAGCGCCAGTAGATTTTCCAGAGCCAATAATCACAAAATGTCAGCATTGCTAAATGGGGATAATAAATTTTCACACAGTTCCATAACATGATTTTACCAGACACTAAAAAGGTCAAGCATGAACTGTAAATAAATTCCCATCTCCCAGCTATATGACTCTTTATCTAGAGAATAAATTATCATTAAGATATGCAGTCAAATTGTTATTATCCTGTTTTGTAATAGCCTTATATTTTGCTAGTTAGATAGTTGGGCTCTCCCGCAAAGATAAGAAGGCCCAGTTAGACTGAAAATCCCTCTTTTGTGGAAAGAGTGTGAAGAAAACAAATTTTAGAAAGAATTTTGGATCAAATGTAGACTATATAGTTAGGCATCCCCTTTCTGTGATTTTCTGGACCTTTCTGGAACCAGATGAATAAAAATTGAAGGAAAAGTCTAAGCAAAAGGGTGAAGAGCAAGCTGAACTATTCTTCCCATTTCTTGTCTGTGCCATGATGAACATGCACTCTAATTTCTTCTTTGTGAGCCTTCTGGACGTGTACATATGTCCCTGTCAGGAGGATGATGCACAGTGCCAGTGCTGGAACCAGAGGGAGGTTGCATGATTTATCTTTCATGTCCAGGAAGAGGCATGGCAAAAGAATGTCCACATTCCACCTCGTCCCTGAGACTGAAGGGTCTTACTGTGTCTGCAGGTCAATTCCAGTACAGAATTAGCTTTGGGTACAGACAGGACCTGGCTTTCAGTTGAACCCTCTGTGTCCTCTCAGCACTTGCAAGAAAAAATCACTTAGAAGATTGCAGAGATGACCAGACCAACACATATTCAATAGTTGTTTTGGAAACTGGGTAGGATTTCCCCTGCGTAGCAGCAATTTAAGCAGCTTTGCACTTCATCATCTCAGAGCCGGGGCCAGTGAGAGCATTCTTTGAATGTGGTCTGCAGGCTGGAAAGCTGGACCTGGACTGGGAGCTTCCGTGCACTCACCAGAGAGCCGAGCCTTCTCTTCCTTTTTGCTAAAGACCCAGGTGTCCAAGGGTGGGAAACTGGCTTTGGTTTTTGTTCCTGCACACTAAAATGGTACAGGTGGTGATTTCCTTTATCTCCACCATTGCCAAAGGAACCTCAACCTGCATTTCAATAGTGAGTGAAAATACCAACAAAATCAATAATTTCCCATTGTGATTCAGACTCAGAAGAGTCTGAACTGCTCTGTTAAAAAATAGTGAGTCACCAGCTGTATTTCATCTCTGTTTTTAAGCATTACTGGAAGATTTGAGAGTTTGCCATGGAGACGGTAGGAGGAGGGGAAGAGGGCTAACTCCAGAACATTGCCTGCCACCAGGGTGAGCTCCACGCACTTTAAATCCATGCGGGAATCTGAGTATTTGATACCGAGCCAGGGGGAAGAAGGAGCTGAAGTACTCAGACATATTTGTGTGTATAGGTCTGATCTGGTGTTCATTGCAAACCTCTCCAGACCCCAGATACTTGAGTGGCACTTATTATTAACAACAATATTCAAGTGTTGTGTATCCTTGGAGCTGAGAAATGGTAATTTTGTGTAGGGCTTCTTTACTACTTGGGAAGTCCAGAAAAGTCCAGAGGTCTTCGTGTGCTTTAGCAAAAACTCTACTAAGTTGAAACATCTGTCTAAGTTAAGTTACAAAGTAAAGAGATATAGCCATATTTTGCCCATAAGCTCTGTAATAGTTATTTTCTGTAGTATTTAAATGACCTTTATGGAAAAGAGGAATCAGTGGAGGACAGGTCTTGGAGGAGCAAGATGGTCCTGCTATGACTAGCTCTTCTCCTGGGGATCAGTAGTGCATGGCAGAAAATGAATTTTAACGGGATAAAGGAAGAAGTGAACAGAATGAAAGTTTAGATAAGGAAAAATTAAAAATATAGTAATAGAAAAACTTGGGAAAATAAGGGTAAGAGAGAGGCAGGAAGAAAGGCAAAGACGGGCTGCTTTTAAAATGGAAGGAAGGGCCAGAGCAACTGTGGGAGACATTATAATGAAAAAATCCCTCCCAGGGCAGCAGGGCCCATGCACACCAGCTGGCTCTGCCTTCGTAGGTGACAGTGGGGCATCCCAAATGGTTTGCATCAAGAATATTTGTCATCCAGTTCTTCTGGGGAAAACGGGATTAGCAGCACTCATGGAAAGATGAGTTTCTCATTGCAAAGACTTAGTTGGAACTGCTCAGATTATCAAGATTACCTGCTATCAGGGTCTTGTGGAGCAACAAGGAAAAGATGAAGAAAGGCAATTATTTTTCATGTATTACAGAGTTTCTGTATGCCCCACAGGCACTCCTGCTGAGGCCACCTGAAGATTTACACTGCAGTCGTAACAAATTAGATCTTTCTGCATTCTTCCATACACAGTAAAAAAGATGTTATGTGTAATATCCTACCAGATAAAACAAACATTTTGTGCATGTGCTGTAAGTGTCCATTTAAACATACAATATTGATCTGTCGCCCCAGTTTGTGTTGTGCAAAGCATTTCATCACCTTGTAGGCTGAGGAATGTTCCAAGGCGACTTTTCCAAAGGCAGAATTCTTGCAAAATGAAAAAAAAAAAAAAAAAAAAGAGATGAAGATTGCAAACTTAAGAGACATCTAGTCTTTGATGTAAATATATTTACTTTGGTGGAGTAGAAAGTTGAGATATAGGAATGAAAGGTTTCTCAGACATTCATGTGGGACACATAGTTGAAAGGAGACAAGAAAACAGAGCAGAGTTTCTGAGAACTGGTAGCTTAATGAAAAGAAGAAAAAATAATCAACAGTTTTATTAGCCAGAATAACTTGTTATTTGATTAATTGATTAATCACCATGTTAACATGGGATGAAACACCCTATGCTGATCCAGGATAGGAAGGTGATGCTTTGATGCTGCTGGAGCTGTTTTTGCCCAGAAATTCTGGGTGACATTCACACATGAGACATCCCCGTGGACCAAGCCAGTGTGTCTCCATGTAAGGGCCAGGGTCTGGCTGCACTGGTGCACAGGGGCACTCTGCCCTTGCTGATTTGTTTGACCTGGGCTTTGTGCCAAGCTGTGCCCTAGAGCTGGAGTTGTTCTTCTCTCAGGGTGCTTGGTTCAGTCACATGAGCTCCTGCTTGGCTGGTGACCAAGGTCTGGGGAGTGGACCAGCAAGCCTACCTCCCTACCCAGCCCTGCTGAGCCAGTGGCATCGGGGAAGCCCATCTAAGGTGGTTTTGCTACTGCTGGTTTGGAAACTAGCTATAGTTTTAATAACTGATTCCTCTGAGCCAGGCCAAGCTTCCTTTGGCACCTCACAGAAACCTGTCTTGGAAAAATTATGCAGTGTCCTGTTGACTCAGCCTTTCCATCAGGTGTGTTTGGATGTGAACACCAGCCCTGCTGTTTGGCAGGGACGGGAGCTTGGCTCATGTCCTACTGAAGTGCTGCAGCTGGCAAATCACTGCTCATAAATAGTTTTTCCAAAGACAACCACCTCCCTCTATAAGGAAGATTTGTTTGTGGAAAATGTTTCAAAGTGATTACACAGCATCTGACATAAATTGCCCACACAGAGTAAGTGGACAGGTGGATGATCAATTCATGCTGGCTGCTTTCCATCCTATTGTTTCGGAGGTATCAGGTAAAGGATGGCTCATATGCTTTATGAATTATATAAATAATTTAGTTTACATCTAGGAAAATACAACTTGTCCACAAAGCACAGATTACTGTGCTGTGTGGCTCAGAGATCTCTCTAAACCATTTCAGTCAAGTGTAATAAATTAGGACACAGTGAAGAAGTTTGTTTACTTCATGATTGCTGTTCTTTGATTCAGTGACTGCAAAGATCTGTGTGAAATTCTATTGCCTGTACAAATACTACAACACAAATTTTAGAGTAAGGTCAAAAACAATAGAGGTACTGCTGTGGGAAGGCTTCATGGAATATTTGCTCACATCATTTCAAAGAAACAGAAATTTTATACTGCTTTTTTTTTTGGATCACCAACATTTTATGTTTTTAAGCTATTACTAAAATCAAAATGCCCTAAAGAGAGACTCTTGCCTGAAAGCGAGCACTGAAAACACCTCCCAATGCCTGATCACATTTGCAGTCAATGTTGAAATTCTGCTGAGTTACAGAACAGCGTGATTTCCCTCCAGATGTTTCTCTTCTTTACTGAAGCATGTGGTTACACTTCTGAAAGCAGTGGAATTACTATTGCAAAGAAGTTGCCACCCATTGGGATGCTTAGTTTGCTTTAACTGTGACTTTTATTTTTGATGTATTTGATGATGTGACTGTAACTGGAGAATCTTTGCATTAACAACTTGTCAAGAAAAGTTGACTTCTCGCAGAGTTTTCTACTGTTCACTTTTCCTTTCATTAAGAACCTTTTTTGTATGGGTCCAGCAATTAAAAAACTCTTCTTTATAATTAATGGATCAAATTATCCATGTTTCCATCCCAGACATTTTTTTTTTTAAAGCATAACCTTTATTTTTATGAGCAGTGCATCAACAAGTCATAGTCATTTCTTATTCTAAAACACCTTAACCACCCCCAGAGCTACACTATTGAATTCCTCTGTGTACCTACAGCATATAGTGGAGGGGCTGTTAAACCCATAAATGAATTGCATTATCCATGGGGGATGTTAAAAAGGTAATGAAAAGTTAATGTGGTATCTGCTTCTTTTTTATATACTCATTAAAATGATTTATATCTGTGATGTTTATCTAAACCCACAATTAGAATATTAGATTAAGTGTTTACTTTTGATGTGGTACATGTAATTTTGTAGAAAGTCAGAATACCATTTCAGCCCAGTGCATAGGGAATTGAGAGAACAGCTTAAGTTTTTTCTCAATTAATTACTGTTCTCATTTTCTTCACCTCCTCTCTGAAAGTGTCTCTCAGTTAGAAGGGCCCGGTATGGTATTGCACTGATATTTACCATCTTACAAAGTTGATGGTGTTTCCACTGGAAATAAAATCTACTGAGTGTTTCAAGTGCAGACCAGTATTAGAAACCAGGTCAAATGATGGCAGGTCTCTGTTCACAGGGGGGACCGTTTGTGGCTGGTGTGAAATGAGCCGATGGATGAAGCTCAGGCCCTCAGCAGGGAGGTGTCTGTCCCACAGCTAGTACTGGCTGGGAAGCTACCAACACCCTGCAGACCTCCTGCTTGCAGGACAGCTGGACACATGGGCACTGCTGAGCAGTGGTCTTTTCAGTGGTAGAAAGTTGCCTGTTTTCCAAGTTTGACAGCTTCTTTCCAATTTTGGGACCCCGTGTGCCTGGTTCAGCAAGCTGGTGAGTCACGGGTGAGACTGGGCAGTGTTGCCTGGGATGTTGGGTCATAGATCTGAGGGGACATTGTGGCACTGCTCTACACATACATGAGACAAGCAGATGTGCAGTGAGACATGGATCTCATGTGTGAGACTGGAAGGGTCTGAAAGACAGCAGGAGGGGAGTGTGGAGGAATGCTATGGGCATGGCAGCAGTCCTGGCATTTGGGGGAGAGTGGACATCCCTCTCCTCTTCCATGTCATCCTTGAGGCACTGAAGGCAGGGGCTCACCCTCTTGCCACAGCTGTAGACACACAGGGGCCTTAAGGTTACCAACAGCGTGGAAGATCCTAGTTTGGGGATCTGGCTCAAGCTGCCTCCTTGGTTTTGCAGTAAGGTATGGTGTGGATAATGAATCGCCCTCTCTGCAGGGTGTGTGGCCATGTCTCTGAGCAGTGGAAGGTGGAGGTGTGTCCTGGCAGCAGGAGAGGGCCTGGACAGGTTCCTCCCTAGAGTGGGAGATGAACACTGCCCCACTTCAGATGTTCTGCAGGGGTTCTCCTGAGTTGCTTTGGGAGTGCCCTGCACATGGCCAAGGTACATGGACCTCAGTGGGTCTTGTCCTTGGGAGTGACCTGCTGAACTGGTGCTGCTGTGACCCATAAGAGGTTGGTTCCTCTCAAATGACACTATAGCCCAAATGTGGGAGACCCAGGGGACAGGCAAAGTCCCCATCTCCCATCTCCATCTCTAGCCATGACAGTTAACTTTTGTAGCAGGGAAAACACAGCATGGAGATATTTCTCCCTTACTTTGGAAGGATGTTCAAGATTCAGAAGATACTTGTTGTGTTTAATGATGAGGGAGAGCTCAGATCCAGGCCTCTCCCTCATGTTTTGGCCTCTTTGGCTTGATTCAAGGAAAAGAGCCTGGACTTAAGTGGGGCAACCTCTTCTTCCCCTTGTAGAAAGCAAAAAGTGCTGGGAGCTTTTCCCTGTCAAAAGGTCATTGGAAAGCTGCAAAGAGAAGGGTATGGGGAGTGTGTCTTTGCTCTGTTCTACATTGCTGAGACATTTGCCAGTTTGGCCAGGTGGTGGCTGCAGGTGAGAGTACCTGTCCAATCTGCTGGGACAGACAGGATGAGAAGCAGCCACATGCAACTCACTGAGGATCTGGGGGACAGCAAATGGTGCACACCACGGGCTGGACAATACGACCACGTATCTGAAGCATCTCCTGAGAGTGACAACCCAGCACCCCGCCCTGGCCCATGACCCCTTGCAGCTTTTTGTTACCACTCATATGAGAGCACCCATGAGGCCAGGGGCACCTTTCTGCATCCCTACATCACTCCTCCACCATCCCAGTGGTGAGCAAAGCTTCTGGGCCATGCTGCTGGTCTCTGCTGTGCCAGACAACTCCCACTGCTCACCAAGACATTGCTGCTGGAGTGGCACTAGAATGGGGTGAGAGAGTACAAGGGAAAAAGAAGCAAAATCAACTCAGGGGTACGAAAGTTTTAATTTTAACACTCCGTGGGACACAGGCTATCAGCTGTTCTCCACACACCTCTTTGCTCTTCAAACTTTGGCATAACTCCAGCATATTCTCCTCCCTTGTGGGATCCTTTCCCCCTCCTTGCTGTCTCTGTGCCTGCAGACCCCAGGGGTAAAGGCAGAGTCCTCACCCAGTGTGATGGGTTGTTTTTTGTAGGCCTTCCTTGGTAACCAGGGTCAAGATCTAGGAAGTATTCCATCCCATCTCTTTACGTAATCAGGTGTATATAAACCAAAGGAGGAGGTGTTCTTTCTCCTTTTTTGCTTCTTTTCCTTCTCGGGCTCGCACGCTGACGAGCTCCCGGTGTTTGGGCCTGGCTTATCTGTGTTCAGCGAGGCCTGCTCTGGGGGTTGTTTTGCCTGGGCCGGCGGCGAAGGTTAAGAATCTGCCTTTCTAAGGAAAGTATTGAATTTACTATTGTATTTGTTATTTACTGAGTTAATTTCTGAATTTAGATTGTATATATATTTGTTTTGTCTTATTTTTTTTCCCTATTTTGTCTCCCTCTCCCCTTTCCCTTCCCTTGTCCCTTACTGGGGTGGTTTGGGGGTCCCTGTCTTGTTGTGCCTAGTATATAAATTTAATATATGTAAATATATATATATTCCTTCAATTTTCTCTTGCTGCTTTTTGCCGTTTAGGGAGAGGGAGGGGGGAATCTTTCTTGTGAGGTTTGGCTGTTGGCAGAGAGCCAACCTGAACTTTCACACCCAGTACCATTCCCTGGCTTAGGTTCACAGCCTTCTGGCACAGATCAGAGAGGAGAACCCAAACCACCTCCTTGGGATGTTTTAAGGAAAGCTGAAGATGTGATTCTGAAGCAGGAAGGTTACTCTGTCGCTGAGGACTGAAAGGTGTGGAGACCTCGCTTTGTCCTCCCTGCCAGCCCAGCTCTTTGGCACAGGACAAGACAGCTTTAAGAAAGTATAACGTGTAGGGGAGTGTTTTACACAAATCTCGTATAAATTGGTGTTATCTGCTCCCATGTGCAGGAAGGAAGAGAAAATACTGTTCAGTTCCTTGGAGAAGCAAAAGCAGAATTCACAGAGAAAAAAAAACCTAAAACCCAATAGACTAATATATAGAGGCCACAAGGATTTCTATCAGCCAGCAGGACCTGTGGGCAGCCCTTGCAGCAGTTGCCTGGGGCTGCTCTCATGCGCCTCTGTGCCAGTGGAGCTCATAATTCCCAGCACCTTCTTCGACTCTCCTGACTCCCAGTCATCCCTCCAAAGGTGATGGCACATGGGACCAAACCGCACTAAAAGCTTGGTACATAGAAGTAAAAATAGCTCCCAATCAGGCAGCAGCTGTGCTGTTTCTGGGTGGTTTTCATCATTTCCTTGCACTGTCCTGCCCTCTGCATATGTACAGAAATTACCAAAATCTGTGACTTCTTGCTCAGGGAAAACAAAATCAGATGCAAAGAGAGCGTGTAATTTCCAGCACATCTTCCACCCACACAACCCAAGAACAAGTGACCACCTTTGCTTGGTGTGGGAAGCTGTTCAACAAAAGGGATCTTTCATGGGTGGGCTGGAATTCCTACGAACAGCAAGACAAAAATAACAAAAATAGCTGACTGTCCTGAATGACATTTCTCAAGCTACTAATCCAGCTCCAATATTGGTAAAAAGCCTAGTCTGTGTATGACAATAGACGCAGCTGGGCATGCACCCGTTGTCAAAGCAGAGTGTGGGAGGCAGTTCCTGTCCTGTAGCCTGTGCTATAATAACAAGCCATACATAGGACTGGGGAGACACAGCAAAGTAAATTGGATCATAGGTCAAGGTTATTTCCCCAGCTTTTTCTGGGAGGTGAAAGTAGACAAAGAGATGTGCTATATGGCAAGAAAACTGAGGAAGATGAAGAGGAACAAGTTGGAGGCTAGGAACAAGGTGGGGCTGACACAAAGAGGTGCTGAAGGAAGGATGGAGCAAATTCTGGACTGAAGGACTGAAGCAAATTCTTCATCAGCTAGGGGGATTCTACTTGACTTTCACCTACTGGTTTCTAAAGGGTTATTTGAGGACTGTGAGTGGCAACAGTGATTTTCACCAATGTGGCAAAGGTATAAAACCACCTCTGACTTAATGTTGGGAGTTTTGCCTTGGCAGAAATGAGATGTAATTAAGCCTTCATTCTCACAAGCCTTTAGCTATCTGCTTCTGTTTAGCTTCTAACTTAGGATTGACTAAGGTCAAACATATTGTCAGCAGCCTTTGCAAAGCAGAGTAGCACAAAGATAGCACCAGCATTCCTCGCGTGTGGGCAAAAGCAGCATGGCTTCACCAGGGGGGGTTCAATCGCAGTAACAGCTTGTGATCTTCACCCATATTACATGGATGCCCAGTAGACCTGCCAGAATTTGTGTCAGCATTTTCTTAATAAACTCCTTATTTTTATTTCTTGACTGACAAAGTGCCAAGTGCATGTGCTGTCGCCTCTAAGCTGAACAGAAGGATGTGAGAAACAGTGTTTTTCTGCTTCTTTTAAGAGAAATGTTGGCTGAGTTTCAAAAAAGTAGATCAGATGCTGAAGTTCATGTCACTGAAGGTATTTTGGAGTGTCTGACATCTGAGTTAATTCTTTTTTCCATACAGGAAAAACTGAGTTTGAAAGTTTGTAGGTGACCAGACTCAGGGACATTAGCTGGGCCACACTGAAAACAAAAGAGTCATCAGAGCTAATCACAGACTTTCTGTTTCCAAGGGTTTGACACTTTTGTCTCTGTGGACTGATTCTTCATTGCACTAATGTAATTTCATGCTGCTTCAATTGAATGAAGATGTGCTCAGGTAGG
Source organism: Scytalopus superciliaris (assembly GCA_013400415.1). Taxonomy (NCBI): domain Eukaryota; kingdom Metazoa; phylum Chordata; class Aves; order Passeriformes; family Rhinocryptidae; genus Scytalopus; species Scytalopus superciliaris. Next base: position 680,704 of record VXBX01009491.1, read on the forward strand.
CACAATCTGCTCCTCTTCCCTCCCTTCTTCACTAATGTCCCCCTAATTATCCCAGGCACACAGTAGCCTGAAATAAGGGCTCCTCTGCTGGTTCCCAGCTCCCAGCAACACAGACCAGAGCACAGCCAAGCTGGAGGGTGCTTAATATGGTCTTTGCCTCACTTCATTGTCCTAGCGGAGTAGATTGGACCGGGGTGCAGCCTTGCTGTGTCTTTTCCTTGCACAAGGGACCAAAAAACTCTTTGCTGATTCTCAGGAAAGTGTGTTCCCACCTGATCCTGTTCTCTGGCTGGGTATCATGGCACTACGCTTGACCTCCAGTTTGCATCTGCCTTTTTCCTGTGTCTCTGTCATCAGAGTAAATGCCACAGCATCAGCTGTCTATCCTCCTTCAAGGGCTTCATGAAGCTTTTGGGGCTACTATCACATCTTCATTCCCCATCTTATTTGAGCAAAAGTGTTTTTTTGGTTTTGCTGAATATTGTTACTACGCAACATAACAGTAAGCAGCTGGGTGTGATGTTGGATGGAGTTTGTTGCAATAGCTTTAGCTGTGATAAAAAACATGTGCTTAATGTTATTTTTAAACTTGTGTATGTTAAGAGGTCATTAAGTCTCAATCTAAATACAGCGTTGTATAAACACATAGCTCTAAAGCACCTTAATACTGAGATCAGTATGTTTCTCCAGGTTCAAGCTTGCTTACACAATGGAAAAATCAGAGTTAAATGCAGAAATTAAGTTCTTTCATATTGCCTTGCTGATCTTGTTTTTTTTTCATGTAACACCTTTTTGGTATGAAAATGACTGTGGTCACTGATCGGTCTGGTGGGTCACTGCATTGAGCTGCTGGGAGGTAGTGACTGCTGTGGTTCAGGCTGGGGCTTGCAGCTGGCCTCATCCATCCATCCATCCAGGGACCACTCTGTACTGGTGCTCATATTCCACTTCTGAGAAATCCCCTTTAATTTTATCTCTTTGCCTTGTCTCTCTCAAGGAACATGACGGGTACTGTATGTCCTTGCCCAGTCTTTTCATCTATCCCCCCACTTTCCATGTGTGTGTGTGCAGGTCTGCAAGCACACACGTTTGTTAACCCGCACTTGAGCTTGTGTTTGGCAGTTGCACTCCTTCAAGTCAAGCAGCACTCTCATATTTTTCTAGCACCAGCAATCTGGTTGACCTTTCTGGAAACTTTGAACTTATGCTCAAGTTTCATTAGTCCTAATGAACCAAGACTTTGCACTTGGGGTTCAAAGATCCTGTGTAGCAGGTGTGTGAGAATACAGAGACAGCTTGCATCTGAAGGGTTGGCTTGAGGGGCAGCGCATGGCAATCTCCTCTCATTTTCTCTGCCCTTTCATAGAGATAAAACCTCTAAGAATGACATTGGAGGAATTAAAGTATTGTCTTGGTTTGTTTTCAAAAAAGCAATTGATTTTTAAAACTGTTGTTAATTATAAACTTTTAAACAGTGGCTTCATTAATACTTAACCCTCAAGATAGGTATTTTTCAGTCTGGAGTTGTGCTAATTTCTAGCTGACATCTTGACTTCTCTGCAAATCTGTTGCTTGTTTCTCAGGACCATTCTGCTCTCCTCTGTGAGAATCAGTCAGCTGCTCTTACTGTTGCAGGTCTTTTGTCACTGACTGGAGGAAATGTTCTCAGTAATCCTGTTGGAGGCAGCAAACAACAAAGAAATGGCTGAAATACAGTGATACTGTTTATCTATAAGGAAAGCTTGAGCACTTTAGTCACAGCAAAACTATTTGTAAAATGCCTACAAATGCTCAAGGACATTCCCCAAAGTCTGAGGCAGCAGGAGGGTGACCCGGTGCAGATCACAATGTTTTAACCCGTGCTGTATTCACTGCCTGCCCCGCTCCTGCTGTATTCACTGTTCACAGTGCAGCTCCTCTGTAATGGTTTTTGTCATTCTCACTTCTACATCTGCTTACACGAGTACTCAGAGATTTTAACTTAATGAAATAATTCCCCTTGTTTCAGAAGGAGCTTGGCTTTTCATAGTATCCCATGCTGCTGCCACATGCCTGAGGGCAGGCATTTCAACTTCTCACTCATCATGAATGCAAAAAGAGGATGTCTATGCCACTAAGCGGACCTTGCGCACACTTAAAATCTTAGATGCTTCCCTAGCATAGCTCAATTCCGTAGGGTACTGACATCCATGAAGCTGTGCTGGCAGAGACCTCAGCTCTCTTCATTTCACACTTGTATCTTCGGCATTTTAATGGCCTCTTGGGATCACACAGCGGTGGTGGTGGAAAAGAAAGGTTACCAGGGAAATACTGTAGTCTGAACTGCAGAGCAGAATGAAAGGAGACAATATGTCAGACAGATAATTGTCACAAAATTATATGTATTTTGGAGTGAAATTCACAGAAGTCAGTGGTTTTTACTCACTGTGGGATTCCAGTAAGAGGCAGTCAGGTACATAACACTCACCAGAGATGGTTTTGATCTCTGCAAATTATGTTTTCCTCAAAAGTCTGGGTGGAGGCTCCACCACCAGGAAGGCCCTCATAGTATCTCACACATGGGCCAAAACCCCAGTGTTCCTTGTGATGATGCGGCCTTTATGAGCACTGTGCAGACATTCCAGGTGATTCATACCAATACTTTTCACTGGAGACCACGAGACCAAATTCATCCCTTCTTACGCCACTTCATCCCAGAGGTGGTCCACTGGGAAATGAAGAGGAGAAGCAATACTCTAATCCTGATTAGAGCCACCTCATTTTTTTGCCAACAGCCACAGGATAAGAAGTAAATGAAGGCAGGATGTGAACCATTGATGATTTCTTTCCTTTTCCTGGCAACTAGGAGGGAAATGTGTCTGTCTTTATTTCCTTCTCTTTCCTTGATCTTGCCTGCTCACTGGGGACAGGTTTTGACCACTGCCTGTTTGCCACCAGCTTCTCTCTTCCCTCATATCTGAACACCCAGTGCTGCTGGCATGAGCAGCTGCAGGACTAAGTGAAAAGGCACTGCAGTCAGATTTCTGGTCTCCACTGAAGCCCTATCTGTATAACGGTTTCTTTCAAATCCATCTTTAAATATGTTAATTCAAACAACATTCCTCACAGAAGAAGAGATGCTGGACATGGTGCACTGAATTCTGAGTCACCAAAACTCAACTGAGGGATCCTCAAGCAACCCAATCTCAGCTAGTCAAGCTCTGAGTGGAGAGTTGGACCTGAAGACCTCTGCAGGGTCCTTTCAAGCCTAAATTTTCCTATGAGGCTTCGATGATTCCTGTATGGCTCAGTCCAAGTAGCACCACCAAACTTGCACAGACACTGTGCACAGACACATGCCTTGGTGGCAAAAAGCAGCAGAAGACTTCAGAGGTCACCTCAAAACTACACTCAGACATGATAATTAATGCAGTACTAGAAAACTGTGGGATAAGATGCACTTTTGCAAAGACAAAGGTCTGCCACAGACATTTGTGAACAGAACTGCTTCAGGTCTAAATCTAAAACACCAGAATCCTTCTCTGACTCTTGCTTCTCTGCTCCTTCTGTTTTTTCCTAACATCATTATCCAGGATAATTATAATTCTCATAAACAGCACAGGTTTCTTCTATTCCTAGGTCCTTTTAATTAGTCAAAGAACATTTCAAGTACATCATGGATCCTGATGGTCCTGGCCTGTCAGGTTTCAGCACAGCTCTTCTATGACTGAGAGCCCTTTCCTACAGATCTTTGTGGAGGTGGCAGGGCAGTATGTTTGGAGAATGGGCCTGGCTCAGTGGTCTGGCAGTCAGAGCCAGGAATAAGGACAGATCTGCTGATTCAGTGTCCTACAAACATAGCTGATCTCATTGCAGTGAAAATAGGTCACTAATCACACATGGCCAGCATCCAAAAACTAGCCAGGAAAATTGAATATCTGCTGGCTGAAAACTCTGTTTTACTTGAATGCACAGAAAGAAAGCAGTCTGCTTTAATTTGTTTAAAACCACCGCCAGATTATGTGACCAGGAGATGAAGACAGTGATCTCCCTTCACTGTTGTTTTTTCAAGCAAGCAACTCATTTATTGTTCCAGCCCATCCTTTGCTTTCGTTCTCACACATTAAAATAGCGTGTAGTTCACAGTTCTGTTTTTAACCTCAGTTACAGCAAGCAGATCTGATTTCTAAGGAAAAAATTAGCATCAGCCTATATGTTGATGACACTAATTTCTTTTATAGGCTTCTGTCTAGTGAAAAAACTAAGCTAGTATTGCTAGAATTAGATCTTTCTAAATAAATATAACACCACGGTTCCTGGTTTGGGGCTTTTCTATAAGACAAAACCATCATTTTCTTTTTAGATAATAATGAGTTTTCTTTTTAAGCTGGTTGCCCATCCTGATATCCTGAATAATTTAATGGGAGAGCACTTAGCTTGCAGCAGGGCTGAGAGTTACTGATGTGGAATAAGCGTACCCTGATGTTACACAATGTGCATGGTGGCAGGGAACAGCCAATCAATATAAATGAATCCCTTTTTCCATTGAGTAAATGCTGTCTCTCTCAGGCAGTAACTGGGGAGAATATGAAAGCTTTATAGAGATAAGATCTACTAAAATTTTAGATCTGTCTCTGTCTAACAGAGAGCAGCTGAGGCACATTTCCTTTGCTGAACGTCATCACCTGGTAAGCAGGAATGATCTTCACCTTCAGTTGTGAACTGCATGATGGTGTGCCCATGTGAAGAAGGGTTATAGAAATGTGAGTAATTCTTAGAACAGTCAGAGGACTTGGTAAGAAATAATTACTTGTACAATTGAACTGAAGACCTAAATGAGGCTGGGTTTAAAAATTGCACATGCAAGTTTGTAGAAACTTTTACAGTGCATGTGCTCTTTAATGTTCTCAAGCTAAGTTGAAAGAAAGGTGATACCTGAGAGTAGGTACTGCAAGCACAGAGACTAGCTCGCAGGAGCACTGGAATTGCCTGTGGGTTGTGCTACAGAGCAGTAGCTGTAAGGCCATGTTCTGATCTCTTGCCACTGGAGCTGGTTCTTCTCATGTGCTCTGGAGGCAAATTGCTCCTCGCTCCTCCCCATCTTCATCATTTCTGCTACCTGCCCCATCTCTTGTGCGCTGCCCAAGGTTCAGGTTTTTGACTAAGAGACAGCCATGCCATACTAACTTCCCAGGGGACTGTTTCCCAGCTGGACAGGTCCCACGCTTGGCCACACTATCCAACAAAATAATTCACAGCAGTCCCCAGGAGGGAACAAGGGAGAGCAGAGGAAAATGGCTTGTCTTTCCAGCAGCTCAGGTTTCAGTAGTTCAAGTTCTGCCCCTCACCCCATGGCCAGTGATCTCCTGTTGCAAGTAACAGGAAAAATTTTGTGTAGCACACACAGCCACATCAGATTATGTGACATGGTCCTTTTAACCTGAGGGGATTCACAGTGACTGAAGCAGTAAGGCCAGCCCTGGCCACGCTGTCTCCACTGCAAAAGCCTCAGTCACTGTTATGCATCAGTGACATTTCTGTGTAGCACTTAGGCTGAAGCTGACATGGGAACAGGCTGCATCATCAACAGACAGAGCTTAGCTTTTATTTACAAAGAAGAGGTTTTGTGACTTTGAGAATCTCTCTGATGGTAGAGGATCCTTCTAGTCCCTCCAGGCTGATCCAGTTAGCAGAGATCAAAGGAAGCTTTTGATGGATGTTGTGTGCCCAACTCACCCTTACTGGAATCTCACACTAAGTGAGAACAACTGATTTCTTACTTGCTACACAACTGTTTATGTGACTTCATGAGAAACATTCATCAATTGTGTAATACAAGAAGATTTTGGACTTACTGATTTAATAGTGAGCTGTAGATGGAAATCATAAAATAAGTTACAGTGAGACAAAGCACTGAACAATTCAGATGAAGAACTGAAATCGGATCTGAGACTGGTTTCAAATGTCCTGAAATGTCAGGTTATATTCTGGAGTTAGATCCTTACCTGACACAAATTAAACCTTTCTGTCTTCCATCATCTGAAGCCTACATAGAGTAACATGTAATACCTGTAACCTTTCCTCAGGAGTGAACATGCTGAGGCAGTCGAGGTATCTTTAGCAAAGGAAAGCTTACAGTCCCTCAGAAGGCTCTGCAGGCCCTCTTGGAGCAGTGGCCTTGGGGGAATTCATGTGTATTTTCTTTGGCATGTGCATATATAAGAACATATTTAAGCCTCCTGTTTATTTGCTTAGTCAGGCAAGGTTTAAGAGGGAGCAGTGGAGGGATGAACACCAGAAACATTCAAGCCCAGTGTAAGGTAGTAATAAGTTGCCTTTAGGAAATCTCTCCTGAGCAACTGAAGAAAGTTAAAGAAGACAGCTGGAAAGAGCAAGCTTCAAGCAAAATAACCCCAGTGGTTATCCTGTGGGGCATATCAGAGCAAACCTCAAATGACACCACGTAAATAAACCTCCAGCACTGACTGCCAAATGTCTGTACATCAAAAGTCAAGCCCTTTTCTGTGGACTCACATAACACAGTCTCAGTGGAGTTTATCTTTTCTGCCCCCTTTAACCCAAAACAAAGTTATTGCACAAGACTCTGAATCAGTTCCAACATATCCCATGTGCTGGGTTGTCAGCCAGTTACTGGCAGCTCTCACTAAATTTTCTTTTTCTTTCCAGTATGCACATGCTTCTGCACAAGCACATTCAAAAGCATTTCCAATTCCAACTTAAACCCACAAATCCAAGAAAATTCTAAGTTAAGCTCATAGCCCATAACAGTTGTCTTATGACATGAACTGATTAAAGCCATTCATCCTTTTATGATCCTTTGATGAAGAAACTTCTGTTTGGAGAGAAATGTACTGGATTTCATGCTTTGAGCATTTCATCTGAGTTCTTAATGTTGCCATAAGACAGAGCAACTTGTTTTCTTATCCTAAATAAGAAAATAAATGTTTTGCCTGATATTGTATCAGCATGTAGTTCTGTAATTCCTGTTCTCCCAGAATCTTGAAATGCTTAAATTCTGTCTTGACTCTGTTGCCAGGCTTGTGAGGTAGGTAAATGTTGTTATTCACCTGTTTGCATGGAGAAAGGCCACTCCAGAGAGTACCCTGTCCAAACCCATGAGCAGTTAACTGTGCCGGGAAGGGCACTCGGCTCATACTCTGTTTTCAGAGTTAGACCTTGTACCTGGGAGTTCAAAATAGGTTATTTATAAATTGGTTGTGGAAACATTGCAGTTTATCTTGTGACAGATATTTGGGGCTTTTAAAAAGGATCAGGAGGATGGAGTCTGGTATCAGACTGCATGTCAGGGATTTTTACACAGTTTCTTTTGTAGCCTTGAACCAAATAGTTTGCTGCCTAACAAAACATAAATAATCATAAGCGTGTATCAGAACATAAATAGTATTTTTCAGTTGCATGGGGCTCAGTCCAACAGATCCTGAAAAGATTTCCTCTGATGTAACATGATGTCAGCTGGGCTGGCAAGGACAAATTCAGTTGCCAGGTGCTGGGAACAGAGATGCTGGAATATATGTCTATGCACAGAGAGGAAAACACCTAGCTACTTTTTTTTTTAATATTTCCTCAGCCTCCAAGCAGATGGCAGTTTCTTTGTGGCATAGCTTTCTGCTTCACACTACCAAAAAATGCGCTTCACTGTGAGCCTGCAGTTTTGCATAGAACATCCTTATTTTCATAAAGGACAAAGAATTTGATCAAACTCACTGAGTTGCTTTGTTTACATACATACTGCTTTCCGTTGCAGGAGAACCAACCAAAGATATGGATTGGTAGTAAAAATGTTTAGTCTTATCAAAACAAGTAGCTTTTCCATTGAAATATTAGAAAAATGATTAAATGAAAACATTTGCTGTGCAGCCTTTTCAAATTTCTATCTGGGTTTCACCACCTCCCATCCTTATCACTGGGAGATGGGCAACTAAAACACTGTGAGGGCTCCTCATGCTGCTGGCTTGTGGCGGGGGATGCTGGCTTGCAGCAGGCAGCCATACCAGCTGTGTTGTTCTTCTCTGCTCTGGATAACTGAACAACACCAGTGACTGTACTGCATCAGGCATAGTTGGTCAAGGGAGGGGATTGTCCCACTCTGCTCTGCACTGGTGTGGCCTCACGTTGAATATTGTGGAAAGATTTGGGTACCATGGTATAAGAAAGTTATTAAGCTATTAGAGAGTGTCCAAAGGAGAGCAACAGAGATGGTGAAGGGCTTTGAGAGGAAGCTATACGAGGAGGGGCTGAGGTCACTTGATGTGTTCAGCCTGGAGAAGAGGAGACCTCATTGCAGTTACAACTTCCTCCTGAGGGGAAGAGGAGGGGCAGGCACTGATCTCTTCTCTGAGCTGACCAGTGACATAACCTGAGGGAATGGCCTGAAGTTGGGTCAGGGGAGGATATTAGAAAGAAGTTCTTCCCCCAGAGGGTGTTTGTGCACTGGAACAGGCTCTCCAGGGCAGTGGTCAGAGCACCAAGCCTGACAGAGCTCAAGAAGCATTTGGATGATGCTCTCAGGCACGTGGTGTGATTCTTGGCGATGGTCCTGTGCAGGGCTAAGAGCTGGACTTGATGATCCTTGTGGGTTTCTTCCAATTCAACGTATTCTGTGATTCTGTACTCTAAGCAGGAACTGCAAACCAAGGGAAATTTTACTGAAAAATTGACCCTTGGATTGAATCTGATACAGTCATCTGTGTTTTTCACCTTCAAGGAAATCAATTTTAAAGATATAAGGTTTTTTGATTGGTTTGGGGTTTTTTTTCCAAATTAAACAAAAGGAGAAAAGAAGCAAGCAAACCCATTATAGAGGTCCTTTAAGTGTTGCTCGAAAGCTCAACTTTTGGAATCTTTATTTGCACTCTTATTGTCAGGAATATGAGAACATTATTGGTGTTGGTGAACTCCAGCCCCTGTGTAATGACTGACACATCTGAAGGTTTTCAGGCAGGTTTTCCTCTGTTTCCTTCTCCACTAGAAGCTAACACTGCTGAAAAGAGATGCTGAAGCAGCTGACAGCAAAATGACAAGTGGATATGTAATGTCACACCACTCAGGAGTGGAGGGCAGACGCAGCCCTGTCAGGAAAACCAGTCAGGTGGTGCAAGCCCAGCTCTGCCTTGCTGGATATCTGCAGGACAATGATCCATCTGGCCAAGAATAGCAACCCTCAAACTCTTTTAACTGGGCCTGCCATGCTTTCATAACTGCTCATGAAAGACCATTTTTAGCAAAAGAAATTTTGACTATGGTTGGTCCCAAAGCAGGAGGGTTGATGCTGGGGAACTCAAAATGACACCTGTATTGATAGCGCTGGCAGTCACTAAGGGTATATCAGCTTGTGAGCAGCAAGCAATTTCTGACTCTGCAGATTTCATCCCCTGCTGCCCACTCCTCTCCCCTGGGCAAGGGACTTGGACTCTCTAGCCTGTCACACTTCATTGACTGACCAGTCTTGCTAAAGTGACTGCAGGGTGGTTTTGCACATTCCTGAAGGCAACACGCAGCAGTTCCTCCAGTCTGTGCCACCGGAGACATAGCTCAAACCTGACCTGAGATAGTCAGGGAGTTGTTGGCAGCAGGAGTCAAAGGCAGAGGTTCTGCACCAAATCCAAGAGAGGCTGTTTCAAGAAGAAAAGCACAGTGGTGTTCCTGGGCACTTTTGACATATAGCTGAGACCAGAGAACCATTTCTATGAGCATGGGCATAATCTATAGGAATAATTCAAATAAACAATACAACTCAATTTTTCTGAACATTCCAAGCTTCATTCTTCACTGTTTTACTAAATCATACTCTAGTAATGAAGTGCCACTAAGCAACATTAGGATCTTTAGAAAGGTCCTTCCATTCTGAAGCTGGCTATTTCAGTAGTGGCTGATGAAATGATGCTCAAATGGGTTAGTCCAGCTGGCCACTGCCAAGAGCAGAGAATTTTCATGTTGAATTTATAGGGGGAAAAGCACTACATTTATTTGTTTGCTTGTTTGTTTTGAAAGTGACTTGTTTTTCTATCTAAACTTTGTGCTGTGGTTGGGGGAAATGATAATGACAGTGGAACTGAGAAGTTGCCATAATAGTGTCTGTGTGGGGAAAAGTGGTGGAGATTACACACATCCTGAAATGCACAGACAATTTCAAGTGCTAGCTAGGATGACAAAGACTTTCACTGTCCTATCCTATCCAAGAGGATTAAGTGTCTTGCTGTAAATCCTTTTAACTTTGCTTACAGCTTAATATGTAATTATTTCTTTTAAATGCAGTGAAACAGCTACCATGGACATTTTATCCTTCATAAAAAGCTATCCAATGGCCTAGTGATTGGAGTACTTTACAGAGAAATTTCGGTTCAGATGCTTGCTTTGGATCAGAAAGAGTGTGAGACTTGAACCTGGTTACCTATTACTTCTGTCCACATTGCCATTGTCTACTACTGGATGTGAAATCCATTGCTGTCTCCTTTTTTTCAGCTCTGGGACTTCAGTCCAACAGAGGATTCATGACCAAAGATCCCTAACGGGGTTCAGTATCTAGGTGCTCAGAAGGCATTCCATGTTGTTTGCTTTTAGGTGGCTGATTTTCAGAGTGTCCCCAGGTGTTGTAAGGAGAAGCAGGGACTTTATGGAATATGCCAGAAGTGAGGATGGAATTAGAGTTTCCATCCTTTCCTTGGAGCCTAGCTGCAAAAGCCGTCTGTGAAGTCTTTGTTTAACTACTCTCTGAAATGAATGCTGAGATGTGTCTTCACTTCAGCAGGAGTCATGGCCTATATGTATTTATACAACCTTCACTAAGTTTGGATTGCAGGCCCTCAAAGGCTAAAATCTGTTGATGATGCTTGATAAAGAAGGAAAAGTAGGGATGCAAAGAGGGGAGCTTTGTTAGCAAAACTAGCAAACAGATCAGTACAAAAGAAGCTGGTGATTACATTTGCCAAGTGTAAAGGAAGCAGCCACAGGGGTTGTGGTACTGAGCACTCGTACAGAAGAACAGTTTTTAGCTCAGTGGATAGATAGGGAAGGCCACTTCTTGGCTTTGCCATTGCTTTGACCAATGCCTGTCAATACAGTTCACGCCGAGGCTGAAGCCCAGATGCCCATACCAGGTCAAGGGCATGTATGCAGGTGTTACAGGGAGCAGAGAGGAGAGGGCCCCACAGCAGCTCCCACAGAGACTTGGCATGGGCAGCCACAGCCTCACGAGACAAAACTTGAAGAGAACCACGGAAGAATTTTGTGCAAGACTTTTCCCCTAGAAACCCTTATGTAGGGAGTCACACAGCCACCTTACTAAGACCTCTGTGTAGCCATAAATGCTCTTTGTGCTCCACAGTGGCAGTAAATATTTGCTTTGCGCTTGGATTAGTGTGACTGAGGCACACAGAGGAAATTACCGAGAAAATAACAGGTTAACATGAGACAAGAAAACTGTGCTTAAGCAATACAGCAAAACTGATCAATTGTGGACCAAAATGTCATGACGAATGTGCAGCACTAGCAGAGGCACCAGGACAATGGGGTAGATTTGATAAATCCCTCATTTATTTGATAATTGACCTTCTAACCATACAGAGGCAGGTTGAAATACCATCACAGTTTTTCTCCCTTTTCCTACGTTCTTTTAATACCATATGATCTAGAAATAGATATTACAGCAGTTTTTTCAAATGATCATTTCACAACAAAAACTTGATCTGGGCACTTACTTACTTGCTGAAACATCCACAAGCAGTCAATTTCTTGCTGTCTGCAGCTACTTGAGTGCATGCTGATAAACCAGAGAGCCTGTATTTTGTCACCTTAAGTTTCCATGGGTTTTTTTGTCAGTTACCTGAATTTTCCCAGGCTTGCTTTGTGCCTAAAAAGTAACCAGTTGATTCCTTTTAAAGCTTGAATAAAATGTCTTCAGCTAGGTTTCAGTTAAGGAGCTGGGCTCTTTCCCAGAAATATTTTAAATACTTGAAAATGTACTATTTTAAGATCAGGTGGTGAATGAGCATTTTAACTTGGCAGTGAAATGCCCAGGGGACTAAGCTGCCATAAGCATTATAGATACTGGAAGTCCTCAGAGGTCCCTTGGACTGCTGAGGTTTTCCATAATTCACCAAATCACTCTTGGGCAAGAACCATTCCATGTCCCTGTTGATGTGAACCAGAGACAATGAGGAGGATATAATTCAAATAGCTGTAAACCGAGAGGATGAGAAAAACTGGGAGCTGGTGCTGTCACTGCCATAGTGCAGGCAGCACTGGGAGGGGGTAAGCTGGAGGCTTAGAATCAGGCAATTTCTAAAAACGGTACCCAGACTTACTTCATGGCCTCAGATGTCAACAATTTGGGATTTTTAGCAGGGTTATTCTTCCACACAGAGGCTGGCATCCTTCCTTGCCTGCTTCACACGAGTGAAAAACACCAAAGGAGGGTATTGGAAAGAAGAGTTGCCAGTGTGTAAGAACCAGAAGGGGCTGGTTTTCCCCATTGGTGCATTTTTAGCATCATGAAAAAAGGAGAGAAAGGTGGTTGGGGCATTCTCGGGTGCACAGCTCCCAGGGCAGCCAGATCTTCTGTGTATCTGGAGGCACAGTGTTTCATCTTACCCCTCTTCCTCACCGAGAGGTAACTCACGAGCATAGCAATCCACACGAGTCATGGGGTGGAGGCGGGATGAAAAATTACAGAAATGCCAGAATTTTAAAATTCTTAAATTCTCTTCCATAGCAGGACTTGCAGGCAGGATAGTTCCCTTCCTCCATAAGAGTATCCCATCGGTGACCTGGTCACCAGAGTAGCGTTCATCACATTTCAGCACTCATTGCATGATTAAGTACCAGTTTGGTTTCTGCCTACAGATTTTGTTCCCCAACCACACCACTGCAGCTGGGATCGATGTAGGCGCCTGCACTGACATCCTGGGGTTAAAAACAGATGTGACCCTTCCTGGCTAAGGTAGTTTATGCAGAGGGTGTTTTGCTATGAAGACCTTGGTCTGACAGGCCACAAATTTATTAATATACCAGTTATATTATTTGAGTTCATTTTTGCTGAGTTCATTTTATCATGTTTTACCATTTATTGAATGAAATTCAATTGTTATTGAGTTTCATTTTTTTCTCCAGGCAATGGAAAACAAAGGCAAATTCCATGAGGAGGAGGTAATTTAGAGATGGTTTGAAATCGTTATTCTTCAAATGTGTTGTCACGCTGTACCTTTACATTGGGTGTCTTTTTTCACTGGTTCAGTAATCTAAGCAAATACAATGAGAAAAAAAAAATCCCTGTTCTTATTTTGTGTCTCCATCTAAAATTGCGTCTAAGTTTTCTTGTAAAAAGCCACAATTTAAATGCTCTGTTCAAGCATGGGAATAAAAAGAACCCTCTGCACACAAGAGGAAAGCAGCCTAATCAAAAACAATAGAAGAGAAACATATTCTTATTTGTTTTGCAAAGGTGTTACTGACTGCTAGCTTTAGAGATATTTCCCAGGATTTTAAAATTTTAAAAAATTAGAAACCATAATAAAATGTAGCTTTGGGGCCTCTGTTAACCTGTGAATGTTGGACTATTTGTTGTTGATTCAACAAAATAATCCAAAATAAAGTTTTTTCAACTACAGTTTTGATTTCCTTTCATTTTAAAGTATTTGAAAATGTCAGATTGAAATGTTCCAGTCTGATATGTTTCCACAGTGAGCTTAACTCAATACTTTATTTTCCTTTGTTTTTCAGGAGAAATGTATTCAGAATTGGTGTTTTCAGACATTGTGGTTATGAGCAGGACATGAAAACATTGTCAGAAGGTTTTTGCCCATCTTTTTCCTACTCCTTTGAGCAATACAGCTATTAGGGCAAGAGCTGACACCATCAAAACTTGCAGGCAGGTGCTGTGTTTGTACTGGCCTCTTATTGCTCGTGGTTTCCCAGGCTTCCCACATGGTTTATGGCCTGGCTAGGGGAGCACAGAAAGTCAAGACTGTCAGCATTGTTAAAAAAAAACATGAAAGTCATAGTATCAGTGAGCCACATATCTTAGCTGCTACCTGTTGATTTAGAGCTTGTTTCCTTATCAGGAGCAACGAGATGCCTGGGCTGTTCTCCACTAAGGAAAAAGACAGGCTTGGGCAGAAAAGAGAAACAGTACAGCTCAACTATTGCCTTAACAGGAGTTCACTTGGTTATTTAGAGTTTGAAAGTAAATATACTTTTAAAAGGAGGAAAGCAGAATTGATCTTGATACATAAATTACAAAAAAAAAAAGGGGGGGAAAAATGTTCAGATTTTTTACTGCCTATATTGGCCAAAGAAACAAACAGAAGGCCTAAGGTTCCAGGCTTCATTAAGTAATTGTGCTTGTGAGGCAATAGGTGAAATTCTCCTGAAATCACTTCCCACGGAGAAAAAAAATGCCCTGTCGGGTTTATTTTTGTGGTCGATCACTCCAGCACAGAAAGTATAAAGCCAGAGAAGTGAGCCTTACCTTGAACACCTGAAGCAGCTCTCAGCAGCAGGTGGAGTGAAACTGGAGCCTTGCCAAGGCAGAGTGGTGCCTGGCAGCTGCCCAGAGGAAGGAGAGTGCTGGTACAGCCAGCTCTGCTGCTGGGGCACAGCTATTGTTGAGACATCATTAAGCCATAACAACAAATGGTGCTGTTCTGAACTGACTGCTGGAAGGTGTTCTGGAAAAGGAGTCTCTGTGAAAGCTGCACTGACATTGGAGCATTTTCACCAAAACCAGATAAATCTATGTTTCATGTTAATTATAGACAAGATGAAGCCCAAGTCCACCAGCCTGATCTTCCAGATCTGCTGGGGACCGGAAGGACTCCCATGTACCTGGACAAAACCAGAGGCTGCAATGGTGTGACTTGCCAATGCTCTGCTAGTCAGAGAAAAAGGAAAAACTGCATGTTTTGAAACATGATTGCACTCCCCTGCACATGGGAGTCCTCTTGCCCATCCTGGAGCTGGGCAAGCACAGTGCCAAACCGACTGCTTGACTCCTGCTGTGCCTGGTTCTGGTGCTCTCAGTCCTCGAGCTTAGCATCTGCATGCCCCAGCCAGGCAAGAAACACTGTCTGCCTCTTGCAACCTGGATTTCAAGTCAGGAGAACCCAGCATGAGGCATTTGTAGAAAGACAGCTTGTTTTTGAGAGAAAGGTGCACACTGATGGCAGCTTGCCTGGGCTCAGGCAAGCAGCACATACCCACAGGCTACGACTTATTTTGACTTCTGATGGGCAGCAATTTCTCATTGCAGCACTCAGAGGTGTTTTTGTTTTCTTATTTTGCCTTTCATGAATGTATTTCAAATAGTGAACCCCATGCCTGCTGTTACTGACAGCACAAGGCATGCAGAACATGAACGGTGTTGAGCACCTCTCAGCAGCCTGTGAGCCCACCAGGGGTACACACCACAGTGCCTGGCTTCCCATGAGTTAGAAACCAATCAGTGCTTGTACATAAGTGTACCAAGGCAGTGTGGGATTAGTCAGCATGTGAACCCAGTTTATTTGTAGTTTTTTTCAAATCCAGCAGAGCTTTTTCCATAGGATCTTTGAGCAAAGCATTATGTTGATTCGGTTTATTTTCTGGGAGGACAGCTGGACAGCTGATTTTGCAGGAAGCTTACACATGGCTATTCATGGCCACAGTCGAATAAGCAAAAAGTATTTAGGTATTTGATTTTTTTCTCTTGTTTACTAGTTCAACTTGTGCAGTTGGAATTGTCATGTAAAAGACTAAGTTCTTATTTCATGTTAAAGTAGTGTATCTACATCACGTTTGATCTGCACCCCAGAGAGATCTCTCCATGGGGAGGCCCACATTACAGAGGAGGGAAGGTAACACCCCTCTGCAGCAAGCGGTACTGGGAACCCAGATTGTCAAACTGAGCTCTCCCTAAGGCTGAGGCCAAAGAAGCACAGAGCACTCTGGCCTGGATCTGATGGATTAGCATTTGCTGGATGAAGTCTCTACTATACACCTTGTGACACCCTCTGCTGAAGAACAAACAAATTAAAATTACTAGATGAAAAGTATTGAGACACTGTACTTTAGCAATGCCTGTATACTAACATGACACCATAGAGGCTCTCTAGCTATCTGCTGCTGGGTGATCTTGTTTATGAAATAACTCAGGGAAAAAAAAAAATAAAGGAAGAGATCAATGCAATTCCAGAGCCAGTTACTAATACACATAATTCTGTGGTCTCATAGGAAATCTGCCCATAGCTAGTCTAAGATTTGGCAGTAGGTAAAAAGAAAAATATAGAATCTGTAGAAAATGCCCAAACTCTGAGGTAAGTCTGTCTTCTGATTACTACCAGGTCTGCAAATGTTAACACACTCGTTGCTTAAGTATTATATCCCTGGTGAGACACTTCTGATATTAGCAATAAGGTATTCCTTTTTTCCTTTCGGCCAGGTTCACCCAGTTTCATGTTTCTGATTCTTCTTGCAGATGTACATACCTGAAGGCTTTAGAAATTTTCATATGGCAATTAAAAATTCTTCATTTTGGATGCTGTGTATTGCAACCTTGCTCCAAGAAACCTTGTTTTATAGCAGTCTATCCTGAACGGTATTTCACCATCAGCTGAGGCATTTAAGCAATAAGTAAATTAATACTTCATCCATCCATCCATTGTGTCTTATACACTTGGCAGTTTGTGTTTCAACATTATCATCCAAGCCTGCCACTATTAAAAAGACCCCACACTGAATCCTCTGGTGCTTCACTAATACTTTCCTTCTAATCTGGAAAGGCTAATCTTGTTTCTCATGCTGGGTCGAAGACAGCTTCTGTTCTCAAATGTCAAGAGCCAACTTAACACACCTTTGGCTTTGAACTGCTGGACTAGAAATGAATGACTGCTCTTCTGGGCAGGAAACCTGACAAATCATTGTCTCCTTTTTGGTCAGAACAATCCCTAGGATTTTAAAGTAGTTCACCCTACATATATATTATCCTCTTACCCTGAACTCAGTATTTTCCAAATATTTATGAAATGCTTGCTCAACCTTGAGCTCTTCTGATTTAGCATCCATTTTTTATTATTCTGGAGTTGCATGTCACACAGATCATGGCATCCTGAATCACTCTTCTTCTATACCTGCATTATGGATACAAGAAGGGAGTTTGTAGCTTGTAGTCTTCTAGATAAAAACCCAGCAACAGTAGTATTAGACGTTTAGAGAAATCTGTGATTTGTCCAAAACACAAAAGGACAGTCTGACTGTAATAGGGAAGTAAATGATTATTCACTTTCTGTACTGTGAAGAGACTCCTTGAACAAGATGTGCTTTGAACTCTAGTAGGCTTGAACACCTTTCTGTAATTTTCATTCTTTAAGAATTGAAGTTATGGATTAGTGATCTCAAAATTGCCATTTGAATTACCACTCAGTCCCCAGTGCCTTCTTCAAAATCTTAGCCAAATTATGGTCCATAGGTTCCTTATACTCTTGCAGTATCTTAGATCTACTGTCAAAGCTTGGGTCCTGTTCTGCTCAGCATCACATAAAAGGGGAAGGTGTCTGCCCTGGGTCATCCAGAGTTAATCCTAAAATAATTCTGGTTCTAGATATTGTAAGACATCTCTGACTTGTTTTTGTTGAAAAACTGTTTCTTTTTCATTGAGATCAGCACTCTGAAAACATGCACATTTCTAGCCATTTCTCACTGTATATAAATTGTAAATTATATTTGATATGTAATACGCTTTAGCAATGCAGTGGAAATAACATGCTGCCTTAGTCACCTTAGAAATGGAATGAGCAGCATCTAGTAATTCTTCCATGTCCAGATATTCCAGTTATTCCAAAAGCCCATACTTGATTTCAGTTCACAGCTCTCCTTGGTATTACTCTCTTTCATCAAAATGGCATTTTGCCCGTCTGCTGGTGTATATTTAAGAAACCGTGACAGCTGGATATGGACAAGCGAGAGAGGATGCTTTCACAACTCCGTGTAGGCTGTTTTCTGTAAAGGAATGATCTATTCCATCAGTTGTGGGAAGAAAGCGAAGCTGAGGCAAACTGGAGAAATGTGAATATGGGGTTTGAACGTGAAGTGCCTCCTCTCCAGATCTTTTCCTCTTGATATCTGAGCTCAGCTGAAGTCCAGGGCAGGACCCTCCTGCTACCATATCTGGCCCATATCCTACCAGTCCCAGTCCTGCACCCTTCCCAGAACTGAATTGCTGTATAGATGAGGGAGGACCTGAGTCAGGATTTTCTATTGTATTTTGACTTTCCATCCAGATCTTCATTTTTCTTACTGATGACTTTTGCTTTCATCCCCAGAATTTTTTTCTTGGTCTCAGATGCAGGAGATGTATTGGTCTCAGTTGACTGAGATTGTAGGTCACCTCCTGCCTTAGAAATACTGCTGGGACTGCAACCAAGGCTGCATCTCCTCAGGCAGTCCTTTCATGACCCTGTGGTGAGACTGGCAGGGCTAGGAAGGAAAATTGCTGGGTTTTGTGTTTTTGAGTTCTTCAGGACTTATTCTGTTATTTTCCTCCCATACTAATATGTGCTCAACAGGACACAGACCTAGTTTCTTGGGCTGTGATGCCGTCTTCCCTTTGTTTCCCAAGACAGGGGACCTAGCTCAATGGAACATCTCGTAAGAAAGCCCCCACTTGGTGACCACAAAGGTGTTGCAAAGGAGAACATGGGATGTGTTCTAGGCACACAGTGCCTTTCTAAGGTTTGTCACAAAGCAACATTTCCTATGGTAGCTTTCAAAATGACAGATCCACTACCTTGATATCCACACCTCAAAACAGTCTTCAGAGAGAAGCATTTTACAGGCCCTGGCCACACGGGAAATGTCCATCTCCGGACAGTGAATAGAAGACAAAAATTACCAAATCACACAGAAAGGGAAGTAGCAATTTCAGCTTATTTTTAGCACAAAGGTGTCAGAGGATTTGAATACCCCAGCAGGCCACACGGAAATCTGGTGTCCCAAGTCACAGCTGAAACACACACACACACACACACACACACACACACACACAGAGTATGATGGAAGGCACCAGGTCAACCACACTGGAGCAATACCTATGTACAGCTTTGATTTATGAAATATGTTGAACAAGTTTGCACTAGACCTATCCTTTTCCTGAGAATCACATGCGTGCAGGCTCTCCAGTGCCCATGTGGCACCTCTCTCTCATGCAGCCTTCCCAAACAATAATCCTAGTAGCTAAACATATCATGATACTTCTGCACACTTGGGTTTCACTTGATGTTGTTTGAATCTTGGTCTGTCATTGAGTGCTTTGGCAGGGGATAACCCTCTCAGAGAGCACTGTAAGGGCTTCCTCCTCCACACTGTCTGATTGTCACTGGCAGGAGCCAACAGATGTCCTGGGTGAGTCACCTGGCTGCTCCAACAGCTGTGTGTCTGGGCTCACGCTGCTGAAGCGGCACTAATTACCCTGCTGGCATGACACAAGGAGGTATTATGCCTTAAGTAGAGGCCAAAACACTGATTACATTGCAGGAATGATTACAGAAGCCCTCTCAGATATCCACCTACCCACAGGTGTATTCACCTGCTGCTGCTGTGTATACCTGCAGTGCATCAGCAATGTGTGATGAACTATTTAGGGTGTGTGGGAGCCTCCCAGGGCTACTGTCAACAAATAAAGGCCAAATAGAGCCCTGCCTTCTCTTGTGAGGATACCTGCTTGGCTGTGTTCATCTAGGTACAGAGTCCTTACTGAAATGCTCTGTAGGGTCTCCAGACCTTTGCCAGAACCTGGTATTGCGAAGAGTTAGGTCACACCATCATGGCAGATACTTCATACAGCGCTGCAGGACTGCATCACACTGTAGGTCTTCCCCCAGCCTCTGCTCTCCTTGCCCCTCTCAGGGAAGCCAGCAAGCTGCCAGGCTGCCTGAGAAAGCTTTTGCTTTCCTTAGTTGTTTCCTTTGGATCAGAATCTCTCAGCATTCCCCCCCCATCTCTGCCCAACCATAGCTGGGAAGGCCATAAATGCAAACAGGTTTATTTTGCAAGTATTTAATTATTCTGAAGCATTTGATTGAGGCAATATTAAAAATACATCTCCAATGCTAGGATCTCTTTGGTCTCTGTTGTCAGTCAACAACATATTTTTAAGTGAAACATTCCAGGACTAGGTTTTGTTATTGGTTTGGTGTTTTTTTGGTGGTTTTTTTTTTTTTTTTTCTTTTTGGTTGGTGTGATCGCCTTGTTTCAGAGTTACTTAAGTAGGAAAATATTTCCCTTGGAAGGAATCCAAGCCCACAGAAGTCAGGCAGAGTCTTTCTGTTGACTTTAAATGCACTATGGACTAGGTTGTTGTAACCCCCTAAAATGAATACATCAATAGAGTCTAAGGTTTAATGAGGCAAATATGACAGGACCTGTGATAGTGAGCATCGCTGATGTTAATCACCTTAGCACCTCAGAAAGACATCTATCTGGATAGTGGGCCTTTATGAAGTTAATTGATGGCTGGATATTTATAGCCTGGCAATAATCTTTTTAAGGATACAGGCACCAGGCATGGGTTTTCCCATGGGGAAGGGAGAGGGGGATGGAGCGGAAGCAGTGCTGATAGAAGTGGTGGGAATTTGACATTACTTTTCCCTCACTGCTAGCTTTGGTCTGCCTCTCCCCAGCTTCGCTACCCCAAATATTTGGTGTTTCTGCATAAAGCCACAGCAAGGCATTGCTGTGATTATGTGTCTTTTTGTGTCCTGCATCCCAGTCCCTTCACCCAGTGACCTCGCAGCTGGGACCACCCTGCCTCTGGGGAGGGAATTCAGCTCCTAAGCAGGCTGGGGCTGTGCTGGGACAAAGGGAAGATTTGGCAGAGGTTACTGCCCCTTGGATCACTTGGCTGAACTGTTCCTGCAATTGCTGCTTCTTCTGTCCCACGCAAAATGAGGATTTCCATTGCAGAAGCAAATTTTGCTGGGTGCTGGGAGGCAGCCCCGTGACAGAACTGTGCTGGCAATGATGGGCAGAGTGGGATGCCACCAGCACACTCTTGCTGTCACCGAAGCCCATTGACTTCCCTCTCCTGGCTGTGGAAAGGGCTAGGAGCCCAGTATCCCCTACAGCTGCTAATGAAGGGATGCTGTGCCTGGATTAATGATAGCAACATTACAGCTCCCACTTCTGAAAGGCTTTGTGCCCAGGCAGTACTGTACAGACACAGTTTGGAGCCCGGTATCCTTCGTTCCCTGATGCCAATTAGACAAGCAGTTCCAGCCCCGAACACCCAAACACTACTAATGCAAGGGAAAGCAGAAGGCTTGTAAGACACAGCCAACATACAAATAACATTTTGGTAGTTGTATTTTTCCTGAAGCTCAGTCTTATTAGAGATAATAGAAAAGCCAGTGAGTTATTCTGAAGGAAGACCGGTTGTTAACTGTGATGAACACAGGTGATAAGGATCGGCTTTAATCCAGTGCTGGAAACCAAACACCGTTAAGAGCTCTCCTTTAAAAACCTTATTTGATATTTACATAAAAACACCACATAAAAATAAACTGAATCTAGCCTCTGGAATCATACTCAGTGTATCTGCCTTGGAGTATACATTTACCTCCTGAGAATTCATAGAGTAATTAAATGAATGTGCTTAATTAATCACATTTCCTGTGCTGAAGAGGTTTGATGGAAAACATTTGCTTCCATCACTTTATTAAAGCATTATTGAGTGTTGCACTTGTCATGTGTTCATCACCAGCCTTCTCACCAATTAATCCTGACAAAATTAAGTTTACCAACAGCAAAGTAAGCCAGTGCTCACAGTCACTTTGCTGTAGCTTTGTGTACATGCCTTCATGCCTCTAGGTAATTACTGGGTCATTGAAAGCAGAGTCTGTTTAATCTAAAATGAGATGTACTAAATATAAACCATTTTCAGTGCCTGATTGATACTGTTTTAACAGGCTTGGTATCATCTACTGCTGTGGACATGTAATGCATGATTACCTCTATTTATGGTATGTGTTTATTATCTATTTTAAAGTCAAAATATGATTTGCCAGTGTGGTCATTTTACCTACAAAGCAATTATTGATCATTTAGTATTTTTTGCACACACCAGAGCAGAATCAAAGCCTCTGATTTAAAACCAGAGATCTAAAAATAGGATCTTAAACTGTTACAGAGGTGCTTATCATTTGGTCTTGGCTATGGCATTACTGAGGCTCCATCTCCTGGACTCAGCAGCCAATCTGTGAACAGATCTGCTCTGCCAGCAGTTTCTGAGGCTCAGGAGGGGACATGGCAGAAACCCCACTGCAGAGCAGGGATGGGTATACAGGAGCTGGATGAGGTAGCAGAGCTGGGGAGAAACCTGGGAGCAAGCACTGATCTCTTCTCTGTGGTGACCAGTGATAGGACCCAAGGAAGGTGACTGTTCCACTCTGCTCTGCACTGGTGTGGCCTCACCTTGAATATTGTATGCAGTACGCACCACAATAAAAGAAAGATATTAAGCCAACAGAGAGTGTCCAAAGGAGGGCAATGAAGATGGTGAAGGGCCTTCAGGAGAAGCTGTATGAGGAGCGGCTGAGGACACTTGGTCTGTTCAGCCTGGAGAAGAGAAGAATGAGGGGAGACTTCATTGCAGTTACAACTTCCTCCTGAGGGGAAGAGGAAGGGCAGGCACTGATATCTTCTCTGTGGTGACCAACAGAACTGAGGGAATGGCCTGAAATTGTGTCAGGGCAGGTTTAGTTGGATATCAGGAAAAAGTTCTTCACCCAGAGTTTGGCTAGGCACAGGAACAGGCTCCCCAGGGAAGTGGTCACAGCACCAAGCCTGTCTGAGCCCAAGAAGCAGTTGCATGATACTCTCAGGTACATGGTGTGACTCCTGGGTTGCCCTGTGCAGGGCCAGGAATTGGACTTGATCCTTGTGGGTCCCTTGCAACTCAGCATATTCTGTGATTCTACAATTCCAGTATGATACTGAGGCCATCTTTCTAAGGGTTCTTCCCTTCTGATCACCTGAAATAATAGGCTGGCAGACAAATATTAATGTATCCAAAGCAGTTTTCCTATTCTGCCCACTGTCCAGTCCCAAGAAGCCTCTCATTGTAGAAATAAAACAGCTGTCTTAAGCACTTCTGCTTACATAGTCATTAGGAATGGAAATTACTATTTTCATACAAAAATAAATTGCTTACTGATGGGCAATCAGATTTTACTCTTTTCTCTCTGCCTTACTGAACAATTTTGTTTTACAACTCAGGCCTTTTTATTGCTGATGCATTCACAAAGTTACTTATTGTGCATAGCATAATATCCTTTGTATATGAGTCTGCATTTCCAGCAATTACACAGAGATAATTTTTAACCATTGGGACGTCTCTTTCTTTTCTTTTTTTCTTGTAAAAATCAAATTAAACCAACAAAACCAAACCCCCCCCCCCCCCAAAAACAAACAAACAACCCCCCACCAAACAAACAAAAACCCAAAACCAACCAATCAACCAAACACACATCCCACCTCCACTCCCCTCACTCCCCAAAAAATCCCCAACACAACAACAACAGCAAAACCCACAAAAAACTCCCCAACAAACCCCAACCCCCAAATCTAGTTTTGGCTGGAAAATATTTCACAACGGTTTGACATTTTGGACAGAGTGCTTCTGTGTTCATCGTATAGTTTCTCCTAGAAGCACAAGTTGCTGTTTGAAGACAACCTGGGCTCCGTTTGCAGCCAGCCTTAGCAATTACTCCCTTATAAATGCACTATCTTATTACCCTCTCTTTCACTCACAGACTTCTCCAGCCTTAAAAGCCTTTTCAGAAAGGGGAGATACAGTCCAAAGAATGGCTGATTCTCTAAAAAAGATGGAAAAAAGCTGAAGAGGCAACTCTTGCCATTGCCTGTACCCTTCCCCTCTTCCACAGCATTAATGCTAAAAATCTGCTTAGACTGTTTGGTTAATCAGAGGGCTGGACATGCTCTAAACCCTGCAGTACTCAACCAAAAAAATGTCTTAGCCCTTGGAGAGTTTCAGACAAGCCTTCTTCAGGATTTGGGGTTGGAGAGCTGTGTTGGTGCAGTACTCACAGCTAGTACAGCTAAACCAAATGAAAGCACACCTAACATACTCTCAATATTGAGTGGAAGTATCTTAAAACACCTTGGAAATACCTTGAAAGAAAAATAACCCAAGGAAGAGTGAGCACTTGCCATTGAAGGGAATCTAAATGTCTGAGGTACAAATTCAGCCCATATTCTTGCAGCCAGAGAACTATCTGGCTAAAACCTGGGCTTCTCTCTAGTTCCAGTAACTGGGGAACGCTGTATAAGCTCTATCAGCCATTTCAGGTCAATTAACTGTTGTTTGAAAAATAAGAAGCATCAATAAAATAGAAAATCTGAAAAGCTTATTCTTTTTTTTCCCTAAAATTCCCTGGCTGCTTCATTGAGCACTCACGTTAGGCATCACCATGAAACAGGCTGCCATTTGGTATGGAAACATCATAGAGAACGGACTGGTTTGGTCTCTGGCCAAATGGAGAACCTAGGTGACTCTAGCTGAAGATTTACTCAAAAGTCAGTAATAAACTTTACCTCCACATGAAAAACTCTAGATTCTGACAAGAACAAGGGTAGCAAATGCAGTGACAAACAGTAAAGAGAGAAAGGGAGGTTTATAGGAAGTAAGAAATGTGGAAAACTACAGTGCGAACATCAGCTTGGGAAAGGCCTGTGATCATCTTGGGTGCTGTTAGTAAATAAGATAGAGAAGAACTTCAGGCTTCCTGAGGTCCACATGGAAGAAAGCACTGAAGCACATGCTCTGAGCTATACAGGTATCTACATGCTTGCTACACCCGAGGAACAGGTGTCCCTGTACACCTCAAAGTTGCTAACTACATTTAAATTTCTGGTGGGAGTCCCTGACCTGATATCAGCATGGCTGTGCACACACTTGCTTTCTTCATATCTGAGGACATTCTTTTGCAGAAGTCATGGAAGCTGCCAGAGGTCTGGGCTGCTGCCTGCTGCCAAGCATGGAGCATGAGCCTGCATCTTGCCTCCCTGCATCTTCCCTGCCGACACAGAGGTGTGGGAGCAGGTCTGCCCTTGCAAGCCGTTCAGAGCTCATCTCCTCCATGCACACCAACCAGCAAGGGTGCCAATTAGTGCCAACAGGAGCTTATTGAGCACTGAGGTAGCCTTGCTGCCATGCAATTTTGCTGGGAAATGAAAACAGCATGTTCCTTCAGGCTTGGGTGGGTTTTTTTTTATTTTATTTTAATATTGTATGGTAACTACAATTAAATCTTTCCTGGCACAACATTTAATTTGAGAGCTCTTTTCCTATATGACTATGCTGTATCCCTGTGTGAACTACTTGATGTTTCATTACACAAATGGGCTTCATTTGCAGAAATGCTTCCCTGCTGGGAAAAATCAAATGCTTGAATTACAGGTATTCTGTAGGGGGGAATTTGTCCTCAGACAGTGAGATTGGGGGTCGAGACCTGCTCACAGCTGCTGGGCTGGAGCAGTTATGTTAAGAGAAGGATTTATTTTTAAAAATCTATTTTAAGAAAAAGGCTTCTGGGTCTAAGGGGGAAAATAATCATTGCTTGAGATGTGCCCATGCTATAGAAAGCCAAGACCAGACCGATTGTGCTGGAACCAGCTGTGCTAAGATCTTGAACAGCAGCCACTGAAGCAAGGCATGAGTTTATCTGGAAACACTTCCCCAGGTTCATGACCCACCGTTCCTGCCTGTGCTTAAAATCTCACAAGAACTACCTCTGCTGAGTGGATTTTGGGTTGACAACAAAGGGGGCAGGGACTTTATGGCACAAACCATTCTTTCTCCCTCCCGTCAGACAGTATTTCTTTCTAGGGCACTGCAGGGGTTTTGTGCTTGGCCCAAGCTGAGCAGGACAAACTAACAGTAAGAAAGCATAGAGAATTGTTAACAAATCTCACCCTGCTTCCTACCTTCCATTTGTCTCCTAGTTTTGTGCTATAGGGACTTAAATTATTTTTTCAGCTGGTATGGGATTCACCTAACTAAAGTCAAATGCTTGCATTGAGTCTGTACCTGGACTACTTATCCAAATGGCATCTATGGTTAGAGCAGCACACAGGTATCTGTGGGTCTCAGGTTATTCTAAAGCAGGTCTAATCCAAGTCAGACAAATTGTATCCCAGACGTGCCCACTTCTCCTCTCCCCACTGATTTTGAAGGGGGCCTGGAGCTACAGACTCAGATGCTGTCTGCCATGTCTCAATTTCAGTCAGGGAAATCCACATTGGAGTCCTTAGCCTGTGTATCTTATCGAAACATCTGCACTTGATGCTGATGCACCATACATATTTATGCGTGCACTGTGACTGTCCTTGGGATTTTGTGAGTCTCAGGTAGCAGCAACATTACTTATCAAGGTCATAGCTTGCTTTCCTGCATAAAATATTAGTCAAGGAAGCAAAATAATGCTAAACCTTCACCTTCTGATATTAAACTGCAGCAAGTCCACAATCCTTCTTTTCCAATAGCAATGAAACATATTTTCATCAATGCTTCATACAAAGAGATCTATCCCATCAGCCCAAACAGGCTGGGTGCGCTTGTATGCAACAGGGTCATGGAGTGTAAATATTCAGGCCTCTGCCTGCGCTCATCGGCCCTTCGACAAGCACAATAATCATCAGTTCAGCCCCATCCTGCTCAGCTGAGACTGACAAAGTTTTCCAAGGACTGGATGCTCAGTAAGCAACCTGCTCATGGCTTCTTGCTTCTGTACTGCCCAGGCCCTGCCGAGGCACCCATGTGCTCACAGGAATGCTTGGAGCAGACCTGCGTGGGAGCAGAGATGGGAAATTGGTAACAAGAAGGCCTGCAGAGAAGGACCATGGGCTGGCAGCCTGGATTTTGCCAGCCTTCAAGTGGATCAGTCCTGGGCTAGGGCCCAATGTGGCAGCTGACCACCAGCTGTGGTGCTATTTATACCTGCATCTCATTTGCACCAGGGAGATGCCATGTGCCAGTGGAGAGAGACAGGAGCCTTTCCCCAACAATATGACTGGTCTGAAAAGCAAACTGCTTCAAATCGGGTGAAAAAAGAGAAGAGGAAGAAGGGAGGAACATCTTGTGCTTTCACAGTGCAGCACCCACATGTGTTGTACAACCAAAACAAAGTCATACAGAATACAGCAATAGTGCGGGGAGACTACCCAGAGGTTTGGCCAGACTGATGCAGGCAGTGCATGAGTCCATACTTTCTGTGGGCTGGAACACCATGGGCATCTCACGTGGATGGGAGCCCCATCCAGAGGAGTGCTGATGAATCTAACACTGCTTGCTGTTCCATGCTGCGGGCCACAGCCTTGGGGCAGGGGCAAAACAGCTGTGAGAGGTGGACAAATGGAAAGGGTGCAGGTCTTGTAGTTAGAAAACTCAGGGCTTTCTGCACTTGGGAAGTGGTTTCTCTTCCAGTGGGACAGCCTCCTTTTCTAAGAAATATTGAAAGGCATTGAGTCTTCTGACTGAGCTGACGGGACTGCATCCATTTTGCACCCTCAAGGGATTTGCCTTTCAGGCACCTAAAAAAATAAACCACCACATTTTGGATGCATGAAACACATTTGTTCCACCACAGGAACAATTTAAAAAAAAACCACTATAACACTTTCTTTTTTTGGCTCAACTTGAGATGAAAATATAATTGCTTTTTTCTTTTGTTCCCTCAAGAAGCTGCCTATTTGTGAAGCACTGCAACATCTCCAGTCCCAAACCAATGGAGATGAGCCTCCAGCTCTGCCCATGCACTGTGACAGCTGTGTGACAGCCATGTTGTGGTGTGTGGTGTGGCTCTCAGCCCTTGCCAGGTCCTGTGCTCTGTGTGTGTGTGTGTGTGTGTGTGTGTGTATGTGTGTGTAGGGGATCAGCTCCCTGATAATGATGCATCAGGGCTTCCAGCCAGTACCCAGCCTGGCCAGACCCCACAGGCACAGCCTCTCTTGGCAGCACTGTCTGGTTAATCATGTTTTTAGCCTGGTTCCCTAAAGAAATCAGTCTTCTGTGAGGACACTGGCTGTGTGGGGTTTCAGCAGTGTGCTTCAGTCCAATCCAATAATAATTTTTTAACCTTCTTGCCAGTGTAAATCTAACTTGAGGGTGGGCACAGGTCTGAGGGCTTTGTTCGGGTTTTAGGAAAGATGAAAGGATAGTAGAGATACTGCTTTTATGCCCCCAGCATTAGCAAGGCCGTGGTATGGGCTGCAGCACTGTATGGCCACCTGGAACACAGCCTCAAGATGCCAGACCTGGGAAAAGATGGACATCTCTATGATCCCCACCGCTCGTGGGACCACTCATCTAGCAATGTCACCTGGCCTCCAGAGGGGATGACAGCAAGGAAAGGGATGACAAACCATCTTTTGAAAGCTCTGGGCAATAGCAGGGAACAGGCCAGGTACCCCATGTCCTTGCTTCTCAGCCCCTTCCAGTACTTCCCAGCAGCAGAGGGAGATGCCACCCACCCTAGATTAACAACCTATTGCTATTTCTGTCTTTCTGCCACCTATTTGTCAGCTCCTACATTCCATATATGCAGGCACAAATATCTCCAGCACTGAATTTTCCAGCCATTCTTCAGCATATGAAACCAGAACAACCAAAGCTTCTGGAAGACTTCTGGGAAGCTGAGGAGGGTGAGGACCCCACAGCCCCATGGGGGCCTGCAGACATGCTGAACAGCCACCAAACCCTCCTGCTGCAGGGGCAGAAACTGGTCAGGCAGTGCAGGTACCAGTGGTACCCTGGGTGCTGGCAGGGTGCAAGGTGCCTGGTCCATGGCTCCCTGTGCTGGCTCTCACTCCTGCCATGGAGAGATGCCTGTAAGAGAAAAAAATTATTGGGGCTCATGAGGAGGAAAGCAAAGGGGTAATTGAAAAGAAATGCTACTAAATTAGATCGCAGTTACATCCCACTGCAACATGGGATTCTCTGTGCATCGTTTGTGCAGTATGAGGATGCATTTCAGCTGTATGAGGATGAAAAGTGAACACATTGACTAGGCCCTATTGCCATATTACATGTCTAATTTACAAAATTTTAAGATTAGGCTGATTTCTGATGAGTGGCTTTTTTTAAAAAAACCCTACCAACACTTGATTTCATTTAATTTGCTTGTCCTTTGTGTAAAATAACACAACCACTCAGTGCACTCTGAATCTTATCCAAATTCCCTTGTCACCAGCTGAACAAGATGATATTAGAACACTTAAATAGTTCTTTTTAAATCTTTCAAACTCATAGATATCTGAAACTTGAACATACTCCCCTCATAACAAGTGGTTCCCGTTTAATGAGGCCACAACAGTCTCCTTACAGACAGTAATTGTCTTTCAAACTGCACTTGCAAATAAAGGTGAGAGTCCAAGCAGGCAGCTCTGGCCAGGGGGAAAGTGGTGATAATGGAATGGGAATTAAGGAGAAAAACTGGCAAATTCCCCTGATTTATTATCATTCTTGTTACTCTGTCAGACTTAATTTTCTATATGTAGGTATGCAAACCTTTAGTCTCAGCATCATGTTAAATGGAGTATTACATGGACAGGTCTATTACACGGACATGCATGTAACATTCTCCTCCCACACCCGGAAAACAGTCACGCGGCTTGCTTGAAAACCCTGAGATTCTGAAAAGAAACACATCTTTGCACTTTTCCCCCTTGTCATGGGTGATTTGGGGGATTTTTGTTGCAGTACCTGCAAGCCACAGACTTATCCGGTTTCAGCTGGAATAGGTTGCTCAGAGAGGTAGGTGGTAGGTGCCCCATCGCTGCGTTGAGGAATACACTCTGCGCAGGTAGCTCGGCGTGCAGCTGCGGCGCCAGCTGCGGTGCCAGCTGCAGGCTGAGCTGTGGGTGGGAGCCCGAGGCAAGAGGCTGTGACCTGCCACCCTTTGCATAACAAAGGGCACGGGGACCTGCGGCGCAGCCAGGGGACCGGACACTGAGAGACACAGCGTGAATCGATGGCTCAGCTGGAAGTCCCCAGATTATCGCTCTTA
Organism: Scytalopus superciliaris; assembly: GCA_013400415.1. Taxonomy (NCBI): domain Eukaryota; kingdom Metazoa; phylum Chordata; class Aves; order Passeriformes; family Rhinocryptidae; genus Scytalopus; species Scytalopus superciliaris. The sequence goes on from VXBX01009491.1 coordinate 710,772, forward strand.
GACTGAAAGGGTATAAAAGCCCAGAGTCTCCTTTTCTCGGGGTCCCTCCTGGAGGCACCCAGCTTGAGCTGTTACTCTTTTGTTCCACCCTGATTACATTATTTTAAGGATCCAGACGTCCATCCATGGGAAACCTGGAGTCGAGCCGTTAAGGAAACCTGGCCTGCCTGTGTGAGTGTGGTGAGTATAGGGACTCAAGCGGGACATCATCGGCTCACTAGAACCGCCCACTGCGAAGGGGCCTCGGTCCCAGCTCAGGTGGTGAGACCGTGGCTGCCAGAGTGATTCTTGGATGGTCAGACAGGAGAGTTTCCTTAACACCTGGAAACATTCAAGATGAAGCTGGTCCAGGCTCTGATGTAGATGAACCTGTCTCTGTTCATCGCAGAGGGTTGGACTAGATCACCTTTAAAGGTCATTTCCAACCCAGACTATACTATGATTCTGTGATTCTTCCCTAACTCACCGCTCTGCAGCTGGGACATTAAAAAAACCACCAGGCAATGGAGGAAGATTTTTGAATGACTCTTTTGGGAGTATTAGGGTCTCCATGGGTGAGGTAGAGATTTGTAGCCCTTAATAGGAAGAAGAAGCTGCTCAGCTCCCTCCTCGTGCCCATCCAGCAAACTGCCTTAGGAAATCCCCGAGGCTTAGCACTCTGTGAAATGTACTAAGTCTTCCACTGGAAAGCCGCACTTGGCAGCTGCGCTTCAGCCCTGCGGCTGCTTTGCCACATGGCTGGAGCCGGCCCTGGGCGCCCTTATGCCAAGCTGGCAGCATCCAGGCGGGCAGCATCTGGGCAGGCAGCATCACCCCGCAAGCACTGCGTGCGGCTGCTCAGGGGGGTTTCACCCGTGGGGTTAAGCAGCACACCAGGAACTGACAAAATCTTTCCCAGCTTATTCACCTCTATGACTTTACAGCTTTGCTGCCAGCAAGTCATGTCGGCTCAGGACCAGTCAGCAATGGCAATTTACCTCCTGTGTTTCTGTTGTTGTGTCCCTGTAAACGTGCTCAGAGCTCCCCATAGGCGGAGCATATCTCAGGATCAGGTTGCCCACCAGTCATGGCACTTGTAGGTCTTCCTGCATGTATTGAAGGTCCTCACTGGCCACCTATCCTGGGCAATTGTCCTCAATATCCTCCACTGCAGATAAGACCTATTGTTATTGCTGTTATGGTAATGGTTACTATTACTGTAGGTGTTGACGTTCCTGCTTTGATCCTTCCTCTTCAGGAAATGGGACCTGGGACTAAAGAACAGAGATGCTCTAGAAGATAAAGTGATTTCTGGAGAGAAAATTAAAAAGGAGACTATAAGGAAAACCCCAGGATTCTCAAGGCAGAAAGACCAGGTGAAGCAGAAGCCAGGGAAGAGGAAGAGGAAACATATACAATGAGGGAACCATGGAACTGGAAGTCTTTTAGTGCTGATCTCTGAGCTAAAGCAGAGGATGTTGTGAATTCCCAAAGTACAGAGAGCAAGAAATCTGATCAGCTGAAATAATTTCTTATTTATTTATAGACTACCAGAGTGATGTTGCTTGCCATGCCAGTTAACTAATTTTATTTGGGTTTATTCGAAGCAGTATCTTCATGGCTGTCTTAATTTTGGTTCTAGCATTTTCTGCATCTTTTGTTCATTAGGGTGATGGATGTTTTAGGATGAGTCCGAGGCCTGTGTGGTGCACGGGTGGGAGACCTTTGAGTTGGTGGCAGAGCAGAAAGTCAGTCACAAGACTGTGAGCAGTTTACACTCATCCTGACCTTGGACAAGGGAGTCCAGCCAGCCAACAGAAGGGAAAATGACACCCTTGGAAGCCACAAAGATAAAGACAAAACTCCAGCATTTAAATGGCTTCCTAGGCATGCAATGCAAATGACAGAAGACAAAATGAACTAACTAGATGATGTGTAAGTTGTGTGCTCTCATGCCTTGCCTGTGTTTGTTTAACAACTGTGTTCTTGTTCTTTCTTGCTGTGTTCGTGAGCCAAGCAGCTTATTTTTAGGATGGGATTTTACAAGGTGTTCAGAAAAGGAACAGGGAGCTGGATTGCTATTGTGGGTGAGGACGTGATGTGGAGCCTGGAGGGCTCGCTGCAGGGGCCTGGCCCCAGGAACTGAAGCAGGGACACTTTAACCTACATGCAGCAACAGCCACCAGCAGAAGGTAGCAGAAGGTATCATGGGCTCTGCAGTGGGAGGCACAGGCCCCCTTAACCCCACAGCGCAGCCACTGTGTCCCATGCCCAGACTACCCTCCAGCACCATTCCCAGCCTCATGCACTTGCTTCCCTGCTTGTCCAGCTCAAAACACCAGCTGCTCCCACCCAATTTGGCAGCCTGAGCACCCGTTGCAGCGTGATCCTTGTCTTATCCTGGCTGTGACAGGAAGTGATGATAAAAGGCAAAGTGGGGTTTGAACCCCAGCCCAAAAGCCACACAGAGGCAGAGGATGAAATATTTTGGTGAGTGCAGTAGATGGTTTGGATAATGCTTTCAAACAATCTTTGCCATCCCAGATCCCTCCATGGCTGCGAAATGGTTATCACCAGCAGATCGGGCAATGCTTCTGTACATATGTGCGGGCCGTCAGGAGGCACAGCTTTCATCACAGAGAGATTCGACTGCTTAGATATCGAGGTGGATAAATACTTTTCACAATCCTAGCAGAAGAAGCCAGTTCTATCTGCAAGATGCGTGTTTTGGTGCACTGTTTGTTGAACAGCCAATTGCCATTTTAAACCTAATCCTATGAAATAAGCCACATATTAGAAATAAAGCTGGAATTAGCAGAACATATGGAACATAATAAACACAATATTCATAGGATTACATGTGAAATATTAAGGTCAGATCCTGCAGACCTTTCCTGTATCAGCAGTCTTACTGCTATTTCTTTTTTCATGTGAAAAAGCCTATTTTTAAAACAGATAGTAGCTGTGATGGTAAATTAAGGCAAAGCAGCATGGAAATGCTGAAGTCTTTAAAAGCTGACTGGTGACTTTGAATGTCTTGTCTTAGGTGCTTTTTCCTAACTTCCCTTAAGAGACTCAAAATTCATCCTCAATTATTACTCAAAAAATTACCTCTTGATCTTTGAGGAACAGACCTTGAAGTCTATCAGGGAAAATACAAAATATATTTCTGTACCACATCACCTTCAGAAAGGTGGCAGTGTTGAAGAAAAAGAAAAAAATGTAGTTTAAGTGATATTTAAATTAACAGAACATAAAATAACACAAAGCCCAGAGCAGGACAGCACTGAGCTATGGCGTTACTGGTATTTAGATAGGTGAGATAACATTAAAAGGCTCGATGCAGTGAGGGTCCTGCATCTGCAGCAGCCATTTCTTAGGGCAGGCTGCTGGCACCATCCAGCTCCCACTGTTGCCTCGCTTCTCCCTGCTGCTCTGGAAAGCACTGTTCTGGGCTCACATGCAAACAAATGGTCTGCTGTACTAGTGACCACTTCCAATTGTTGGGGACCTCCAAGATCCACCTTCATGACCACCTTCCTGCAACTGTTCACAGAACACCAATTCACGCCATTGTGTGAATGCCCAGTGTCACTTGGCTTGTTCAGAAGTTACCCAGTCCCTTGCCACTCTGCAAGATGCTTCATGTCACAGTATGCTGCCATGGGGAGAAGATGGGACTTGGTTCACAGTCCTCTACCCCATGGAAAGGCTGGCAGTGCCCTGCCTAAGAGCTGCCTTAGCTCAAGTGTTGCTGCAGTTCAGTATGGCAGTGTGATTTGGGTAGAAGTACCTACTATTGATCTCTCACAGACTGCACATAAATCCAGGTGTGTAGGAAGGGAAAATACAAATAAGCCTATGAAGTCCTCTTCCTTCATGGAAAACTACTTCCCAAATGCTGTGGGATATTGATTGATGGTCTGGGTTTCTTTCCATCGAGAAAGTGAATACTGATCTCCGGGGCTTTCCATAAGAAATGCAGTACAGCTGGGCCAATTTTCTTTTAAAGGTACATGAAAATGCCAGGATTGCTGCATGTAAAGGATAACTTCTGTAGGATCCATTGAGCATAAAAGAAAACATCTACAATGCCTCTTAGGAAGAAAGGGAAAATATTTTGCCGTGGATTTTTAATGCAATTCATCATTATAAAGAGATACACTCAAAGATAAAGGTATTATTCATAATACTTTTCTTTTGCCATACAGAAAGTTGGACCCATTATCAAAAGACAGCTCTACTTAAGAATCTGCCTATCAGATTGTTTTCCTAGGTGAGAAGATAACAGGATATATTTTTTCTGGTTATGCTCCTTTCATAAATCCGATCAATGAAATTGCTGCTGACTCTGAAGGGTATTTAAATACAGCCTTGCCCACAGATGTAGCAGCAGATCTCTGGCAGGAGAACCAGTGACAGATTTAATTAGCATTCCAATTCAAGGAAATAAATGGAATTGTCTGTCAAAAAATGGTGTCTCTGTCAAGAGGCTTTACTGCAATATTTGTGCTCAAGATCAAATGACTTAATGTTGCTGAAAAGTCATAGCGACAGCTTAATTTCTTCCATTATTTTATATTATATAGAAGGAAGGTTAAATAAATTAGTGATGTCAGAACATGTTCCTAGGACATACATGTAATTTATATGTATAGCAGCATGTTTTCCGTCATTTGTGCATCAATCCTGTGTACCCTGCTGTGACTGATACCAGTTCTCAGGTGCATACTGGGGAAGAAAAAGTCAAATAATTACTTCCTCCTGGAGCAATTTAAACAGGAAAATGAAAACTTTCTTCAGAGCTATTGTTTAGGCATATACAAGAAGGTATATTTGGCCTGACTCCCCAAAAATGCTCTCGTCTTCTGCGTTAAATGTACCAACAAGGTTAGTTCAGAGGCTATAGCATTTTGAGTGCTTTTTAATAAAACATCCTATTCTGTAAGTGCCAATTCCAGTTTAGGAAGGCTGCAGTGTAGTGAGCGGTTAAAACATCCATAAAGCAGATCAAGTGGCACTGATGAGTTATTAACTTTGCATATGGTGAGTCTCGGCACCAAGAGATCCCCATGTAGATTCAAATATAGATTTAAATTTTCAGACATCATTTCGGTCAGCTGAGGCAAGAGAATGGGGACATCCTGGCTTCTCACACTGACACGTCAAGCCCTTGCTCCCAAAAACTTCAGTGTGGTTGTGCCCAGGTAAGAATGGTTCCAGGTTCCATCAGGTTCGTGGTGGATGTACAAATACTCAGTAGTACCAGTTGCCACCATCCTCCTCAGCAAGCTGCTGTGCAGCCCTGATAAGACCTAAAGAAATATCCCAGCCAGGTTTCTCAGAGTGTGGCTCTGACTTCATGGCTGGTGCTGGAGTGATACTGGCAGAAAGGCAGTGAATCGCCATGGACAATGACCTTGCAAATACACAGTCCATGTACTCTAGTATCAACACTGGTTTGAATTGTCTGAAGGTGGAGTTCTCATCCAAGAAAGTGAAAGAAAAATGTTGCAATGATAACTACAGCTGTTTGATTAGCTTCCTAGTAATAGATGAATGAATGGATTTGGTATTATGTGTGTATAAATACAGAACACATTTAACATATGGTCTATGTATGCTATGAATAATCCACTTACGTAGAATTAATAGTGTGCACAATAGTGTACAAAGGCTATTTCAGAGCACTTAGGTTTGGGTTTGATTGACATTGTAGGCATGTGGCATGACTACCAAATCTTTCTTCAGTCACTGAAGAGAATTAGGCTTTTCTGCGGTCCCTTTCATCTTGCCCTAAAGCAGACCCCAAAAGTAGGGCAAGCAAACTGCACCCCAGAAGTGCCTCTCTCTTCTTTGACTGCAAAGGGAACATAGGGTGACTGCAGTAAAGAGGTCAATGCCTGAGTTAAAGGTTTAAAAATAGAGGTGCTAAATTCCACCCATGTGGTTCAGATAAGAGAGACAAAGTGAAACAGGTCAGAAAATGTTTGATGTGTTCTGTCTGGTTGGTTACTTTTTTAATATCACCGAGTCTGATTTTCAGTCACTGCGATTTCACAGCGCTGTCAGTAAAGGGATGGCTAGGGTCCTAAATATGGAAGAAACTTTAATTAGCTATTGATACAGCAGGGCTTAGATCTGTGGAGATCAGAGTTCCTTTGTGCCAGAGTCTGTGCTAAGAAATTATGGGAAACAACACCAGTCCCAGCCAGCTTGTAGGCTGAACAATCAGGAACTGGGAAGGGAAGAAATGCAGAGAGAAGTTGCTCCCTCACTACTTTAGAATGGGAAGTCAGTGAAACACTGCACTGGTGAGTGCAGTGAGATGAGTAGGGGTTTAAAAGAAATACATGCTGAAATTTTTCTGGCAGCCCTGCTCTGCACCTGACAAGTCCCAGGAAGAACCTGGCCTCTGGGAAGCAACTTGTTTAAGACTTCCTGGGGCAAGAGTGGTGTAAGAAGCCTCCTTAACTGTGCCAAGACACTGCACTGGAGGCAACATGGCCATGCACTGTGGAAAATAATGGAGGGATGTGAGCAGGGCCTGGCAAACAGTGTGAAAGTAAACCCAAAGAGTGGAGTGAGGAAGGGTTTCTGGGGCTGAGCTAGAGTTTCTAGGTCTGTGAGGACCAGGAATGACAGTGGGGTGAAACTGCTTACAGAAAACACAAGGACTCAATGAACCTGATGCTCGTACCTCTGGGAGCCTCAAAAAATTAACAGGTGTGGTGTGGTCAGAGCAACGTGAAACAGAAGCAGTTTTGGAAGCAGCACTTTGGACTGGACTGGACTGGAGAAGGGTGGAGGGGGTATGTCACAAAGGAACAAAGCAACAGTAATGTTGGTTCTGAAAGTCAGGAGAAAGTAAATACACACATACTGGGGGAGAAACCTCTACATTTCTGACAGCATTTCCTAATGTCCTAGAAAGACTTCAGTTCAAAGCTCAAGCAGAGCTGGAAGGTGCTTGGCTGCAGTGATATGTGGCTGCAGGCTCCATCCTGCACTCAGAGCTGTGCCACTGTCCTTGGTGTCCCTGAATTACCCACCACTACCAGGAAGGACCATCACTCACCCTTGATACCTCAGGGCCACACTTCTGGTGAGGCTGCTGCACACAGTTCAAAATCCAGCATCTGCTTAAAAATAAATAGGATAATGTCAGCAGAGCAAGCTCCAGGACACACACACAGGTAAGAGCCCTGTCCAGAGAAAGTGCATAGAAAGACCCTATGGTAGAGTGTGGAGTGTTCAACGCTGGCATGCCAGCCAACAGTGTAATCACTGACATCGCAATAAAATAGGGGTATGGATGCTGTTTTCTTAATGGGATGAATACTTGATGTGGCTTTTTAAGTGGATGAAGGGGAAATGAAATACATGGGATCTGTTGTGAACATATAATTATTTTTTAGTCTTGTTTTGGTGAAAATTTAAAATTCAATCCAATTTGTAATTCCTTATTCTGATTTTGCCATTCAGTGGTAGAACCAAAAAGAAAAAAAAACTCCTATTACTTGCACAGTCCTAAATTCTACCCTCCACATGCCTTAGAAAAAAATGTATCATAAGAGCTTATTTGATCCCTCTAAAATCCCTAACATTTGCTATCTGAATTACAGTCTCCTCATGTGTTGGACGTGACTAATTGTCTTTCATTTATTTTGCAAGAATGCTTTTACTGTTACATGATGTTGCCATCTGTCCATCTTGAAGGTGAGAGTCCCAGAAGATTTTAATCCTGAATGATTACACAGCTTCAGGTGCCTCTCTAAAGGACGAAGATTGGCCTACTTTCCTCCCTGTGGTAAGCAGAGACTTCTCCATCAGGCAGCTTTTGAATGGCTAGATCACACTTCACCTCCTCTGAGAAGAGGCTTTGTGAAAGACGGATTCATTCAGTGAGATGGCCAAATTTAGAATATCTGGCAGATTTAGTTTTAGGTCAGCTGCTTTCTTTTTTTTCTTTAGTTTCCTCTTCTGCACCTTAAGTCCTTTCCTTAAAAAATAAAACAGATTGATAATAATGCGTTTTTTTTTTTCATTTAAATTGAGAATTTGAAACACTTCATTTCAAAGATATCTAAATAAGGTATTTGGGCTTACTAGAAATCTCCCTTCTTTTTTAAAATGAAGAGCAATTAGCTTAACTGGAACCATATTCATGAATAATATCCATTCCAACAGAAGGAACATTTTTCACCAAATGTTACACATACATATGCACACACAAAGTCAGGCGAATCCCCAAAGGTGCTGCTTATATAAGACATATTTCCCTCCCTTCACTTGTGCATGGATGACTGCACTGTGCGATTTTTTTGTAACTGGGATAATAATTATAAGTAGCCTTCATCTGAGTGTTTTGTGACCTTTGCAGCCAGAACTAGAATAAGTAGGGATGTGGTTTGGAGTGACTGCTGAACACACCCTCCCTGTTTCAATTTTACAGGCATTGGTGCAGACCCTGAACTCCAATTAAAGCCTAAAGATTAAAGCACTTTGGGCTGATTGGCTCAGCCTCACAGCTCTCCAGGTTCAACTGACCTCGTTATAGCCAGCACCAGCACTGCCTACCCAGCAGAATAAACTCCAATTGAAAAAACAATGGGAAAGTCCCCTGATGAGGAGATCCAAGTCCATCCACAGGACACCAGTTTAAATCTGGCCTGGGCTGACAGTGACCAAAAATCTGGCACCATCTGAACATCTGTTCCTGACTGTGAGGGGGATTAGCTGTGTCAGCCTGGCTGGCTGATGGGCCCAGGGGGAAGCCCTGTGGCACCGCTGACACAGCTAGACCCTTACATCTTGCCTTGGCTAATGACATTCAAAGCACGTGGGCATGGTGGGCAGAGGGGTGCTCCATGGCACTGCCCTCTGTGCCCTGTCCCTCATCTCAGCCTGGCCAAATTCAGGTTCTGAAAGTACATGTGTGAAGTGGTGTGAAAAAAACCCAGAATAAAGCAACATAAAGAGCATAAAGAACTTTCCACGGGAAAGATGAGGCAGACAGAGAATCATAGGAAAAATTTAATATTGCCTGATGACAAGTTATCATTGCCCAAGCATTAGTCCTGAAAAGGTACATTGGTACGCTGTCATCTTGGTGAAGCATATGCTCTAATTTATGAAGGTACAATCAGTACAATATACATGATTGAAAATGTTGACTGAATTTGCTGATAAATCTTCAACTGAGACAAATATAGTGTAGAAATGAAACAATTGGCAAAATTCTGGCTGACTTAAACGAGTCAGTTCAACTACAGCCTTTAAAATGGACTTTGCTGAAGTTGTCTGCTTTATAAATCAGCCTCCATATGCTTCTGCCACAGGAGAATGGAAGGTCTAGAAGCAGAAAGCAGCACCTTCTGTGCTGTTATAATGCTGAACTGCAGCAGCAGAGCCTGGCTGTCTCACTGCCATGGAATGCCAGCCCATCACCCTGGGCACTGGCATGGCCATCCATGGCCCTGGGAAGCTGCTGCTGTGTGGAGGAATAGCAACAGGGCTGCCCTAAGCTGTGCCTTGGGGACAAGATGACCAAGCTGCTCTAAATCCATCCCGCTTAGAAACTGTGCTGCAATAGAGGCCCTGGGGGTAGAGCACATACATGGGGTGCTCAGAGCAGGTAGCTGGAAGAAGGGTCCTGATTTCTCCTCCAGCATTGCCTCCTTCCAGAGATCTTACTCCTCTGTGTCACAATTCACTCAGCTGGGTGTAAGAATGCTTAGCTCCCTCTAAGGGTTACTGGCAGAAGGATTTCATATTTACACAGTGTTGAGGCAAATGTTACAAAACACTTTTCATAGAGCATCTGGAATGGCACCCATTTCAGATCTGCTTGTGTTCTGTCTTAGCCTTCTGGAGAATTACAAAACAATTTAATATTACCCGTGACACCTGGCAGTGTTAGGCCAATTCTGGTTTTATTCAAGGTCGATCACAGAGTTTGGAGGGACCCAAGATCAAATAGGGCTCTGGGCTCTTCTGAGTTACAGAGTTTAGACAGATTCTGAGTCACAGCCAGTGAGAAAGATCAAGCTCCAGCTCACAAAATGCCAAATCAGTGCAGGACTTTGAGCTCCTTCCAGAGCACGAATCCTAACGCAATCACTTACGTTACTTTTACTTCCAACACATCCTGCTCACCATTGTACACGCCATTTGGAGGAACAGCATCTGAGACTTGGCATCCTAAACAAACTCAATAGCACAGCTTCAACCTTAGCAGCGTTGAAGATTGTGTACAATTCCTTCTGCTTTAGCCATACTTTTGTAAGAGACATTTATTTAGTTCCCTGGAGAGAACATGATCAAGGTTTACTCTGAGATACTCAGTAAATGTGACAGTGGTAAACTGAAGGGATTTCACCCAAGAATAAAAACAGATTCAAGCATGGCAGGAGGAAAGAGAATGAAGGGAAGAGAGAGAACAAATTTATTGCCACAGCAGATCACATATGCTGTCTCAGAGACACTATGAAGGACATGGAGCATCATTTGCACTAATTACAAGAACAGTGTCACCTTAGTCAATAAGTATTTTAGATTTCAACACATGTACTCTAGAGGTCATCAGCAGAAGGCTTAAAGAGAGAAACGTATCACGAGTGGAAGCACCTGTTCACACTCTGGTTTTTCCTGTAGAAAATATAAATGACACTGATAGATTGAAAACCCTTCAAGGAAACCTTTCAAAACAATTTAAAAGACAGAGAGAAAGAAGAGGGTGAACTCTAAGACAGCGAACAAGTTCAGAGAGGAAAGTTTACTGTTACCTGGAAACATGTACGGGCCAGAAGGGTTTGCTGGTCTTTAGCAGGTACACTTCCAGCAACAGAAAATTAATGTGATCCTTGACATCTCCTATCTCTCTACAAGTCATTTTTTCTGCCTGCTTCTGACCAGAACAGACTGTTTCAGGATCTCCCCTTGGCATAGCCTTTTCCATGGTTTCAATTTCCCTTCTATAGAGCACTTCTGTGCAGCTTCCTTAGCCCCACTTCTCAGCTAAATGCCAGTCACTAGCCCCTCTTTTTGAATGATATGCTTGGCAATTGATAGGGCTGTACGAGTAAAATGAGCTTGTCCCTGCCGAAGGGAGCAACTGCAAATTAAGGAACGTTGTTGTCCCTTTAATGGGAACTCCACCGGGCTCCACAGGAATCTTTGCTGTTCTCTGTGGATTACTCTTGCTACTATTATTTTCTGCTGGAAGACCAATCTGCAAAGACTACTTTTAAATGGATTACTTGGTTTACAATTTGATTGCCAGTTGACATTAGTAGGAAAGAAGTTACATGGTTCTTAGCTGGAATTTCCTGTGGGACACACAGCCACTTCAGTTCTAGAGACTGTTTCTAAATAATCCTGTAGAGTGGATTTGATTTTACAAAGATATGCCCAGCAAAATAAAGGATAGATGCAAAAGACCACATTTTTGCCACGCACATTTCTTGGTTACATTTGTCCCCCACAGTTCTTGCCGCCAGCTGAGCATGTTGCTCCATAAAAAGCAGTACACTAAAGCTGGGGGCTGGGGAGTAAAGCAGTCCAGAATGGGTGAGAGGAATAGATACCAGACTAAACAAATTGCTGAATCAAGTCCCTACATCTGTCTTGGCTCTATTTCTCGCAAGACCCAACCATTGTTCATTAGGTCTCTTGGCCCAACAAAACACTTGAAGAAGCTGATGCTGAAGGTGCATGGTGGGAACACTGAGCTTCTACCTAGAGCTTGGTGCCTGACAGGAGGTGCCCTGTCCTGCCAGCAGCACTTGTACAGCAGCCAGGGAGAGTTTTACAAAGCAGTGTTTGCTGAATACTGATGAAGGATACTTGTGCATCCAGAGAGGTCAGTGCTTATCTGAGAGCATGCTCTCTCCCTCAGGTGTTACAGCACATTGAATCCCTCTACCTTATTCACCTTACCACAAATACCAGAGAGCTGCCTTAAACACAGCGGCCTGCATTGCATGGGGCTGCCAGCTACACAGGTTTAGACACGGCAGTGGTGAAAGCAAAAAAAGCCCGAGAAGCTGAACTGGCAGTAATGAGGAACGGAATCTAGAAGAAGACTAGGAAATACTGTCTTGGGTATCTGTTTTGGTAGTTACAGTTCCCCCAAAAGTACAAGGCACCTTACTCCTCTGACAGAGAAAGCTTTTTTGTTTCACCAGCTTGGGAGAGACCATAAATATTTCTAAATCACAGAAAACTAGAGAAAATAAAACTAGAAGTATGAGGAATAACCATGTGATTCCTGGCAGGTATTTGTCTCATTGGCTCGTAAAGAGAGCAAATTATGGCATTTGCATAATCTAGTCCAACACCTAATTATCCTTAAGATCAGACAGTTTTCATCTGTATAATGCAATTTCTTTCTCTTGCAGATTAAGAATATTTCCTTGTCTATTTTTTGATTTTTAATTGTGCATGTGGAGATCAGGTTATTCTTTTTCTCTTTACCACAATGAATGGAAAATCTTCTGTTCTCTAAATAAAAAAAATTATGAACAGATGTTCTCTGTGTGCCCTTTTACCTCCCACAAATTGTGAAGAAAAATCAACTAATACATTTATTTGTAGGCACAGTCCTCCTTTGTAAATGGGGTGGGTCAAGCACATGCTGCCTGCCTCAGCTGACAGCAGCTTGAAAAGCAACAGTAATCCAACCACTTTTCATCATGTGAAATTAGGTTGTTTGGACTGGATTAGATCAGGTTTGCTCTGATCCATCTCGGCTGTTACTAACCATTTTATGTTCTTTGAGGTGGTCACAAAAACTCTGATGTTCATTTTTTCCAGCTTGACAATTCAGTGGCTTGCTTACCCCTTTGAGTAGGTGTTAGCCTTGCCCCCTTTCAGTCTCGTGGATGCTCATTGCTCTGCTACAATTCTTTTGGAACAACTGAAAGCATCTTTAAAGCTGTCTCAGCCAACTCCTTCACTACTGTGGGCTGGATTTCACCAGGCACAGACAATCTGGACACATGTAGGTTATCCAATTACTTTCTAACCTGTCATTTTTTTGTTCCAATTTGAGTTGCTGTTTTTTCACCTGTTAGTGTTCAATCAGTCAGTTGAACAAGCAACCTCTTTTAATTTTACTTATATTTTGTCTTCTTCAGCGTACTGCCAAAACATCAGCAGTGTAATCCAACAGTCTAACACGCAGGCCTCTAATCTGAACAGTGGCTAAGCTGTTTGTTGCTGAGACCTGAAATATAACCATGCATCAGCCATTTGAACTATGAGCCTCAGATAGCTATCCTGAAGGTAAATTTAACACCTGAAGGTCCTTGGCTTATTGCATGCCTATAAAACACTTCAAGAGCTGCACAGAGTGCATCTATGTCTAGTTGGTGAGTTCAGAGGAGGTGATACTTGGCAGTTTCTCTCTGAAGCAGCCTTGCAGGGTCCAACAATTAAGCCCATCTAAGGTTTGCCATATTTAAGCCCCGAGAAAACCCAAATGTATAGCTATCATAACTAATCCTTGTGCTTCTTCACTGACAATCTGTGTGTACTGTTTCTGCTGACCTTCCCCAAAACAAGGGCTTCCAGAAGAGGACACACACTATTTTCCTGTCCCTATGCCTGCATCTCCTGTCTCCTGGTTGTGGGTTATCTTTGACCCTTGAGTTCTCCAGGCCATAAAGATTCTGGGAAAAATTGTTTTATTACAGTTCTTATCACAATTTCCCTTCTCAACTGTACTTTATTAACTTGCACGTGTTTGGCGCTTTCGGATTGCTCATACTTAAAAGCAAAAGCAGCCAAAATAGCATCCAGATACCACCACTGTCTCTCTGTTACAGTGTTCTTCATTATCACTCCTACTGCTTTCTCTGACTTGCATTGTAAGAGAACACGCCTTGTTCATAAACAGGATCCCCTCCTCCCAAGAGAGTACTAAAAACACGTGTAAGAATATATCACTTTCTTCCTCCCTCAGGCCTTTTAAACGACCTTGAAGCAGGGGAACATGTGACAAAGGTGGAGTAGGTCGAGAAATGACATAAGAGAACTGACTGTATAAGTTAACTCTAGGCACAAAGTGTGGCTCCTAATTGTTTGAAAATCTTGAATGCATTGGCAGAAATGTCACCTGAACTATCCCTGATTCTCATCATCAGATTGCCTTTAATTATTTACAACAGTGGGTTGGATAGAAAAAAGAAAGACTAGCAGCCATCTAGTTTGGGCTTTTGGTGTGATGGCTGTAACGAAGTCATAGGACTTTTGGCAGGGCAAGTCAGACAAAAGGGCACAGGGCTTGCAGCCCATTTAAAATAGAGATGGCAGATGTATAAGGCAAAATGTGCTGATGAACAAGAGTGGGTAAGGAGAGAGGAGTAGAACTCTGGAGCATCTCAATGGTGTGGTCAAGGTGTAATTTTTAGTATAAGCCTGAACTGCAAGTGGTTGAATACACAACTTTCTGCCCCCTGCGCTGGCTACTTTGGAAGCCAAGTATACAGTTGGCTATTAGACCCTGGGCAACTGTTTGTTCCTATTTGTTCTAAGAGGGCAGAACTGTGTCCCAGTTAGGAAACTGGAATCTTACAGACTATCATTGCGAAAAGGGAGTGTCTCTGCTGATGACAGGGCTGCTTTGGAGGTAACAGGAATGAGTCAGTTTATTCACTGGGGCTTTTTTGCAGACACGTGAAACCATCAGTTATGATGTGGTCATATCTGCAGGCTGTAGGTCATACCCAGGAAAGCTGAATAGGTCTTTTAAAAATAGATGTTTACTTTTGTTCTTCTGGCTTTGGTAGATAAAAACTCCTGGTATATAGGCTTCTAATAAACTGTTTTGGGCAAGTCCTAGTCTCTCTTGAGATTTTGGCCAACAACAACAAAAATATACTAATTGTGATATCAATTGTTTCTACACGGGGGATTTTATACAGAAACCTTGGTGTTGGCAGATTAAGATCCAGTAGAGACAAGGCTCAAGATTGTGCAGTCAAGAGAAAAAACACAAGAAGTTTCCCCAGTGTAGTTATCCCTTTGCAATCAGGCATCTAAGATTAAGTAATTTCTTGTTTCTGAAGTAGTAGATACTTTTTTGGCAGCATTCCTGCAATCCAAGGAAAGAAAAAGGTTGTTGCCAGAATTCTGGCTGAATTAAAATGGGATTGGCACAAAAGTTAGGTTGAAATAACCTATGCAGATAACTTGATTTGGCAGCAAATAAGGTGCTGTTTATAGTCACATTAAGAAGCGTGAGAATGCAGGGGTGGAGCTCCTCAGTGGATTTTGTAGAGAAAGCAAGAAATGCAAGAGAAGGAGACTTGCCTCTTGGCAGCCTCAGGCAAGCAGTCAAGCTTGTGAGTGAGCAGCCTAGAGGATAGAGCTGCTGAGAAACACCCAGCCTCCTGCACAAAGAAATGCTCATCTCTGTTCCTTCTTCTTTCCCACACCACAGCAATGCCTGTGAAAAATTACAGCATTTTGGCCACAGCACAATTTTAAAGCTGCATTTAACACCCTTGTACTGTATTCAGCTGAGCTTTTCCCCTCCATGTAGTAGTGAGAGTTCTGAAAAGCCTAGGACCTCAGAAGTTATCTGCATTAATTCTTCTTGAAAGCTATATTTTTAGAAATAATTTATTTTTAAAACATACTTTGCCAGCACAAGTAGGGTTTAGAGCCTTTCTGGGTTGCCCACAGGTATGAAAAGCCAAGCCCTGCCTCAAAAAAATGTAAAGACTGAGGGAAATACATTACATGAAAAGGACTTGGAAATTTTTGGTGCAACCAAGTCTATATTATGTAAACATACATACTCACATGCAAAGGTGCAATTTTTCTCCAAAATAGATTTGGCACAGGTAGATAAAACCGGCGTGCCAGGCCTGCACTTCAAAAGAGCCCACTGGCATGCCCTATGGAGGGAAATGAGAGAACCAGGACGTCCCTTGTTTCCATGTGAGAACATGGACGTGTATATATGCCTATGAGCACATGGGAAAAAATAATATACACGTGTTTATAAACGTGTGGCTGTGTACATATTTACAGGTAAGCAGAGATTTTCAGTCCCCTGAGCCGTGAGGGAATCACTGGTTGCGATGCCGGAGGGCAGCAGGGAGTTTCAGAAGCAGGAGGAGCAGTGGCATAGCCGCTGCGGGAGGAGGAGCTGGCAAGGGGCAGCGGCAGCTGCTGGGGACAGCAGTAGGAGGCTGCAGCCAGAGCTGTGCAAATTCCTCACTCGCATTCCTGGCTGGGCAGGGACAAGTGGAAAAACACTTTTTTCCCCCCAACGTAGAAGCTGCTGGACTTTATTTCTTCTTGACTAAACCGCTACAGCAATGAGAGAAGGGGCAAAAAGACACGGGCAAGAGCTTTTCTCTGGTGGAACGCAACAACACTGAAACTCACAGCCGGGGTCAAACTGAGGGGATGATGGGGTTGGCAAGATGCGGAAGGAAGATGATATTACGAGGCATGGTTTATTTGAGTCAGAAGAGAATAATAGAGGTATTAAAATGCAGAAAAGGCGAGGACAGCGAACTCATGCTAGAGAGAATACAGTTTAGCTGCCCATCTCTCCCTCCTCCCTGATTACTTTCATCTGAAGAATCAAAAGACTCTTATGGGGAGGAGTGAGAGAATGGGTACAGAGCCATACTGCAGCAATGATACGGATGGCTGCGGTAAAAGAAAAGGAAAAAAAAAAAAAAAAGAGGAGGGGAAAAAGTGCACAGAGGAACAGACCTGATGAAAGAAGAATGAAGAAGGCGTCAGAAGAGGGAATGTGGAAAGTCAACATAAGAGAGAGAGAAGGACACTGGCAATGAAGTCACAGATTTCTGTGATTGGCAAACACAATGTCTGAAAGCAAAAAGACACAAACCCCAAAAACCAGAGCAGGAGCAGCATTTAGGACACTGGAGTGCCACCAGTCTGTCTGGGACCATGTGAGGACTAGAAGACCATAGGAAGATGGTTAACAGGCAGTGGGGATGTCCTGATGAGTGCTGAAGCTTCTGAAGCCAGAGATTATGATAGCAGCTACTCCAGAGATGCAGACGAATCTGTACTTTTTTTCTGCTTATTTCTAGATGCACCTCACCCACATGATAAAAATTTTAAAATAGAACAGATTTTAATCACTGAGAAAAAAAATGGACTTTCTCTTAAGTCTCAGTCTAAAACTTATATGTCAGGGACTTAAAATTGAAATCACTAGTCCATATCTGAAGGCCAGAATAAACTGCTAGCCTTAAGCACTGGGGGATAAAAAGAAATTGGTTTGCATGATTCTCAGGCTCACACTTTATGATGCTTACACTTTTACATTTGAACTTTTTTCTTTAAAATTTAAAACTGCACTGTTATATTTATACTTTTCTGTTTAGAACAACTATGCATTCAAAGCATTCTGCATGTCTGAGATCTTCAACTGACATTCAACTCCAGAATGAGAAGAACTGGAGAATTATGAATCCGATTCTCTTTTCAGATGGCTATCAAGGAAAAGTACCTGTAAACCCAGTGGAATTGCACCAATGTAAAACAGATGTGAGTGAAAGGAGAGTCAGTTCTCTACATCCACAGAGAATGGCTGTAAACAAGGTGTCAACACATTTCCTCCTGATGCTGATATGAAGGCCTTGTTAACACAGTGTGATGACACTTGAATTGTCATGAAGCCGTGTTACTCATTTTCAGCAGAGGACAGATATGTCAAGATTGCAGACAGGAGCTAGATCTGCTTATAATCATGCATGACCAGCTGCTCTGAAGCAGGAACAACTCTATGCGTGGAAGCATTGCATAGAAGTGATGAATGTGTATAGCAGTCTGCAATTGGAGTACATTTAAATATTGATCACTGGCTAAACAGCTTGGAAAATTGTTAGTCTTTTACAAAATTGATATTATAACAAAAAAATGGCTGATGGTGTCTTGCTTATGCATACAGAACAGTTATCAAGACTTCACATGCTATTGTACAAAGACAATAGGACTGGAAGAGTAGTTTAAATTAAATAAAATGTCCCAGATAGCTTGTCCCAGAAAACCTACCTCATACTTTAGATGCAATATGCTTAGCCTCAAAAACACAGATGAGAAAGAAAACAGTCTTCAAAAACTTTGTCAGAAACTTAATGTGCAAAAATAGAAAGTTAAAACTTTAACAGATGATTGCTGGTTCGTGATTTACAAACCGGCAGCTTTACTGAAGAAAATGCATCCAGCTAAATATATACCGTAATATCAAACTCCCCAGCTAGCCTACTGAAAACCTCTCATTAGTTTAAAAAAAGTTCATTTCTAGAAGTATGCTAAGAACTACTTTATCCTACAAAATGAATTGCTAAATTTATTCTAATCTTGGATATTTGATTTTGTGAAGAACTGCTACCTTTTCAGCTGGAAGACATTGCACTATGTCATTCATACAGTGCCATTTTCTAGTGTTACAACCTCTCTCCAAGTCAACAGCAGAACTATTTGCAGGCTCTATTTTATATAGTCACCCATGAAGATCAAAAAGGAAGATGCTCCTGTCCTAAAAAAAAATTAAACTAACCTTTTCCTTCAAACTGGTGTTTGGAATTTCCTGATTCATTATACAGACTGGTTTGTTCACTATAAGGAAGTTACCTGGATTTAACAAGAACAGAGAAAAAAAAACCCAAAACAGCTTGAGATTTGATAGCTATAGCCTGAAGCTGAACCATCATTGCTGTATATGTAGCTGTGATAGTGTAATCAGGAAAGACTTTAATTTTGTATGCCTAGCTTCTAGATATTAAACAAATTTATTAATACATAAGATGGAATTGATCTCCTTGATAGTCACTGCAATCATTACCGTGCCCTCATGATGCTCTTCATTTTCAAATGCAATATTCTGATGTTAATCCCATGTTTCTCTAATTTTAGGATGACATTTTATCTACTTTTTCCATGGATGATTTACAAGTGCACAGGGTCAAAGCCCTGAGGACTAACTCAATGATAAACAGAACTTGTGGTCTTCCTACTCATCCCCAGCAGACAAAATGACAGAAGCACAGAACATCTTTTTTACCTGAATACCATCTGTCAGACCCCATCGCTACTTGCACTGGAGGGGAACCTGCAATGTGCCATAGAAGGTATTAGCAGCAGTCAAGCAACTCATGTTCATCTTTGGATAAGAAGAAAGCTGCCTTGGTGTGCCCCTGGCTTGAGGTTTCTATCTAGAAACATCTTTTATCAGAAAGTCTAGCCTGTGCACTACCATAATACATTCCTCAAGACTGAAAGTCCCAGGGGTATTTTCTTCTTTACCCCATGAGCACATCCCCATAGACTCTCTGTGCCCATTTGCCAGAATGCCTGCAGGGCCCCTTGAGGGCTGAACAGGCTCGATCAGAAACACTGAGACCCTCTAAGAAAAAGTGTGAGATTCCCTCAGGAGACCTCTGGATCTTTTTCTCATTCAACAAGTACCCTCATGGTGTGTTAGCATGCATTGTGCTCCATTCCTGCTCTCAGCCTTGCCTCAGGGTGTAAGAAGCTCAGATGGGAGGGAAGCCAAGCAGTTTCTGGTGCCTTTCTGGATCTGGGGGTTTGCTGGTGCCTGGCCTATTGATGGGAAGAGGAAAAGTCTGAGCAATCAGGAAACTGTGCTGTTTTTCTTTATTTCCCAGTAAATGCCTGAATAGCCAATACCACATTATTAATTTGTAACTACCTGATCTGAAATGCTTTGTAATGTGCACATTTGTTTCTCTTCTTCATGTAGCTTATTTCATCTCATGTTTTACAGTATACCCATGGATACTTGGAAGCGTAACTCCCACTGATATTAATGTCTCTGCTGGCTGTGAAGAGACGTCTCAAAAAGGTAATAAATAATGGTTATAGCCTCTGTGAGGTTCTTTCTCATTGTTGTGGTTGTGTGAAATCACATGAAGTGGTCTCAGTGTACCTTGTCTGGTCCCATTCATGTCCACAAACACTGGCAAGCAATCTTCGTGTGTTAATCTACTGTTCGATTGTGAGGCATTTGGTTTTGAATTGCACCCTTCTTTTATTCTGCATTAAAAATTCTTCTGCAAGCACGGAGGGGAAATACTGTCTATTTTTGTTGATGCTGCACTTTTGATTGTTCTCAGTTTGTGTGAACCTAAAGAAAATGTTTTTCTTCTATTCTGGTACTTCTGTTTATCTAAAACTCAGTGTTACATAGAGAGTTTTCTAGAAGCAATGGAAAAAATCCACAAAAACATAATACTTAACATAGCACTTAAATGCATTTTGGTTTATGTTCTGCTGTTGGAAATATGCTTGTGTCATTTATGTGCTATACTTGATTTCCTCTCACTGGCTGGAATTTTTAGAATGTACATAATCCAATTACATAGGTATATCATCTATATCACATATCTTACACCTTTATTCTCTGCATCTTTGTAGTCTGACCGTGATATATGATATACAAATATAAAATAGATATGAAACAGATATTTATACAAACAAGGATTTTATTTCACTTGTGAGGTAAACTGATTTAAAAGAAAAATATATTTAAACTCTTAACCAAGACAATATACAAGTATTTTTTACTGTTCAGCCCTGAGCATCAAACAAGTGAATTTACTCACTTTTTAATTTACCATTGCACTGTTGAAAGTATTTTGGAATCATCCAGGAAAAAAACCCACCAAATTCCATACTAGTCACTTACATTTACCTGAGCATATCCCACTTCATCCAAAAGAATGCAAAGTAATTTCAGAAGATCCAATTTTATTAAGATGGTTACATGAATAATCCTACTGGGCTTGGTTTTACTCTGCCTTGTGTTTTCTGTAGCTGATTTGGTTTCTGACAGAGGCTGCAAAGTGCTTCTCTTGTCTGGGAGTTTTTCAATGTAGTTCCTAAACCGTTCTATGTTGCTGTCAATAGACAGCATAAAATGGAATAGGATCAGACCTGGAAAATGAGAGGCATGGAATGGAATCAGTCAGTTCTAAGTTGCAGGGAAAACCTCCAGCACACATGCAGAATATAGTAAGTAATTTTGCCATAACTATATCCAAATAAAATAAGATCTTGTGCAGCTACATGATGCTACATGTAAAAGTATGGTAAATGAGCTTTTATATTAGGGTGAAATTACCTACAGCCTCATACATTTCTTTGGAAATCAAATTAAGGGTTAAAAAAATAAATGAAGTTATGCTCAGAACTAAAAGGCTAATAGCTCTGGGAGGCAAGATTTGTGTCTCTTGTTACTTTCTGAGTTATGCATTTATTTTCTGCTATGGATGGTGAAATATAATCTAGCAGTCAAATTTATGAGGGTTTTGGGTTGTGTTTTTTGCATTTTTACATTGCATCATTTTTCTCAAGAACTTAAACAATCTGATTTTTGCAATCAAGAAAAAGAATGTTGGATTGTTCTACACAGTAGCAATCCCAATACAAATTGCCAGCAGCAAGCAAAATCTGACCTGTGCAGTCCAGGAGTGAGAACTGTTAATGTTCATTCTGAAAAAAAATACATGCATCCTGCAATATTTTATAAATTGGCATTGAAATATTTTTCAATATATACATAATAAATCTTTTTTCTATCTCCTGGTCACATGCAAATGATATGCAATATGAATGCAAGAAAAGACTTTGACAGTCTAGATGGGCAGCTGAAATTTGGTAATACAGGGCACTCAAATGAGACACAAAGTGCTTCAGACAAGAACAAATTGCTGCAAGTTGAAGATAGACAAATTCAAACCAGAAATAAACAAACATTAGGGATAATCACTGAAGTTCAACATAGAGGGCTTACGATGAATTCTCTACTACTCAGAATATGATTTTTTTTTTTAATACATCCTCTATTTCAGATCCTGATGTGGGGTCTAAAGAAGGATTTTTCTTTAGTGAGTCCTAAGGCACATATTACACAGAACTTCAGACCAGGTGGTCACCATAGAGCCGTCTGAAGTTCAAATCTATGAATCTGCATGTTGAAACAGCTTTGAAATCAGTGTGCTGATGGGCACTTGTCCCAGGTAGATGCTGAGAGTTTTGGGTTAATTTACATTTTGACCCACTTCATAGATTTAGAGCTTCTGCTGTAGAATATTCTCGTGACCCACTTTTGCAGTTTTCTCAATTTCTGACAATAGCTGCATTTTCTTATATCCTTTTCTCTTGCTTACTGTTCAGCTGCTGTTGTGCAAGGTGAACTTTGAAGAGGCAGTCTGGATTCAGAAGCTGTCTAATAAGAAAAATGCCTGTGGGATGAAAATAGAATGGTTGATCTAGATCTGATAGATTTGTTTAATATCTAGAAGGTAGCTGATAGATTAGTTACACTAAGGATATCTCAGTTGATTTTCAAATACAGAACAAGGACAAGACTCTGATAAAAGAGCATTGATTAGGGAAGCTTGCAAGGTTGTGAAAGTTTGGGTTGGCTCTCTGCCAACAGCCAAACCTCACAAGAAAGGTTCCCCCCTTCTTCTCCCGAAACGGCAAAAAGCAGCAAGAGAAAATTGAAGGNAAAAGAGAGAAAGAACACCTCCCCCCTCGGCTTATATACACCTGATTACGTAAAGAGATGGGATGGAATACTTCCTAGATCTTGACCCTGGTTACCAAGGAAGGCCTACAAAAACAACCCATCACAAAGGTGAAGGAGCAGGTAACAGAAAGGAGATGAAAGTCATCAGGTAGCACAGTCTTGACTAATTCTTGTCTAGAGCTATAACTGCTTCCACTTCAAGATCTCATTACTTGTGTGGGTTTTGTATGTTTTTGACAGATGGGCTAGAGAGACAAAACCTACAGGAGATTCTAAATTACCAAATAGAGCTGTCAACTTTTTGTGTCACTTGTGTGTGACTGGAGATTCCTAAAGATTGAAATAACTTGTTTCCTTCATGCCAAAAGGGAGAATTAGTCTCACTGACCCATCCTCACACCTTGTAGTGTTTAGTGTAGCCATCCATTTTTCCATGATGTAATAATTTCTTTCTGACGAAGTTGTTTGTGCCTGCCAGATCCTTTCATATTGCATATGAAAAGTGTATCCTATATGTTGTGAAAAAGTCTGCAGAAACTGAGAAAAATTCCTTGGTATTACTAAATGGAATCGGAGATCCATCTTCCCAGAGCTCTGCTCCACAAGCATGTCCATCTGTTTCTTCAGTACACACCTCTCTATCCACAGTGTGCACTGACATGATACTGGCAGGCCATGGCAAATACTGAATTCCCTAATTTCTTTCTCAATCTCAACACATCCTTCTTCCTTAACACATCCTTCCCCTGCTCCTGGCTTCCAGCACTGTGTACAATAGTGTCAGAGTCTGCAAAGCCTCAAAAATGAAAAGATGGGCAATCATAGCCTGAGGGGGCAAAGTCACAGACAGCTGAGAAGGAAAGGTTAGGGCTTGTGATGGATGTGCAAAGATGCTCTCTCCACAGCATTACTGAGGAAAGAGCCCTATGGAGGCTTGCAGCACTCATGTTATTCTTGCCCAGGGCTCTGCTGAAATTACTGTCAGTCTCAAAGAAAACATGCAGCCCTTAAAGATACAAAGCTAAATTTTTTGCAAGCACTAACTACACACACTATGAACCAATGATTAAGAAGCGGATAAAAAATCCCTGATTTGTAAGAGATTTTAAAGATGCAGACTGTAGAAATGTAGTTCTGTTGATCTTTTCCAATATCACTGGGAACAGCACAGCAAAGTTGTGTTTCCTAATCAGAGCTGGATGAAGAGTACCTTTGTTTAAAGCTCTGCCAGAACCGTGCTGGTATTGGGCATTCCCATTCAGGGCACAGAGAATTCCATGTTTGCTGTAATGTCAGTCTCATACCAGGTCCTTCTTCTGCTATGAAATACACAACATCAGGATATTCTGTCTACTTCTCCAGGACCTGTATCAAAATAGAAATTGCCTTCCAAATCACTTCAGGAGAAGAAAATGGCAGTCTTGATGTATTATGAGCCATATGGGAAAGAAAGGCTTAAACAGAGTGCTTCTGCTTCTTTCTCTCAATTGAAGATGACAGTAGTCTGGTTGTTTTTCAAGTTTCTACTTTGAGGTTTGCTTATATCTAGGTTAAAAAAAAAAAAAAAAAATCCAAACCCCAACAAACCCTGGTATGACATGTCTGACCTAGGCTGACAAGCATACTGCATGGGTGATTTATATTTAGAACAAGGCCCAGAGGTGTCTAAAGCAATCTACTTTCAAAAGTAGAAGTTGTCATATTCTAAATCTGCTCTTAAAGAAAACTGGACCTCAGTGTTGCTTTCTGGATAAAATAGATAACACTCAGAAGAAAGGGCAATGTTTGAAAAGAAACATGTGATATCCAGAGTTCAGTGAGGCACCTGATGTCAGGATGCTTTCTACTTTTAGACAAGTGGCCAAAGTAATTCTGTTTTAGTCATTGAGTTGTATGAACAGTGTTTATGCAACTGATAGACATCCTTACACAAGTTGCTGGTAAGTGCATTGACTGTAGATGGCTGATTTTTTGGGAATTAGCTTTGGCTTCTTCCATTTGATGCTTGTGGCAGAGGTGCTGTATTGGGTGCTGTTTTCTAAACCGATGCCTCCCTCACAGCTGCTGGAGCCACAGCATGTCCCTAGGGCATGTTCTCTGCCTGAGCCTCTGTCTTCTGCAGCTACTGTCATTTCAAAGACTTCACATCACAGTGCTTGGGGAACATGGGAAATGAAAATGCCTCCTTGTGAGAGATTTGCTTGCTTGAGGTTAACTGTTGGTTTTTTCCCCCAAGCAAATGTTTCCTGGGGATGCATTCAAAGATTGTCATGTTTCATGGCTGAGAAATTCTGCAATCCTTGGTTATCCTCTCATGTAGATCATGGAGGATTTTGCTCCACATTGGCAAATAAAGGGTTTAAATTTTCAAGATAGGTGAAAATAAATTGAGAACGTTTCTTCTCTCCATGATAATCTGCATGGCAAAACTTCTAAACCTTTATGGCTTTCTCTGTAAAGACCAGGAAGCAGTCAGATGTCCTGCCTGATGTTGATGGCCTCTGTGAATAGCCTTCTTGTCAAACAAGTTCCTCTCCACTGCTGTTAACTCCCTAGAACTGAGCATGGGGCATCTGTTACATTCAGTTGGTGTTGTTTCAGCACACCTAATGCTATGATACTTGAATATTTACTTAAAAACCTTATCTTCTCAAGGGATCAACATGTTTTGATCATTTATCTTTCCGTATAAAAAAATAAATGTGTCTATATGAAGCAATGTGCATACTTCTTTGCAGTCCAGCTTTCAGTCTTGAAAAGAGAAAGCTCTTCTGAAATGAATGCCATGGGAAAACTCTAGGAAATGCACCAATTTTGCATTCTTACAGGATTTGGAAAAAGCTGAGGAGCAGTGTGGAATTTCTACTTTAAGTCTTGGAGGCAGCAACCACAACTTTGGCTAAAAGCCAAAAGAGGAAAATTATTTTAAGAAATACATTACAAAAACAATCAGCTATCCTTGTGAGGAGTGTGCTCCATACTTATCAGCTCCTTGTGCCTCTGGTCCTCTAGTTTGCTTCCTGTGGTTCTGGCACTTAGCCAAGAGAGACTTTATTATCTAAAATGAAAAAAAGAAGGGGCAAAAAAAAGTTAGTGGCACATATTTATACTGAATTACTTCATTAAAAAGCCAGAGAGGAGCACTTGCTATGAAAAGAATGTTTTCGGTTTCATTTTGGCAGTATATATATCACCTCTCTGTTCAGTGGCACTCCCCAGGTGTTGAAGGTGTTAGACCTGTGTTGTCACCTCACATCACATATGGCCTGTGTTACCTCTCAGAAATAGACCACTTAGTACATATTCTTGAAACTGCAATTCAAGTACAGTTGCCAGTCTGGCACCCTATTAAAACTTCCAGAAGGAGAAGACATGTTTTTGTTGTCCAAAAGAATCTTTTATCTACTCCGTGATTAAGGAATTCATCCCTTTGATCATGCCATTTTCAGGTGCTGTTAGGTTCAGAAGATCTGAATTATTGTCAGCTTGCAATAAGTGCTTCTAAGGAATATGGAGTCCTTCATGCTACCCAG
The DNA here is from genome assembly GCA_013400415.1 of Scytalopus superciliaris. Classification (NCBI taxonomy): domain Eukaryota; kingdom Metazoa; phylum Chordata; class Aves; order Passeriformes; family Rhinocryptidae; genus Scytalopus; species Scytalopus superciliaris. The sequence goes on from VXBX01009491.1 coordinate 736,839, forward strand.
GTTTATCTCACAGTGACAAGAAGCTTGGTGTGCCTTACTGAATGATTGAAGTACAAGGTGAAAATCTTATCCAGAAAGCTAATTGGGAAGATGTCGTTGCCACCATGAACACCTGGCTGTCAGGGTAACAGTCATTTTATAGTCCTTCATGCCAACAAAAAGCATAGCAGTGGAAGCAGAGGACTTCAGCATATGGGATGAATTCATCCCTGCAATTGCAGACTGGATAAATCTATCAAATTGGGTGGGAAGAAAGGAAGGACCTAGAAATAAATGGGCAACAAGATAAAATAAAGCATGAATTTAGCAAAAATTGAATGACCTGAAACAAATGAGCTTTCAGAAAGTCAGTTCCTTAGAAATTTTTTATTATTTTTTTTTTAGTTTACCTATCAGGTCCCCAATTCTCTCACCAAGAGGCTGTCACTAGCTGGGTTCCCATTCCCCTGTGCCTACTTGTGCTGCAGCAATACACATGGGTAAGTGCCCCAGACACAAATTCTTCAGCTGAAGGGGTAGGACTATCACTGAGCCCTCAGGAAAGAAACTGAAGAAGCAGTGACTTACTTTCATTCAGGGAAATCCTCCTTATACTTTGCTCAGCACTCTTAAACCCACTGATCCTGTCCAGCCATTCTTTCACACTTCCAGCTCTCCTTTTCCCTAGCTGATGTCCTGCAGACAGCAGGACTCCAATCGTCACCCACTCTGATTCCTGGAAGGGAACATCTCTGTAATGACATAACATTATTGGGAGACGGACAGCTGTGGTCCATCTTCAGCCTCCCCACTGACTGCAGGACAATGCTAGGAGAGCAAAGACCAGAAGAAGTAGGACACAAAAAGTTGACTTAAAACAGGAGAGCACAAGTGAAAGCAGCACTGAATGGAGAGACAGAAAAAGGCAAAGGTCACTCTACCAGAGTCAGAAAATTAAAAATTGTTGTGTTTTGCTTCTTTGCTTCATCCTCTTTTCTCTTTCTATGTGGCTTTCCTTAATCTTTTTCATGTTATCTTTCCTATCCTGTATTTTCATCCTTTCTTGCCTCTTGGGTTTTACTGCCCATTTTTCAGTGTGTTTTCTGTGTATGGAAATAGATCATTAGCCTTTACAAATTGAAGTTAAATAGTCACTTGATTCAAAATTCTCATAGAAACTTTGCATATTGCATGACTGGGGAGACAGAGTATTACTATGCTTTATGCAACATTAAAGAAACACTTTTAAAGTATAACATCACAGCAGTAGTCTTTTTTTTCTTTAACACTTCTCTTCTGTAACACTTTGTCTCTCTGACCCAGTGAGTCATGAAATCCTATTTCCAGATTCAGCACCTTGTAGTTTGTTGCACACCTTCAGAGGCTCAAGGTCCAATGTACCGAACTTTGCCAAATGAGCGCTTTTGCCATTAGTTTATTGTACAGAAGGGGACTCTGTGATGACAGTGACTTTTTCTCTAAAGAATACAGATAACATCTTCAGAAGATGTTCTTGAACTGGCCAGCTCGTGCAGGGGGAAGGCTCCTGGGTATGTGTCACCTCTGGTTTCTGTCTGTCTACTTTGACACCACTTCATAGCACACTTTTCCAAGCCCTGGAATGGGCACTGGCACCTGTCTTTTCTGCCACAAGTTGCCAAAAGTGATTTCTTTTTATGGGCTAGGCACTTATTAAGCCTAGGCTCACATGTTTAATATTATCCATTTCACACACACCTAAGTCTGTTTATAGGGAGTTACTTGCAGGTAACAATCTCCTGCCCTTCTGCAAATTAAAATTAAAATCTAAAATAAGCAAAAAAATTTGTTCTATAATTTAAAGCTCAAATCCTAATCACAAGAGGAACTGTGTGTGAGTGGTCTTTTTGAAATCCCTGGGATTCATTTTACTAATAAAGTAGCACACATACTGAAGTGTAACCCATTGGGCCTCCTTTCTCTTTTTCACTATCTGTAGAACATCTGCAGGAATTTTCCTTTTTTTATTTAATTTTCAAAATTATACAATAATTTTAAGTTTCAGTTTTCTGAATGTATTGTGAACTGCTTATGTGTTAATGTGCATATTTGTTCCTTTGGAAAGAGACAACAAATAATGACCATAAATTAAAGGCTCTGTTTAATTTTCACATCATGTATTTTCTGTTTTTCTTCTCTCACTCTTCACACCTGAATAGATACATCCAAGCGTTCACACAGCAGTGTGAGAGAGGCTGGGCAGCTTGGGGCACTTCCACACCAGAGGACCAGTAGTAAGGTACTGAACAGGGCATTGAAAAGATCACTCTTAGCTTTCCCTCCCCACTAGAAACACATGCCTGCACATCCCTTCTTGTTACTCAACTAGCAGTCTGACTATGCTCACTTAAAATCCTTTTCAAACGCCTGAGATAAATGGAGAAGGGTAAGGAGGCTCATTATGGAAGAAAAAGTACCACATATGTTGTGCATACTATCCTTAGAAAATAAGGTTGGGGGCTCCTCTTACTTAAGAGATGTAGTCTGTGTTTCCTATGGTAATCCCATGTAAGACTTGCACCCTGCAAAATGGGGAGCTGAAGAACTCTTCACAGCTGTCTAATATCTCTAGTTCCCACTCAGTTTAATTCAGCACATGAGGTTAGCTCTTTTCTTTTTGCCCTAACAAACCTTGATTATATTTTAATGAGAAAGTTCTTTCCCAGCATGTAGCCTTAAATTTGCTTTTCAGCAGGTGGCTCATGGTTTAACTCAAAAGTCACCATGTAAATCCCAACAGTAGATTATATTAGTTAATAATATAACACTCAGGCCATGGGACTTAATGATTCATTTTCCTTTTATTATTAATAAATTCTGCCCAGAGAAAGCCTGGGTAAGGAAAAGAACTTAGTTGGAGTTCTTTCTGGATTCTGAGTTCCTCTGACCCATTATCTTTTAATCATGTATCAGTTTTGTGCTTTCACAGAGCAGTGATTTTAATGATTGTAATAAGATTTATCACAATTGAGTGAGATATGTAATTTCTCAATTTCAGAGCACCCTGTGAGACACTGGGCTCCCTGACTCAGAGGAGTTGAAAACTCTCAGCACCTGACAAAATTAAATTCCAGCTTCTACAAAACACTGCTGTGGAGAGTAGCTGACTCCCATAAACCCTTTAAAGTTAAGTCTCTTTGGTTTCACATGTGGGATTGGACGGGCAAAGGTTACCAGGGTTTCAACAGCTGGGACTAACCCCATGTGTGAACAGCTGGATTTGAAACTGAGTAGCCCACACAATGAGTGCAAGAAAGATTACACCAAGCTTCTATATATTGATTTTCAAGATGGTTAGAACAGGAAACTGAATTGACAAATTACACAAGGTTTAACAAGTTTGTGGCTTCTCTCTAAAAGAGTTTGGTAGAAATCCTAACTATCATCTGCATACTAAACTTGTAGTAACAGTTGTATTATAGTACCTTTTTAGGAAAGACTAACATTCAAGTGACATGAAAACAAGTAGTTTTAATTTATGTCTCTGCAATTATCCTTTCTTTCTTGTTTGTGTAGCTGGGGGAACAGAAGAGCTTCACAACATGGTGGGAAGGATCCACAAAACAAGGGCTAAGAACACATACATCATTTCCTTCTTTTCTTGTTCCAGAGGATTCACTTTTTTCCTGTGTACATAAAGGAGGGTGTGCCATCAGCTGGAAAGACTCAGCTAGCATTAGGCTTTTTCCCTGAGATTAGTTTTATATTAATGCTACTCCACGGACTCCATCAAGATTGCTTCTGCTGTATGAGACAGGGAAACAGGAATATTTCTCCTCCCATTACACATGCTGGGAGTATACACAAAGGAGTAAGTCTAATATTCTGATGAATATTAATTCTATAAGAGTCCAGAAATTAGATAGGAAATATATTAATACAGAAATTTAGAAACATTGGCATAGTCTGGTGAAAAGGAAAGCATTTTACTTCATATGCAATTTGCCAGCACTAAAATACAAACATATTGTGAGATAATCTCCTACAATACAGCTGTAATAGCTGTAATAAAAAATTACTTGCATGCTTGCAGACCTATAGGATCTCAGAGATTCTCTTCAGGTTGTACTCACTGATCACTAAAACATCCTTTGTTGTGTCTTAATACTGTAATAGAAGTTATGAATTATGTGTTCTTAAACAGCAGTTATTAAAGCCTTGAACATAGAATAAAGTCTAGCCTCAACAGAACACACACTGGAATGAAGGCCAACAAACATCTGAACCTGGCAAGCCAGTTTAGCTTCGTATATCCTTATGTCAGTATGAATACGTACTAGCAAGCTGACTTGTGGCAGTAGCTCTTTACACTCTTGCTCTGAATACATAACCTCATTTTTTATAATTGCATTGAAATACAGTTTTATTCTAAGTTGCAAGTGATCCTCTGCTAGGAATTTTTTGTTTCTGAGAATGGTAAGACAGAGGGTGGAGTTGCAAACCTTACATGTATATCACACAGTGAAGTGCATGTTTGAGAGCTCATCGAGCCCTGCTTGGTGTGCTTTCCATCTGCAATGCTAGTATTTGTAGGTTGCTATATTTTGAACTGCCTACACTGTTCACAGCATGTTCTGCTGAAAGACAACACTGTAGTGTACACAGTTCTGCTCATGCCTAAATTATCCACAACAAATTAATGAGAACCTGGTGCTGATTGTATTCTGGCCATCCTGAGGCAACCACTTACTGAGCTTAAGGGTTTATTTTTAAAATACGTGTCACTGGCTGAAACAACAGACTTGGGCCCATGTTTAATTGATGGTGAGACATATTCTAAGTGTTTTAATGTCCCTAGATCAGCAGCTAAGGTCTGCTACACAAAAACAATGGGAAATAAAATCATATATTTTAAAATAGATTAGGTCCTAGAACATTTTAAAAGATGTTGAGAATCAGTAAAGATACTGCTTAGTATGTACAATGATTAAAAGGTGGCAGAAAACCACATTTTTACTTACTTTGTTCTAAGCTTGTCTTACCTCTACTTTTCATAGAATCACAAAATCATTTTTAGATTGGGAAAGACCCTTAGGTTCATCAAATCCAAAAATTAACCTAACACTACCAATTCCACCACTAAACCATGTCCTAAGTGCCTTGTCCTTCCATCCCATGATGTTCAAGGAGGCTTGTATTTGCTTTACCTAGCGGTCATTTATCTAAAGCCAAAATAGTTTGCTGTGCCTGGTGAGAATAGTCAGAGCATAGGAAGGTGCTGAGCAATTGCTGCACCCGTCACTGTGGGAGCCCCACAGTGTCATCACTGTAACTTTGGACATGTATGGCTTCTCAGGAATTCCCTGATGTCTGACCACATAAGCATAATCTAATACCAAAGTGGCAGGGATGCTGTATGACTGACCAGCCAGCCTTGCTTGACTTACAACTACATACCAAAGCCCTATATAATTAAACCCTAACCAGCACCCACTTTGGAGAGGTAAGTGGGCAGGCATAGATCTCAGTGATAATAAGGAAGTACAGTGTTCTAACAGGGCAACTAGATATGAACTGGGTTCCAAGGCAGCCTGGCAAAGCAGACCTCAGCAACCCCTCACCGTCTGCTTAGAATTAATATCTGTCTTGGTCACAAGGGCCGTGACTGAATGGCTCAAGAAACACAGCATGCTCCGTATCTCTCTGCACTGTATTAGCATATTATCTTCATTATTGAATTTTAATGTACTATGTGGGCAGGAATACTTTTAGACAAGGTTTTACAGATAACATGCTTTATTCTAGACTGTTCTGGTTATGTTGGGGGTTTTTTAATAAATTTTAATTTTCTCATTTACAGGTTGTGATTTCACCACTTCATTTATACTAAATAGTTGGCAATTTTAGTTCTAGAACACTTGGTACAGTTTATCATGACAGGATGATATCTGTAACAGACCAACCTAAGCCTTTTCTGTACAGTTGTGACAAGCAGCCTTCTGATCCCACCAGCACTTCCAACTGCTGCCTCTTCACCTTCTTCCTGAGGTGCTCACTGTGGTACAGAACCAGTACTGCCTGTGTCCCACTGAACTGGCACTTCTCAGTCTGCAGGCCTCTTTGAGTACCCATCTGGAAAGAAAGTTTTTGTCATTTCTGTTAAAAATGAGTGCTTTGATGACATTATCTTACAAGCCCCTTGCAAGTACCTGTTGGACTTGTTGGAGTGGGCCCAGAGGCAGGCCACAAAAATGATCAGAGGAATGGAGCATTTCCCCTGTGAAGACAAGGCTGAGGGAGCTGGTGTTGTTCAGCTTGGCGAAGAAAAGGCTCCAGGGAAACCTTTTGGTGGCCTTTTGATACTTAAAGGGGGCTTATAAGAAAGATGGAGACAAACTTTTTTGTAGGACCTGTTGCGATTAGACAAGGGGTACTGTTTCAGAACTAAAAGGGGGTAGATTTAGACTAGATATGAGGAAGAAATCTTTTATGAGGGTGGTGAAACACTGGTACTACCAGAGAGGTGGTAGATGACCCTTCCCTGGAAACACTGAAGGTCAGGTTGGACAGGGCTCTGTGCAACCTCATCTAGTTGAAGCTGTCCCTGCTCATTGCAGAGGGTTGAACTAGATGGCCTTCAGAAGTCCCTTCCAACCTAAACTATTCTATGTTTCGAAGTAATCTGTCACTCATGAACACTCAGTGGATTTGGTTGCAAGAAAGGGAAGAGTAATCTGTCATTACAGGTTACTCCACACCTTTGGGTAATAAAAGCTGAGTGAGCAGGAAAAAGGATTAATAAAACCCTGATTCATTTTGCTCTCTAATTTCTGAACACTGTACACTTTCCCCTGTCAAATGCTTCATATTTATTTCTGTCCTGGGAACTGAAGTCTCTTGATGTCATCTCGTATGGCACTGGTCTGGAAAGTGCTGATATGTTCAATATGGCCAGTATTAGAAAGAAGAAAGTTTTGTAGCCACTCAACAGGACATAGTTCAGATTCCTGAGTGTAAGATTTGGTGTGAAAGAATTAACCTTTGCTTTGTCTTTGAGTATTTAGGCTTTGCTTTCTTCTTTTTTTTGTATATCTACCTCTAGGATTTTGAAGAAGTTTGCTCAAGGCATTGCTATTTGCAGCCAATGTATTTTACAATTATATTAGCATGTTCCTCCCCTTTATCAACCCAAATTCTGCATGAAAGGGGCTTTTAAACTGAAGTTGTTTGCATTGCATCCAGAAGGAATCAAGATGGGCTTGCCCTTATCTTGAGTTCCGCTTCAGACTCCATCAGGTAGAGACTCCTTGACAGCAGATGCCAGGATGGGTTGCAGATGGAGAAAAAGACAGAGAAAGAGAGGCATCCAAACAGGCCCAAGGACACTTGCAGGCTTCAAGACTAATGCTTAGAGCACACACCATTTCAGAAAGAGAATAGCTGGACAGGTACCAACCTAATGTATTCCCACTGAGTTAATTAAACTACTGTTTACTATGTGACAGACTAGCTCCATTTTTTACATAGTATTCATAGCAGTCCAAGAGCGTTGAATAAACTGTGGAAGGCATACTGCGGATGCTGTACCTGACTGGAAAGGAGTCGAAACAGGACACTAAGTGGGCTTTGTCTTACCTCAGTGTTTAGGTGTAACTAACCCCAGAATATGCATGAAACCATCTGTGACATTGACAGTCAGAAAATACACATGATTTCAAATGAAGAACTCCTGCAAGCCCTATGAAAAGATAATTGATATCAATTCCACTTTTTCTTATTCAGCTTGAATGTGAACAAGGTTCCCCCCTCCCTCTGTTGAGACTAACTAGAAAAGTTTTCTTTTTTCCCATTCCTGGAATGCTTAAGGCATCTGAGAACACTAATGTTATCGCAGTGTATGATATTCAGATACCTTTGATGTGCATGCACTGCTTGCAAAAATGATGAGAAAATATAGAAAGTAATCAGAAGACACTATTTATACACTTGTCAGCCAATGGGAAGGGACACTGGGAGGGCCTGTGGACATCTAGGGCGATATTGAGGAAGACAAAGCCTTCTTTCAGCTACAATGAAGAAACAGATTAGGTGGGTGTGGATGGGAGAAGGTAGGATTGTTTTCTTTGCGTGACAGAAGGGGTTAGGGAAATTGTTTACTTCTTTGTACCAGTACAGGAAATATCTTTACTTATGCATGTATCTGTGGCACTGGAAGAGGCAAAGGAGCAGATTTATTTAATTTTTTTTTTTTGCTTTTATTTTTTTCTTCGGCATGGGGAAAGGGGAGATTCATTTTTCTTTCTTTTCTGTGGAAGTGCATAAAGGGAGGTCTGTCCACACATCTATCAGCTGTTTCAAAAAGAAAAACCTGCGAGGTTTGTATGTACTTCAAAAAGGGTTTAACATAGGTAGGACAGTTCATTTCAATGCTATCCCAAGCGGAGCAAATGTTTAGTCATCTATTTTTGGCTGTAGTGACGTTCAAACTGACAAACCAGGAATTCAAAGCATTGTACTCCACAAAGCACGTCGTGCAGTTTGGAAAACAGGGCCAGTAACGCCGCTCGCACTCTCCTTTCCCTCGTTCCCGGCTGAGCCACTTAGGCCTCCAGGCCAATGCCAAAAGCTTTAAGTTTTCATCCCACTGCACGTTTCAAGTTATCCTTCCTCCCACGGCGTCACCTTTGTCCTTCCAGTCTGACAGCGCGGCCCCTGTGCCTGCGGAGCCGGCGATCCCCCGCCTCCTCTGCCCCTTGCCACAATTCCCACCGGCACCGACCTCCCCGCCGGCATGTCCCCCTGCCCGGGGC
>VXBX01009491.1:746633-799071 GCA_013400415.1 Scytalopus superciliaris
ATTGCCGCCGCTCAGGGCCAGCAACGCCTCGCACACGGTGAGCCCGGGCTGGGGCGGGCGGGGCGGGCCGCGGGGGTCTCGACGGGGCCGAGCGCTCACGGGCACCCGCAGAGCGCTTTGGATTTCTGCGGGCTCCGATGAAATGCGAATATTTGTTGGGAGGCCGGGACCCTGTCGCTGCACGGACTGCCTTCTCCCGCCCTAGCCCCCCTTCTCAGTCTGGTTTTGTGTCTCATTTTCAGTGACAAATTCGATCTTTCACACTCGCATAGAGGAGGTGTTCTGGTAAATGCGTTTTTTGAGATGACATTGTTTTGGCAATGAGGTTAGTAAATGTGATTAAAGGTCCACATGAACTGTGGGGAAAAATGAAGGCTGCTCTCCCCTTTACATGTCTGATTAGCTCAGGCCGATCAGAGTCTTCCCTAGAAATAGCTATCGCTGTGCTCAGGGACAGTGATTGGATGAATCTGCCTTTATTGCTGCAGTAGTTTACCTATAAAGAAATAATGTTTGATGGCATGAAAAGGGTGTTATTTTCCGGTTCTGTGTTACCTCACATTATCTCCCACTCCTAGTTAATCTACTAGGAATGAAACTTCCCAAGTATGCCACTATATATGGGTAAGAGAAGATATCTCTGTCCTGAAGGCATGACAGAGTAGAGAGAGGGATCTATATACTGTCATGTTAACACTAAATATCTGAAATTTCTATTGCATACATTTCCTTTTAAATTATGAAACATTTCATACTGACCCTGAAAGGCATTGATGGCATACTTTTCATAGAATTAATGAGTTCTTCATGGATGCTCACATAGTATCTTTGTAAACATATGGCAGAGCTTTAAATGGTAATGTGATTATGGACTAGAGGAAGGTGAAACTATGCATTTAGATATTAGTGTTTCAGTGATTTTCCATGTAGCTTCAGGGGTAAAAGCATCTCATTCAAATCCATTTATAGAAAGGATTGGCTTAAATTAAAAAAATCAGTGTATGTTGGATATTCTCAAAAGGAATGATGAGTATTCTACAAATTCAGGGTGGAGCTGTATACTTGAGATCAGCATCGTTGTATATTTATGTAGCTAGGCTGTATGTCTGAATTGTTCATTAGTATGAAAAGCCAATTTTTTCATATTTGCATACCAGTTGAATGCTGCTTGATATTAGAGTTGGGGTAACAGCTTAGTGGGTTTTTTTTATAAAATCATAAAAGAAGGAATGTAGTACAAACAGCCTGGACCCCAGTCATGAAAGTGCATTTACAGTAGGGCCCACAAATATCAGAGGCCCACATGTAATAGATCCCAGACTTAATTTAGCGTTTGTGAAGGCATGATGGTCTAGCTATTTATCTGTGACTACTTACTAATTTTGGTAGTACAGAATTTTGGTATTTTTATGCATAGGTTTTTGTGTGTTTGTATTACATGGTGTGTGCATAAATAAATACATATGTAAAGATGAAGTGTTTATGAAAGCAGTAGAGGAGTGTTCAAGTGTTACGTTTCTGTGTTTCAAGTATTTTTATAAGTAGATTATTCTGCATGTATGGATATGTTTATATATAGCATATGTACATGTGTATACATAGAGATGAAATACTTTTGGAAGCACATAGGGATGATAAAGCATAATGTGGCTGTGCTTCATGTCCCTCTAGATTCTGACTGTTCCAAACTCTGCCTTTCCTTTGTCATGCAGAGCATACTCTACAGTATTTATTTAGCCTTGGGTGCTATTACGGAAATACCTCAGACTGCCTTTCTGACTTTTGTAGGTGGTTATTTTGTGGTTGGCCAACATAAATTTTTGTGGCAAGGATCAGATATGACATCAGGATGCTGGATTTTTAACCTAGAAAAAAAAAAAGAGTAGTATCTGTTATGTGATCTTACTGCAAACTTAGGCCTACTGACCTCAGCTGACACTGACGGATTGAAACCATTGGTTTTACATCTCACCACTTTCTCCAATCAGAGCTATTTGAAATGAAACATTTCAGTTTTCTTAAATGATTTTCCTTCTTCATGTTCATTTGCTTGTTCTGTTTTCACCTCTATTGTATCTGTGTGACTTTATGACTTCTGTAAATTTGAGTATTTCTGTTTGTGTTTCAAACTTTCAGAAGGTATAGTGTGCTTAAATAAGTGAATGGTGGTTGGATACAGGTGTGTGCATTGTATGTATCCTAGTTGTAAAGAGAAACTGAGATTGTGGGTATGTTTTGTTTAAACTAAAGAGTTTTTCTTTTAATTCATACAGAGAAGAAATCCACTACCTGTGATATTCCTTGCAGTAGTGAGTTGTGTCATTAGCTTCTAGTGAAGCCATGATCTCCTAGTTATAAGTGAAATTTCAGTGTTTGGTAGATTATAGTAGCATAGGTGGAAGGGAGGAATATGCTGTTTTATACAGGCTTCATAAAACAGGACAGAGATTTTGGCTGCAGCCTCTGCAAGCACAGCAACCTTTGTTGCTAAGCAGTCAGTTGTGTGTTGTACCAGGGAAAGGTTTTGTGTATTTTTGTTACATCTGGCTTCATCCTAGGTTTATTTGTTTCTGCTTCCATCTCAGACTATCTTTTTTGCATTATAGTTGAAAACATGAACTTATTTCCAACCTCTCACCCTCTTCATTTTCCTCTCCAAAGTCATTGCTTTCTCTTTTGAAGCCGTAAGTTCTTGCCTTGATGACTGGAACCTTTTTCCATTCATTCTCTCATGTTTCACTGTGGTGTTCTTACATCCACTTGACATGCTGTAGTAGAGATTATCTTGCTTGCCTGCTGCTCTGCTTGTATAAATCCTCACCCGTCTGTGAGTCCCTCTCCCAGACTTGTCTCTGGCTTCTGCCTACCTCCATCTCTGTTGTTTCTTACTTGGCATGTATCCCTGCATTCTGCACTCTTGCTGCTTCTCTTGCAGTAAAGCAGTATTAATGTTTTTATCCTCCTGTCTAGTACTGTAACAACAACTCATTTACAGTGCATGATTCAGTTCCCTCCCTTTTCAAGCCTGTTCTAAGATTTCCATACAGCAAGCCTGTTTTTTTCTGCCACCAGGGTTGAATGCTCTTTCATATACTTTTGCATCAGTCATTCAGTATTAATTTTTTAAAAATTTAATTTTTAAAAATTAATTTGCATTATAATGGAATAGAGATTTCTGAACTCTGTTAACATGAGAATCTTGTAGGTCACATGCAGCAAATTTTTATTGTGGTATCTGCTTTAAAGCTGGTAAAACCAAAGCAGACCTTACTGTTGTGGTGTTTTCATGTATTAAATTGCCGCAGAAATGCTGTCACATTAAGTGAAATAACCATGCAGTCATAACCTGGATTTTACTATATCTATTTTTCTTTGGATATTTCTTATTCTATATAAAACTTGCATCTAGGGGAATATGAAGCTATCTTAGCTTTTAAGGGGAGGGGAGGGAGCAGAGAGGCTCTGAAATCTGGATGCCAGCAGTTGGTGACTGTGCTGTGGGGACTGCAGTACATCTGGGCGCATCTCTCATGTGTATACTTCAGCTTACCTGAACAGTTCAATTTAGTGTGCACTGACTGTCCTTTTGGGTTTCATCATGTGTAGTAAGTGTGGGGTGTCACAGAAGTATCCAGACTCACTGCACCCCTGTAGTCCTAACAGGATGAAAAAAAATTAAGAATTGGTATCACTCTTGAGGCATAGTTCTGTCTGTGAACATATTTGCTTTATAAAGTTAACTTTAAAAAAAATGAGCTTATACAGAACAGCAAAAAACCCAAATGGTGTATTTTTTCTGCAGTTCTTGTTAAGCCGTGAGCTCAACAATGGCTTAGTCTTCTTTGGTGTATAAAACCCATAGTCATAATTAAACCATTATAATAATCTAACATTATTATGACACTAATTAGCAAGTATTTTTAGTTCTGAACAGAGGAATGCTGTTGAATTAGTTTATCAAGGAAAAAGAAGGCCTTTTGTGCATTTGTTCAGGCTGTAGTCAACAAAATAATGTAGCATGCTACTCCTTATACCATATGCCTCTAGTATATTAGACACAGTAGGGCTGAAACTGGGATGCCCAGAAAATGTTTTAAAGGGGGAATATGGTGTAACAATGGTTTTTTAATGAAGTTACTGCTTTAGAACACTATTTCTCCCTTGTCCTCATCTATGCAAAATAACAGCAGATAATGACATCTTATTCCTCTGCAGTATTTGAACAGGCCATCATGACCGCTTTATTATTAAGGTTTATTTTATAAACCTTTTTAGATTCTGATTGGCAGCAAAATCTTTTTTTCTGTGGTTTTGCTCAAAATAAAATGATAATATATAGCTGAATTATGTGCCTGTCTTGGATAGTTTTATAGAGTGCTAATAATCACACCAAGTAACTGTTACAAAGATTGAATGTGATACAATTGCATAATATCTTGATGCTTTTGAAGTTGAGGTGTGTACTCCTGTGGCATTCAAATCCTATAGTCAGTCTTGTAGAAGTTCTTGAAACAGACCAGTTGCATTGGCTGTTACTGCAATGGAATTGACAATGAGTTTTCCTTCTTGTTAGCAGGGTGGACTCATCTTTATGCTACTTCTATGTTGTTACAGATCTGTAGTCTAAGTATAGTAAGTTACTACTCTACTTCTGTCTCTAAGCCCATTCGTGAAGACAAAGCAAAAAAACCCCAAGCCCCAAGTACTCCCAACCCCTGAATAAAAGTTCTGGTTTGCTTTGGTTTGCTTTGCTTTTTTTACAATTCATGTATTGATTATAGTTTAGGGTATATTTTTGTTTTGCTTGATGTATCTACTTCAAATAGTATTTTTGCCATAGTCATCAACTTCGTAAACAGAACAAACAAAAGTAAAATCATAATGGCAACTTTGAAATCTTGTAAAACTACTGAGAGGGTAAAAAAATCCCATTGTAACATTTGCTGTTATGTAATTTATGTTGCCAGGAGACTTGGGAAGATGAGTTCTTTGAGTTCAAGCTTACCTGTTATTTCAGTATCTTTTATAGACAAGTGCGTACATCAGTTTTGAAGATGCGTGCTACAAAAGTATATAATTCTTAAAAGGTTTGGATGTGTTTGAGCACAGGCAATACAGTAGTATTTCATAAACCAATAAATAACTTTCATAGATTCATGCAGGTGGTCAGCTGTGTAGGTTGTTGGTTCTGGAATTTACAAGCCTGTCTGCAGAAGCAAAATGGAAATGTCTTCTAGACCTCTCAGGCTTACGGTTTTGGTTGAAAAGCTTCTGCGTACGGAGAACAGTTTGGTACTGGACTAAGAAGGCTGTAGTCCTTTGTAGCTTCCCAAGCCCATTAGCTGTGGTTCAGGAACTGACGGTGTTACTGGTGAAGCCTGTGGAGCCTGTAAGCAGTGCAAGCCTGAACTTGATACCAATCTCAGACACCCAGTAGCTAGAAGTAGATAGGCAGAACAAAGGGCTGGTGCAAATCCAACCCTCATCCAGCTTGGAAGTAGAAGACGTGGTGGTTCTTGTGCAGGCAGTACTCTGAGATGAGGAAAGTCCATTTTTCATGCTGACTTTGTGCTCATGGTATGTCTGATAGCTCTGAAACTCCTGTCTGGCTTTTTGAAAGAGGAGTGAGCTCTCTTTTCCCCCCCAGCTTTTGAAATAGAGCCTGTGCTAATGTGTCTTTTCTTCCACAAAGAAAACCAATGCTACTGTCTGCATCTGCACTTGCATTCCCAAGCAGCAGCTGTCTGAAACTGGCAAAACCAGTCTCTGGATTTGGGTTGAAGTTGGGATAATGACGGTGATTTAATTCAGCTGCTTGAAGAAAAAAAACCAAAACCGACTTACCAACAGCAAAAGAAACCATGAGGCTGCCTGAAGGTGCAGGAAGCAGAGCTACATGGTTTACACTTCAGAATGTGTTTGCAAACACAGTTTTAGAAAAAAGAACTCTTTAGTCTCTTTTAAGAGGGAGTAAATATTTGGGCTTTTTCCAAGCCTTGAAGAATTTCTCAGTCCATATATTGCAGTAAGCAGTGCTTAGGAAAGCTAGAAGTTAGTTAACTCTGAAAACAGGTGACTTGAGAAGAAAAAAAATTCAGGATGTAAGCTGTGGCAATGAGTACTTGGACTAAGAATTTCTTAAAGATGGTTTTCTCTGCTATACCTTTTCTTCCTCATTGTCTGTACTTGTATTGTCTACTCCCAGTTTGTGCAAATTTGTTCTGCTTTGCTGTTCAACTAGTGCTGCACAAGAAATGTTTGTACCTGGAATTTCCTAGCTTGAGTCCGTGTAATTGTATGGTTACTCTGCTGCTTCATTGTGCCTTTCTTACACAGTTCTCCAATGCTGCATGTGCTGAACCTCTGACACATCTTATGACTACATCTGGTTCTGAGATGGGTGATTTAGCAGCTCTTGGGGCCAATTTTTTTTTTTTTCCTTTGCAGTAACTGCTGTTTATATAGAGGATCAGAGCAACCTTGAGGAAACTGCTACTGCAGTGCATCTCAAACTCGACCTGAAGGAATTGCCTATAGGCATGATAAGCCGATTAAGTCCTCTCGATGATTTAATTTCTGGTGCTTTTGAGACATCAAACTAAAAAGGGAGTTCTTGTTGATGTCCTGTGTGTCTTCACTGTGCTTAAATGTTAAAAATATCTTTGCTCTGAATTGTGATTTTGTGGTAGTGCTTTCTGTGAAATTGATCAAATTTGATAGTGTGAGCCTAAATTTCTCTGCAAACAAACCTACACAGTCAAACTGCAATGATGAAATAAAATGAACCAGTTATTCCACGTGAGTCAAAATGGAATCAGAAGAGCAGTGAACTTGGCAGAAGCAATCCCTGAGAACACTTGTTCTTACATTATGTGTTTCAGAGCTGCAATTTTCAAAATATTGTCCAAAGGTGAAGCTGGTGTCCAGCTGGCAAGTCTTTGGGAACAAGTTACTGAATTTGCAACAACAGGCTTCTGCCATATCAGAGTGATGCTTTAACAGAAGCAGAAAGTATGCGCGAGTCTGCGTTGCCTGTCCAGGTTTTCTCATTAGGAAGCACTTCTGCTGTTGCAGCACAGATTTCATTGCCTCATATTATAGCACACAACTGTCATTTTCTGATTTCATTTCAGCAATCTTAAGTGAATAGGGAATGTGTTATCCTTAGCTGCCTGTTAAAAATAAGGTTCAGATGAAAAGTGCTCTCAGTCCTGGCTTGATCATCTGTCTGACATATCACTGAACTTTTCATCAGTAATTTGGTGTAAATATTAAGACTGGTGAAACAGCTCGAGAGACAGCAGGGGAATTCTTCCCACATTTGTATAAGACCAGACAGAAGACAAATTAATTATCCTCTACTTTACAGTAAATGAGGAATTCTAAGGACATCTATTTTAACAGCAAGGATATTCTTGTAGATTTCTTGTTTCTCTTTAAAAATAACAGGTTTAGTGCAATAGTTGTTTGTTTGCTTAAAAATGCTGAATACTGCTTTTATTCCCTTGTGAACACTGTCAAGAACAAATATAATTTCTAAAATCAACTAATGCTTTTTCCCGTGCCTTTAAAATAAAGTTACGTGCACGTTCCTCAAGGCAAAGATTTTCTTTCTACTCAAGTCTGCATCAGGCCTCAAATCTCATCTTACTTAAAAGTTGTTATAAGACTGGTTTGGGGAAGTGCTAAAGGATATGCTTATTCTTCATTGATTGGAATGTTTTGCTGAATCTTGACTGTCTCAATTGCAAGCAGTAAATGACATCTCTTGAACTTCCTCTTTGTGCATGTGACAGCACGTTCCTTATTGCTCAAAAGTATATTTGTAACTTTTGCTATATAGCAAATTTAGGAACAAGTTAAAATCCTGATTTCTGAGAACAGGTGACTAGGGGAACCTTAGCCATGTCAGTTCTAGCAGGCATTATATATTGATTTACAGCATCTGTAAAACTGCTGCTATTATTTTTTCTGTGAAGTCTGATGCCCCTCAAACATGCATATTGATGTTACAGGACTGCTGCCTTGACAATTCCTTGGTGAAATTGTGATCTTATCATGTTAACACATTTGTGATTGCCTTGTTGCAAGCATTTTGGAGAGTCACGAAAATAGCATTTGAGAAACAAGGATCAGGAAATGTAATAGCATCCAGCAGTATCACAGTATATGTGCTGTATTTTTTTACACTATCTGTAAACAATTGACTCCTAAGAAAATACTTCGTTTTGAGATGATTTAGGCAAAAGAGTGGGTTGCAGAATGAATGTTGAAGCATGGAGTTCATGTCTTTTTTGTTAACTGGGTATATATTTATTTTTGATTTTAGGTTGGAGGCAGTAAGCACACAATGAATGAGCACCTCCATGTTGGTAGCCATGGACAAATCCAGGTTCAGCAGCTCTTTGAAGATAATAGTAACAAGAGGACGGTTCTGACAACACAGCCAAATGGACTTACAACACTAGGCAAATCTGGATTGCCAGTGGTTCAGGACAGACAGACAGAGAGTGCTCACAGACGACAAGGGAGCTCCAGCTCTTTAAAATCTACAGATGGAACAGGGAAGGTGAAAGCCTCT
The DNA here is from genome assembly GCA_013400415.1 of Scytalopus superciliaris. Classification (NCBI taxonomy): domain Eukaryota; kingdom Metazoa; phylum Chordata; class Aves; order Passeriformes; family Rhinocryptidae; genus Scytalopus; species Scytalopus superciliaris. Next base: position 755,215 of record VXBX01009491.1, read on the forward strand.
GTTATCACACCAGAGCAGGCAATGAAGCAATACATGCAGAAATTAACAGCTTTTGAACATCATGAGATTTTTAGCTACCCTGAGATATACTTCTTGGGTCCAAATGCAAAGAAGCGGCAAGGTGTGATTGGTGGTTCAAACAATTGCGGGTATGATGATGACCAAGGGTCTTACATACAAGTACCCCATGACCATATTGCGTACAGGTATGAAGTCCTGAAAGTTATAGGGAAAGGAAGTTTTGGGCAGGTGGTGAAGGCCTACGATCACAAGATGCATCAACATGTGGCACTAAAAATGGTGAGAAATGAAAAACGTTTCCACCGCCAAGCTGCGGAAGAAATTAAGATCCTGGAACATCTCCGGAAACAAGATAAGGATAACAACATGAATGTTATTCACATGTTGGAAAACTTTACATTCCGCAGCCATATCTGCATGACATTTGAGTTGCTGAGCATGAACCTTTATGAATTAATAAAGAAAAACAAGTTTCAGGGCTTTAGCCTGCCTTTGGTTCGCAAGTTTGCCCACTCAATTTTACAGTGCTTGGATGCTTTGCACAAAAACAGAATCATTCACTGTGACCTTAAACCTGAGAACATTCTGTTGAAGCAACAGGGTAGAAGTGGTATTAAAGTGATTGATTTTGGCTCAAGTTGTTACGACCATCAGCGTGTCTACACTTACATTCAGTCACGGTTTTATCGTGCACCTGAAGTCATCCTTGGTGCTCGTTATGGGATGCCTATAGATATGTGGAGCTTGGGCTGTATCCTAGCAGAGCTTCTGACTGGTTATCCACTTTTACCTGGAGAAGATGAAGGAGACCAGCTGGCTTGTATGATTGAACTATTGGGCATGCCTTCTCCAAAACTCTTAGATGCATCTAAGCGAGCCAAAAACTTTGTGAGCTCTAAGGGTTATCCCCGCTATTGCAACATCACAACCTTGTCTGATGGCTCTGTAATCCTTAATGGTGGACGCTCTCGGAGGGGAAAACTGCGTGGCCCACCAGAGAGCAGAGAATGGGGTAATGCATTAAAGGGATGTGATGATCCCCTCTTCCTTGACTTCTTAAAACAGTGTTTAGAATGGGATCCTGCTATCCGTATGACACCCAGCCAGGCTTTGCGGCATCCCTGGCTAAGGAGACGGTTGCCAAAACCTCCAGCTGGGGAAAAGGCCTCAGCAAAGAGAATTACAGAGAGCACTGGTGCTATAACGTCGATTTCCAAGTTACCTCCGACTTCAAGCTCAGCTTCAAAACTGAGGACTAATTTGGCACAGATGACAGATGCCAATGGGAATATTCAGCAAAGAACAGTGTTGCCAAAACTCGTTAGCTGAGTTTGAAAACCCGATGCTGTTAATATGAAAAATACAATGTGGCTGAGCCTTATTTGTATGAAAAATTAGCTCAGATATACATTTTTATTTGCTCAATAAATCTATTCATTTGTAACTTTCAGCACTCATTTTAAATGTAAGAAATGTTGATTTGTTTTTATAAAAACACGGGGACAATGCTTTAAGTTTTTATACTTATTTTTTAAAATGTTTGTCTTCTACAGTACAATTAGCCTTACTGTAACTAGTGTGACGCAGTAATAAACATCAGTGGCAGGCCACTGGTTACAACATGACTGTCATGCATTGCAGCGTGGTATCAAAGGTATTAACCTTTCTCTTCCATGATTCATTTTAGTTTTCACCTGGGGTAAATTTGGAAGGCTACCTTTGGGATTTTTTGGGTTTGTCTTGGTTCTATGACTGACTGGACTCCAGGGAGAACACTCAAAGAATACAGTTAAGCACTTGTAAACTTGTTGTTTGAGGTGGAGCCATAGTTACATTGTCATTTTCTATGTGGTAGCCCAGAGAAAGTAGTGGTATGACTAATGATACCATCACCTCCTGTGGAGTGCTTTCTCTATTCAAAAGTAATGGGCTCTGATTAAAATATATTGCAAAAAATAAGAATACTGGGGCTAAAATAACTCTCTTAAGGTGCATGCCATGTTGTGGAGTGAGAGGAACGGGCAGTCTTGGAAAGCATGAAGATGGCAGTGTGTCTGTTCCTCTACATTTGAAAGTGATGGATGAGTTGGTAAAGCAAAATGTTTTAGACTTCATTTCAGGTCTATAACATTGAGCATTCCCACTGAGGTTCTCCTTTTTTTTTTTTTTCCTTTTTTTCTTTCTTTCTTCTCTTCTGTTTTTTCTAACGTGGTCTCGCAAAATCACATCGGCAGAAGTATTCATTCTGTCGGTTTTATACTGTAACTTCCAGACTGTTATACTACATGTATTTCAAGATTGCTTTTATTTCTTCTGACAGTGTTTGAGGGACTGTGACTTCCCTGGTACATTTACACTTCAGATCAAATCTGCATGTGGGGGCAAACATGATGTTACTACATTGCTTCCTGTAGAGAAGTACTTCACCTTAGAGAGCTTAACTGTAGAGGGAAAGATCATTAGGTTGAAAGACACCACCCTAGCTACGGTCCCTAATAAAGGAGAATTTCAAAGGAAAGTTAAGTGCTTGGAATTTGATTTAATCTTTGGCATTTGTAGCTGAAAATTAACTTAGAAAGAACAGCTAGAGATATGCGTAGATTTGTTCATGTGTGTGTGTGCTAATGCTTGGGTTTTCTTTCTTTTAACTGTATTCATGGAAGAAAGATGGTCTTCACTGAGGAATAGTATCTAGACCTATGAAAGAAGTATTCACACGTTGTAGCATGTTTTCAACAGGAACAGTCTGAAATCCGAAATCAGTATTTTAATACATACAATGGCTGTGGTCTACATTGGATGTATAAAACATATGAAAAGGGAATTTTAAACAAAGTAGAACATCTGGAAGGGTTTATGGATGTTAGAACAAGACATACTAGAATGGATTGCATTAAACCTCAGTAATTTTACTTATAGACAACATCTATATATGCACAGATTTTACTGAGTTACTTGTACAAATTATGAAAAATACTTAAAGCATGGTCCCCTGAGAGGCCAAGAAAGTTTCCGGTTAAGTTCTCCTTCATATTCATTAATTTACCACTTACAGCTTAATTTGTGTTTGTTTGTTGATTTGTTTTAATTTTTAACTTAATGTAAGACTGGGGGAGGGATATAATGACAAAAATGACAGAATTCTCAGGAAACATATCGCTGAACTTCTTGCCAAAAAGTCAACACCTAAAGAAGCTCCAAAAATAATTTCTGAGTAGTGGATGGTATTTGTTGATTGATAACTGTGCAAATTAGACCATCAATCAACCATTTTTCTTACTTTTTTACATAGAAAGATAATTTCCTGCCTCTAGTCAAATTAAATTATTTAGTGTTAAATGTTCACAACTTTATACAATGTGTAAGTGCAATATGTAAACATGTATGAAATCATGTTACAAATGAAATATAATAATACAGCTAAGAAGAGTGGGATTTAGAATATGAATACCCAGTAAATTATGGTCAGTAAATTCTAAATCTGGAGAAGAAATATATTAATTTTCATGTAAAATTAACTGACTCTCATTACTGTGTATTTTTCTACAGTAGCAGGGAATTTACTTCCTACACCATCTACTTGACTTTACCACTCCTTTCTACCTTAACTCTTCCTGCAAAGTTAGGAAATAGGGATGCTGATGTTAAGAGTGAAAGAAGAATCACCTCCCTTAATATATTTTAAAGGACACATCCTGCCTTTCATGACAACTTAAGGTGAAAACATTCATAATATTCATGGGTCATTTATGGGCTACAACCACTAAATTTTCTTTTCCATGTAACCAGTTCTTAATGCCAATAATGCATTTATGATCCACCTTCTTCATAAATGCTACCGGAAACTTAAAGGCCAAAATACAGTGTGCAGAGCTATTTTTTTAACCCAGATACAGTGGAACTTTCTCTATGCTAAAGGAGCAGCTACATCAAGGTTTTTATGTGATGCAGCTTCTTTTTATTGTAGCTTATTTATACCCCTAAAAAAGGAGNAAGCTGATAGAAGTTGGCTTGGAAACAGTGCTTAGTCTCACACGTTACCATTGTCTGGGGATGTCTGAGCTATTTTCAGATTTAGTAATAGCACAGTGTTGTCTTTGGTTGCAGTCTCACTTGGCTCAGTTTCTTGCACCACTGGTGTGTTCATTACTACTTAAGTGTGTTGGAACAAGAGAGTGATTATGTAAGATGTGTAGATTAAGGATGGAGGATGGATTGTGCCCTTGGTGTTAACAATGTGCCTTTTGTTACAAATGCCATGTTGTAGGGCATGCATCTTGGCCTCTTTAACCCTTGTAATACTGGTTAGTAGGGATGAAATCTATTTTTAAGTGCTATACCTGTCTTAAAACATCCTGTAGATGATCCAGGCCTTAATAGAAACAATAAGGCAATCACACTGCTAGGGTGAAGAGGAAACTGTTCTTGTAGTATGTCTCATTAAGGGGTTAAAGATGGCCCGTCCTCATTGGTTGTACTTTAACATCAAATTAATTTTTTTAAAATAATTTTTTGTTATAGTGACACTAGGCAGAAATCAACTGTATTTGTAAAAATTTACCTCAAACTCTTTAGTTTTATAGTGTGATTTAATCCCAGGGCATTTGGTATGAACCAAAGTGCATTCCTTTTATATGTGCCTGGCTCTTACAAAGGTGGCCAGGGATTTTTACAATTTGGGTGCAAGGCACTTAAGCCACTTTTAACTTGGTGGGTGGTTTGGAGTTATAAATGACTTCATGGGAATGTTGAAAACACTTTAGGCATAAGTAGCATCGGGCAATATTAGAATCTTTAGGAAAGGATGTGCATTATTTAATGCTCTCCATTGGTTAGTATTTTTCCCATGAGTAATATTTGGGATAAGTACTTGTTTTTCAGTCAGCGAAGATTAGAATATTGCCCAGTGTAATACTATGGTAGCATCTAAATAAAGTAACATTTGTGAATTATTGTTTCTAGGGGCTTGTACATCTCTGCTACAAATTGTAATTACTCAGTTCAACTGCTACAATTACGTCTAAGCAGTAGCTTGGGTTTTTATTGGGCAACGACTTAGACACGTGACTGTAATATGCTGCAACTGTGTGTACTGAAAACATGTGAAAAATGATTGAATGTGGACTGTGTATATATTTATGTATAATTTTCTGTGAGATGCTGCTGTTGCCACTTAACATTAAAGATGTTGTAGTGGGTTTTAATCCTAGTGGCCAGTTTTATGATACTGTATGTATTGTACAGCTGATGACAGGAGTTAAGACTGTTCTAGTGAATATTTGTTACATTTTATTGTTGTGGCCAGAGATCATTTCAGAATAAAATTTTATGTCCTACTTTACTTCTCTCCACTCTACTTTGGTATTTTTTCTGGTCATAAAGAGAGCCCTTGGAGTGCTGACATTTCTTAAATGTGGAAAGGCCTTCTCCTAGCCTGCTGCAATCTGTGGCAGCCATGCACTTGCCCGCCAGCATGCTTACTGGTATCTGTATATAGTAATTACCCACTGCTGGAGGACGACTTTTCTGCTGCTTTATGTGTCTTGACAGCCTTGAATATTGCCCAAAGGCTACTTTTGCCCTCAGGTTTCTGAAGTTCTTCTCAGGACTTAGCAATGTATTTTGTGTTTTTATTTGTCCCATACTTGAGAGCAAACATCTTAGGCAGGAATCTTGCAGATCTGGGTGTTCTAATTTTTTTTACCTGCTTTTGAAAGGTTTTTTTTAAATTACAATAGATCTGGTTTTATAAGAAATTTCACTGAGAAAGGTGCAGAGTGTGTTCTTTTTCTTAAAATTGATTTAAAAAGACACAGATTTCTGCACTAATACTTGTGTTCTCAGAGCTTGTCAGACTTTGTAAACTCTCAGGATAATGAGAACATACTAAACAAACCTCTTAGGCTAGAGTGAGCTAAATTCTGTTCACAAATACATCCAGAGTAATTTCACTGTCTTGTAAGTGATTGGCCATATACTCTGCTTGGTAATGCCCATGTAGACCCAGAGCAGTTTCAGTGGAAACCTTTCTGATTAAAGTGAGTTCAGGCTGAAATCAAGGAATTTTAATTTAATTGCACTTCCGTGTTGCTGTTCAGCATAGCTGGAAGATTCCAGAGCACAAACCCCATCAATATTAAATAGAGATAAACATAGTTTACAGCCCTAAAGAGCAGCTAGCCAAAAATTACATCTTTGTGGCCTATTTCTTAATGACTATGTTGTTCTGAGGACAAAGGCTTTTTTTTTTTTTCCAGTTGGCTTTTTTATGGATTTCTTTTCCTTCTCATCTGTTTCTCGCCATCTCCTCCAGTCATCTGTTCCTCTTGCCAACTCAGGCACACTTTTGTCGTACTTGTTTTTTCATTTGAAGAAGGGTTGGGACCATCTCACCTGATTTCAATTGTCTGGAAGTTGACTTTTGGCCTGTGAGGTTTGCTGAGACTGCCAGTCTTGTGGGGAATGTGAGTTGCTTTCTGCCAGTACTGCTCCCTCTCTAGTGTCTGAGAGCTCAGAGCCATGCCTAAAATGAGGCCCTTGGAATTCCATCCTGAATGACAGTCTGTAGTTACTGTTGTCTCCACAGTGCTTCGTTTTGTGAAGAAATTGTGTCCTCATTTGGATGTCAACTGTGCATCTCTTGTTCTTACAGCAAACCCAGTAAAGAATACAGGAAGTGTAATGGTGATCAGGTACTGTGTTACTCACTTGTAGATGCTGATACTTTTCTTAAAAATACCATCTTATCCCATTTTTTTAAGATCTGCTTATTGAAAGACCCAGCATGAATTTTATTCTTGCTCAAAACCTGAGAAATGGAAAACTAGGTAGATATTATGGAATGGATCTGTACAGGCCTCTCTGTGGTCAGGAGTTGGTATGCAGAGGGGAAAACAAGCACCTGTATGACAAATAGGGCTGTGTTTTAGGTAAGCATGGTCTTTCCTGGGTTCAGTGAAGGTTTAAGAATTTCATCAGTATCAGGTTGAGATTGGGAAAGTCTTAAATGCACCTCAGTATCTGAAACCATTGGTAGCCTGCTATTTCAGTGGAAAAACATCTTTCTTTGAGAGCTTCTCATTTTAAACTCTACGCTAATAATAAAAGGATAGCATTTAAGAATCTTTTCTATAGCTAGAACTTTAAAAACATTATTATAGATTTCTTTTTAGAATGTGATTTATAATGCTGTTACACTGCTAGCATAGTCTTGTGGTTTATATTTTATTGTTCCTGAGAGGAAGAACATTCCTTGTCTTTTTCTTGAGAACAGGGTACTAGACATCTCCCAGCCATCAGATATGCTATAGCAGAGTAAAAGTGACATCGGTAGAACTGGTTTCTGTTCCTTCACAGAAATCCTCTGCAGCTCATGAAACTGGGGTTTCTCTGTGTCATTTTCCCTATTTGGTTTTGTCTGTTGTTTGTTTACTTGTTCATTTGTTTGTTTTTAAGAAGTGCTTTCCAGCCTCTGGCTGTGGTAAGTCTTGGATCTCTGCCAACTATAGAACACTTTGGGATAGGGAATACTGCAAAAACAGTGTTTCTTTAGCTTTTTTGCTAACAAGAAACAGAAAGTCTAGCTCAGTATCAAACTCCAAAGACAGGGAATGCACATTCACATCCAGCTGCTGGGTCTCAGTCTTCATACCAGCCGTTAACCTCGTTGTATAACTTATCATGAGGTTCTGCAGAAATGCTGGGTGCTGCAGAATGAAATGGCTTGTGTCTATCACTTTAAGGGGGAAAAAGACTACAGCAGAAGATCATGACATATTTTTTGAGAACGTTTGGGATATAGATGGAACTAGGAAAGGTTCTACTGAGAAACTCTTGGACTGGGAGCTCTGTATAACTCCTGGGAGGTGGCAAATACAGTGTTCCTGCTAACAGAGTAGGAGCTGTTTTCCCTGTTTTGTAGACTGTGTTTTCATTTCTTTGGTTTGGTTTGGTTATCTACAAGCTGCACATGACCATGCATGCTTTACATACCTGAAGATACTGTCTGGAGCAGCTGCAAGCAGTGAGATATTTCTTTAAAACATTGGCACTGGGAGATGCGAAGGTTCTCATTCAGTCTGTCTGACCCAACAGTGCTCTGTACATAGCACACGTGAAGTCCATTTAAAACTGTCTAGATGCAAAGCATTGCAGTGAACTCTTAAACCTTCAGTGAACATAGTATGTGAGGGAAATGTCCACCAAGAAGAAAAGCCATTGACAATTATTTTGTAAAGACTTTTGAACAATTTTCAAATATAATGTTGATTTAAGACAACCTCTTGAATTTAATAAAAATGGTTTGAATAAAGACATAAGATTTTTATTTCAGCTTCCATGTGACAGTAAAAATACTACATTTCACTTTTTTTTCCACCAAGTGTCTGGGGTTCTTGCAGATCCTATAAATATACTTTGCTCAAACCAGCTAGGTATAGAGATCCACTCTAATATCTCCTGATACCAGAGACCTAAAATTAAGGAATATGCATGTGTATACAATGTATATATATACAGGTATGTATGTGTGAAGATACACAAGATTCTTTGAAAAACAAACCCAAAAACTCTGCAGGCATCCTTTGTACTGCTTTATAAAGAAAAGAGTTGTGGCTTTATTTTGCCTTTGCCTCTTTGAAGGTTCAGCCTAAGTCCAACACTTTTGCATTACACACATGTCAAAGCCATTTCTCACTCCTGTGCTCCAGTTTCACTGTCGGAGTGCACAGAGTGAACCTAAGATTTCCAGCTGGAGGCAGAGGGTGCTCAGTGAGCAGGAGGCAGGTGTCACTCCAAGAACAAGTGGGGTCACATTTTCTGAAGTGGACCATCAGCAGTGAGAGAGCTCTTTTTGTAGCTTACCCTTTCTTGGCAACTGAAATTGTTCTTTTGGGATTAAAGCCTGAGTCCGTGTGCTTAGACTGCATTTGTAAACTTGAGCTGTGAAAGAAATCCTGAGGCAGAGTTTGTAAAGCCCATAGCTGGAATGAAAAATGGATTTCTAAACATCCCAGAACTTGTCACATCCAACTGTGACACTTATAAAACGGGCTTTAAGATTTAAAAGACTTTTCTAGACGTCTGTGCAGAGAGTGCTTTGCCAAGGACAGCCCTGGACTGGTGGCCCTGTCTACCCTGGACACAGATGACAGTTCCTTTGGCTACCCTGGGAGGCTGGTGCTCTTCCAACACTTCTGGCTTCCTTAAGGTACAAAGAACACTTCATGTACAAAAACACCAAGAAGTGTTGCTAAGGAGAAACTAAACATTCTTGTATCAAGGGCACTGCACACTGCACAGGAGATGGCCCTGCTCTTTGCCTGGGTGTGGGTCCTGTGAGTTACTCTGTCCTGCTGGACCTGCTCCTCCACAGACATCTCCCAGGCCTGTCAACACTCATCTGTCTGCTGTGTTGGGGTGGACCAACAGGGCTCATTCTCCCCAAGCTAGTCTGTCACTGCCTACAGCTCCACCTCCAAATTGCTTGCCAAAGCCAAAACTGGTTTGATGCTTCCAAGATGAAGTTGCTTCCATAGGGTACCCAGCAAGGTACTTCAGCCCACCAGTGGGAGCTGGCGTCTGCTGTACGCCTGTGCAAAGGTGGCACTGATCCTGCCCCCCGTGGGGTGCTCCTGTCCCTAACTGTGCACGTGGGGCAGGGACACTTCCCCATGCCTTTCCTGCATGACAGAGCCAAACGGTGATGCTTAGGTAACGTGGTCTCATGAGGCAGGAGGAGGAGGGAAGTTCTCCCTATCCTGGGACTGGTAGCATCAGGCAGAGCAGCTTAACACCTGTCAGGGTGGGATGTGAGGAAGCTGTTACACACTGTTCCATTGGCACAGGGGGAATGTTTCAAATCACAGGCATTTGCAGATGGCCTGTCTGAATTAGCTTTTACAAGTACCTAAGTTCCTTTAAGTTACACCACAAACGGGATCCTGAAGCTTGTTTTTTTTTGTCACTTTTAAATAAAGCTTTTTCTCTCTGCCTGGTACAACATTTCTATGTTTTTCCCATTTAAGGCTCTTGAGAAGAAATGAGATCTTTACGTAGCTTAGGAGCTATATTTTGATTGACTAAATGATTTATAATTGGTAACTTCTGCCAGTTCTCTTCGTATGTTGATTGAGACTTGCCTGCAGCAGATCAATGCAGGCAGAGCTGACAGAAAAGCATGCTGGTGCTTTCTCACAGCAAATGCCTTTCAACCCCAAATTTCCTCATTCTTCTATTACTGACTCAGCCCAATTATCTTTATGGCCAATGACTACAGGACTTACAGGGTTGCACTCCAACAGCCATCAGTGGTTTTATAAAACACCCATGCAGTTATTGATGGTCTGTTGTGTGGGAGTACCGGTGCTGGCAGCCTTGTTAGAGCCTGTGAATGAACTGTGTGTGAAAAGGGGAAGGCAAGAGTGCCTCTGCCTTTGAAGGGTGGGAAGCAGAAGCCTTCCCCCATCTGGTAGAAGCCACTTGACCTGCTTGCCAAAAAGATGCTTCTGGAGTGGGCTCACTTGGACAAGATTAGAAACAAGAAAGATGGCTGCTATGGGCCTTCGAGGAGATACAAATGTGGGTTTTTTTCTTCTCTGTTGAAATTATGGCATAACAGGCACCTGGAATATTCTAGCCAGGCAGGAGCTGGGCACATAATCCATCCCCAGCAGGCTGGAGGGACAGGGAACATGATGATTGCAAAGAAAGGGCAAAAGGTAGTAAACAAGGGATCACTTTTTTCCTCTTGATGATTTCATCCACCTCTCTATTGCATTGGAGTTTGGTATCAGCAAACCACCATCTGTGTGAGCCATGATTTCCCTATGCATTAAAAATCAGATTCAAGCCACATAAACTCAGGAGATTAAAAATAAATGCTATCTGTGAAGTACTATTTAATTTTATTCATAGATCTCAGCTTTCAGAGTTTTACATTTGTGTATTTCTTTTCTGTCTTCCAACTGAGGGAAGCAGAACCTTTCTAGGAGTGTACAGCCTGAAGGACATCCACTATTACAGCAGATATCATGTCATAATGTCCCTTACCTAAATGTACTATTTTTCCTCTATAAAAGTAGTCAGCTTACTAGCATCTACTCCTTCTGTTGAAAGACTGCTATACAACACTGTTTCTCTGATGGTTAGATCATGCTTTTGGCTTAAAATAGTTGATGAATTTTTTTCATGCTATTTGTTCGTGCCAGCATTGTCTTATAGCTTGAATGATTCTTCCACCATGACGGTATTTGGACATACATTTATAAAGTGTAATTGTATCCCCCTCAGCCTTTCTTTTGCTAGGCTAGCACCATTAAGTTATATTTGTCTCATCAGTAAAACTGATTCCCCATTCCTGTCCTAGTAGGTCTCTGCACCTGTTCTAGCTGCAGTTCAGCTTTCTTAGAGCTGTGGTCGGCATCCTGCTTGTGGTCCCATCAGGGGTATGCACAGTAGGACAAACACTCCTCCCTGCCCACTGCAGTGCTTCACCCAGTGCCTCCCAGGAGTTTTCTCCTTTGTGTCATGCGAGCAGCTCTGGGCCATTCCTCAGTCCCTTGGCTACTCCCCTGCCTCTCCTTCCTTGTGCTGTGTGCAGATGATGAGATGCACGTTACCGCAAAATTTCTCTTGGCTGGTATATATCTGCCTGACTTTGTGATTAGACCTCCTCTGTCTTATTGTGAGAATTGAAACCCCATGATTCTCATGAGTATATGTAATTTGAGCAGCTGGCACTTTTAGGAAAACATTAGAAATTATGTGACTGTAAGAAAAAATAATCATATTCAGCATTCGTTTTTCAGAGGTACATTTTAGATGTGATGGAGTTGACTCTAATCAACATTGATGGATCATGGTGTTGCTGTTACACACAAAAAAAAAATAACAAAGATGTTTTGACTATTTTGCTGCCAAGTCTCATGACTTCAACTGGTGTTTTCCTCAAATCTTCACTCCTAAAATTGTTATTACACTGTTAAATTTTCTGACTTTTACTGAAATAAGAGTTTCAAGGTTCAGAACGATATCTAGAAAGAAGTATGTTTTAAACCTCAGGTCCAGAGAACAAATCCTATGAATTTAAAAGGAACAGATTATGAAATGAGAGCAGGCTTAAATGCTAGACTAATAAATTTGCAGGGCATGTAGCAATATTGCTAAGGTTTTCAGAGTATTTAGAGTCCTTAGTACTATCAAAACATGTGAAATAGTGTGATTTGAACTAATAAGCCTGTTTTTCTACACATTTAATTAAGAGTTGCTTCATGCAGAGACATCAATCCAGATGTGGTGGGACTTGTGCCATATCTGGTCATCTTGCATTGAAATGTTTTAAACTGAATGCTCAGGTACACTGCTCTAACTATTATAAAAAGACACAAAGAAGGAAGATGGTAACAGTAAAGCAGCTGTGGAAAGCAGGGAATATTTAATATTGCTGGAGTGAATTTAGTACCTATGAGGAACTGATAGTGAAGCTGAACTTTGCAGTGCATGGTCTTATCATGGGTCATGAGGATGCCACATATAGGCTGGCTTCTGCTTCTACCAGTTCCCACTCCTATGTTGCTCATGAAAGGGTTACAGCTTGTGAGGGGGGTTGGATGTGCCAACTTGTGGGCTTCAGTAGGATTCACAAATGAGTTTAAGTAAAGATTTGAAGATGTCTTCAAAGGTGGTATGATTAGACTGTATTGACCCCTAGTGCTAGCTGTGCTGTACTATGTTCATCCCAAATGCAGGGATTTCTCTAAAAAAGGGCAAAGCCCACATTGATGACCAGGGAGGAAGCCTGAGTGTAAGTGTTCACTGCCTATCCCTTTTTTTATACTGTTTAACAGTGAACTCCCACCTGTACAGAAGAATGGAGCTTTCTTGCAAAGAAAGGCTTCTTCTTGGGATTCTGCTCTTTCCTTCAACATGAAGTTTCCTGGACTAGCTAAGACAATGCAATGAATGGAAGGGCAAGAAAATATTATGGATGACTGATTTAAGGCTGGAAAAAAACCCCAATATTTTGAATATTTATTTTGAAATATTATCAAAAGTGGGATTTTTCTTTCATCTGACAGTCTTCTTTTGCTCTTTTTCTTGCACTTCACAATTTTTTTCTTTCAGCATTCACTTTTCATTTTTTCCACAGGAACCTAGAGAGAGAGAAAAAACAGATTAAAAGTGAAAGAAACAGGAAGTCAGTTTAAACATGAAATTGAAAACACTGCAAAAATTTTGCATAGAGCTTTCACTTTCAGACTTACATTTTCAGAAAATTCACTGAAAAAAATCAGTTGAACAAGTGAACCAGAATCATAAAATCACAGAATCATAGAATATGCTGAGTTGGATGGGACCCACAAGGATCATCAAGTGCAACTCTTAGCCCTGCACAGGACCCTCCCCAAGAACCACACCATTTGCCTGAAAGGGCACCAAGACCCACTTGTCCATCATCTATGTTGAAGACAGAGGCAAAGAAAGTGTTAAACACCTCTGCCTTGTCTGTTCCTGTTTGTGAGGTGACCATCCTTATGCTGTAATGAGCCAGTGATATTTCTTACTGTCTACTGCCATTATAATGTATTTGAAAAAGCTCTTTTTATTGTCCACCACATTTCTGGCCATTTTCAACTCCAGGTGAGCTTTGGCCACATGAATTTTCTCCCTGCAGCTACAAGCAGCATCTCTGAACATTTCCCTTGCTTCCACTGGGCATACACCTTTCTTTTTTGCTTTATTTCCAAGAGAAGATCCCTGCTCAACCAAGCCGGCCTTCTACCTCACCTTCTTAACTTCCAGCATTTGGGAATTGCCTGCTCCTGTGCCCTTAGGAGATGTTTGAAAAGGGACCAGCACTGATGGACCCCAACACCTGGAAAAACATTTTTCCAGGGGACCTTACCTACTGATTCCTTGAACAGCCTGAAGTGTACTCAGATTGTGTCCAGAGTTGATGTTTTGCTGGCACTTTTCCTCTTGTCAACAGAGATTTTAAACTCGATCATTTCATGGTCACTGTGGCTAAGACGGTCGCCAATCTCCACTTCATTCATGAGATCTGCTCTGCTGACAAGAGAGATCAAAGCGCATTTTTCCAAATCGGCTCCCTCAGGACCCATTCCATAATGTTGTTGTCCAGGTTTTTCAGGAATCTTCTGGCCCAGATTGTCCCAGTTGTGTGATGCTCCCAATTACTTTCTGGCAAGTTGAAGTCCCGTATAAGGACAAAGGCAGTTGATTTGGAAGCGTCCCTTAGTTCCTCAAAGAATAATTCGTCAGTGTCATCGTCCTGGCTGGAAGGTCTGTAGCAGACTCCCACAATAACATCCATATTATTTGTTTGCCCCTTGATTCACACCCAGAGTCTCTCAACTGTGCCCTTGCCAGCTGTGAGCTCCATACATTCTAACCCTTCTGTTACACACAGTGCCGCCTCTCCACCTCTTCTGCCCTGTCTATCCCTTCTGAAGAGCCTGTAGCCATCCAACAGAGCACTTCAGTCAGTCTCATCACACCAGGGTTCACTTATGCCAGTGATGTCAAATCTGTAGGCCTCGGCCGAAGCTTAGAGCTCCTCTTGTTTGTTCCTCATGCTCCTTGCATTGGTGTAGAAACATTTCAGGTGTGGTACATTGTAGCCAATACCTTGTGAAGGAGATTGAGGGATTCCACCAGTGCTTGTTTCCTCAAGATTTGGCACACCATCCTATTGCTCATCACTGGCAAGCCTGGTTTTGCCTCTTTTGGATCTACATTTGAATTTTCTGTACAGAGGGGTTTTATCTGAATAAAACTCCAATCCTACAAAGATTTTATTCTCAGTTTAGCTTAATACACATTAACAGTTTTTTTGCCAGGGTGGATTAGAAGTCATGTTCAAAGGCTTCTGTAAAGCTTTTAATTGTTCTAAGACTTCACAGTAAGGACCTTAAGCCCAAAAGAACCCACTTTATGTGGTGACTGGAAAACAGGACAGTATTATGGTCTGGCTTTGGATGAATGACAGAGGAGGTGACAACCAAGGCCCACTGCTGAATAAGTCAGTATTCACACACAAGAGTTTGCTTTGTTTTTCAAGGAGGACTTAGGGAGCATGTGAGTATGTTTGCTCCTGAAGATGATGTTTAGATTAAGTAGGTTAGGACAATACAGTTGTTTCTACTTGACAATGAGCATAGCCAGATACAACTATATTCTGGTCCAAGGCTGGGACAGATTTGGGTTTTGGCATTATTTGTCAAATTTTTTGACAAATTTTTTTCTTGTATTTTTTTCTCTCTGTTGCTGCTTTCATACCAGGGTTATTAGGAAATAAAATTAACTCAATTTTAGCCTTAAAAATGGGCAAGGGAGCAGGCTTATAGAACAATCTGCTCTAGGAGCTGGTGGGTTTGTGTCTGTTGGGTGATGCAAAAAGCCAAGGCGGAGGAGGAACATGGTTTGATTACTGACAGCTGCTGTCCAGCTGATGTAATTCAGTAATAGCCAGTGACAGGCAGAAACTATAGAAGATACAAATGATAATTCTTTGGGGAGCTCTAGACATAAATAATTCATCAAAATGAATTTTATATTAGGGGTCAAAAGAAATTGAAGTCAGCCTGAATGTTAACTCTCTCAGGGAGGAATTGACAGATGGTTTTTGTATGAACTATGCAGGGGGGAAATACAGGCAAAGTAAATGTAAATGGAGAATACAACATTGTTCCTACTACCTGGAACCAAAGAGAACCATGAGAAATTAAAAAAGGAAAGGTTTATTAAGGAAGTGTCAGTAACTGAAACTGCTGTTGGATAACAGTGCCAGAGAGGTGCTGGGTAACAGCAGCAGAAAAGTGAGTTGTCACAGATCCATACTGTTGCACAATGTATGTAGCGTATAGTCACAGCAGAAGAGTATCTTCTTAGTAATCAGCTCAATCACTCACCCATAGTTAGGAGCCGATTAATCTCTCCAAAATATTTCATGTGTCCAAGTAAGGACACATGTCTGTGAGGGAAGGACAGAAATGCCAATGTGGGACATTGTTCTGTCTCCCACAGGTGGCATTTGCAGGGGACTAACTGAGAGGGTGGCTGAAACCATTCCCCACTGACTGTGCCATGGGCTAAGTCACCCTGCATCACCCGGTGCCATTCTGCAGCTGCATCTCAGAGATGGTTTTCCAGGAGTAGGAAAGCCATCATGCCCCCTGTATCTGAGTTCTCCAAGGAAAAACAGTGGTACTTCAGCTGACCAAATTTAATGTCTGTTTCTCTGGAACCACTTTTAAAAACATTTCTTGGTGAAGCTCCTTTTGAGCTTGCCTAGCACAAGGTGACTATTTTTCCACATACCAGGCTATAATTCTGCAACTGTTTGTGTTTGGGTTTTATGTTTGCCTTAGTTTGTGAACTCTGACTAGTCAAATAACTTCATCCAGAGGAAGGTTGGTATTTGAATAAATTCTGGTTTAGGAATAAGTTGTTATAAGCCTGTGAAAATGGCATGTTGCTTATGTACAATACAAAAGTTTCCACCAAGACTTGTGTTTTCAAAAATGGTCTCTAATTTTGGGTATCCAAATTTAGTCACCCAGAGGCTAACTTCCAGAGGTCTTGCCTGTCCCCAAGTCTGAGCATGTATACTTTACAGTCCCCAGAATAGCTTCTCCAGGCCGGCCTGCTTCATTGCAAAGAGAGCCCTTGTTTTGTGCTATTCTGGATTCATATTTTGTCATTGTCTGAGAACTGTTGTCTCCAATATATGAAATGTTTTCCACGTTGTATGTTTTGTGCACCCTAAATCTTGGAAACTTTCTTTTCTGGGAACATTTAATACTGCCTTAGATCAAGTCTTCCTCCTATCGAGACTCAGGGGAAAAAAAAACCAAAAACAAGCAAACAACCCCCCCCCCCTGTATTTTCCTGTATGATCACATGAAGACTGCAACTGTGAGAATAAAAGGAGAGATGTTTTAACTACTTCAATTATTTTAAAGCAAAAAAGAGTGGGAGAAGGATCATTCCTTGTTACAAAAACCCATGAGGCTGGCTGGGACCTCACTGTAAATAATGCCACTTGAAAAAAGTTCAGTTTGGTGCCCCTTACTACTATTTAGCTGAGTTACTTAGAGAAAATCTCCTTTGAGCAAAATAGGGTGGGGGCAGTCAGACAATAAAACACTTAAAATGTTGTATTTTTTTGAGTGTTAACCTTGTGAAAGGGAGTTTGCTACTTGCTTTCTTTTTCCCGTTGTGTGCTTGCACCTTTTCACAGGGAGGCATGTCTCGTTTTCTGATCTGATACCAGTTAATATGTGATGCTTTCTCTTATGTGCAGAAGTGTTGCTGTGATTTAGCGGAAAAGGATGTGCACGTGGTAACATGCCAGTTTCCAAAAATAAACAGAAGGATACCGTGGTGAATTGTGCTTATCACAGGATTAACGTTCTCTCTTATTACTGGATTCATGCTGGGTGCAGGTAGCATTAAAAGAGGCTGGAAAACCACAAGGGACTCTGCAGGGTCTTTTTCCTCTTTAAGAGAAAAAAGGCTACCTCTCCTGTCAGTTATATGCAACTGCCAGAGCTAGATGAGAAGCAACGACATGAGAAATAAAAGCCTGCAGCACATGATAGGACCAGCCTATGGCTAGAGGGTGGTGTCTGTCCGGCCTGTTTCTACAGTTTATACAGCGGGAGCAACCAAGCCACCCTTTTCACTCTGAATTCTTCAAGATCACTCCTTTTAATCCACTAGGTAATGTTGGCATCAATTCCATGGTGATATAGCCCAGAAAATAATGAAGGCGGAAAAGCTGCTGCACTGTTTTTCAGAACAAGAGGAGGCTGAACCCTGTGCGAGGGATGTCAGCTGTTGCTGAAGAGGAGTGGGGTTTTATGACTGAGCAAGTAGCAGTGTGTCAGAAGCAGAGTGTGTACACAAGGTCACGTGTTGGGAATATACCAATGTGCTCTTTTCACTTTTTTTTGGGCAACAAACCCAGTGCTGATTGACAATTTTGCAGATGTACATGCAGTCAAAGAATGAAAACGTTCAGCCCTTATACCACGAGGCAGCACAATGCCAGCTTTTGCCCACCTCCTGCAGTGTCCAGTGGTGTCTGTTGCTGTCTGCCCCCATTAATTCACTCTCCCTTTGAAGAACAAGGGGTGAGGTTAGAAATTGCAGTGCAGCCCTGCTGGAACACAGGGTGGTGACAGGACCCTGCAGTGTATAGGGCAGGGGTCAAGGTTCCCCCCCAGCTGCTCTATTGCTGTAAGACTGAACACAGCAAACACTGCTCTCTTGCCCCTCACCTTGGCCGGGGAGCCCTCAGGCTGGTGGGCACTGAACCATTGCTTGTAAATAACTCAAACCAAAACAAGCAGAAATAAGCCAGAAGCGGAGGAGGAAATGGGCTTCCCTTGGCATGAGACCTAAAGTGAAAAATGGCAGGCAGAAAGATGCTCCTGTGGTCGGTGTGAGGCAGGTGTCCTTCAGCTAGGACCCCCCACTGCATTTGCAGGGAATCCTGGAGGACATGGCTGTGCCCAGTCCGCAGTAAAAGCCCCCTCAATGATTATAATGCAAGCATAGGATTCTCAGCAGTGACAAGTTAGTGCTGGACCATGGCTCTTCCTAACAGGGACAGTTGACCACAAAATTATATTAGGGAAAACAAGGATTTTTCTCATTTTCCTTCTCCCTACTTGGATACTCTCTCTTTTCCTTTACTTGAAGAGGGAGTATATAGTGCTGCTTTTCCTTTTCAGGGCCAGACACATGGATATGTACTGGCACTCCCTGCTGACAGCATAGGATTAATCTTATGTTTTTATATAGGTCTTCCTTGCTCTCAGCTGTTAGATTTTCAGTGTCAATGCAGAGATGGCAACAGGTCGCAGTGTCCCCAGCAAAGCTATTATAGCATTACCCACACAAAATGCCTTTGAAGTGAGACACTTCAGTCTGAGTCCCAGGACAAGAGTGCCTATCACAAACCTGATGCTACCGACGCATAAATCCCTCATGGCATTCTACTCTTGTACTGGGGTAGTAAAACAAAGGGATGGCACAAATCCTTTTCCTCTGTGGAGTTTTAACAAGCCATTCACTTGCTGATGATATCTGGACATTACTGGAGGGCAATTTTACTCATCTAATTCTCCAGAGAGATGTATTTGTTCAATAAGTTA
Source organism: Scytalopus superciliaris (assembly GCA_013400415.1). Classification (NCBI taxonomy): domain Eukaryota; kingdom Metazoa; phylum Chordata; class Aves; order Passeriformes; family Rhinocryptidae; genus Scytalopus; species Scytalopus superciliaris. Next base: position 774,417 of record VXBX01009491.1, read on the forward strand.
GTGCTAAACACGAGTGTTCATTTTGATTTTTCTGCACTGAGACCACAACAGCCACTCTACAGTGTTAAGTGCTTCAATCATTTTTATGGGTGTGGCTTTTCTCCACACATTCATCAAGCTTTTAAAAATGAATTTCCATTATTTCTTCTGAAAAAGGGGATTAACTTGTAGCAAATTTCTATAGCTAGACTTCACTCCAGGAATGGGATGTCTGCTCATTTAGATATGAATGCAATGGCAATGTGACATGCTGATATGTATAATGATGCAATCACATGAATTACTCTCCATAAAGCTCGTCTAACCTTGTACTCTTCGTATCTCTCCTGGGAGCAACAACTTCTACCTGAGGAAAGCAGCACTGTGAGGTATTAAAGTGTAATTTATGGATTCATTTACTGGGGTTCCAGAATTGATTTCCTTTAATGTTATGGAGTATATCTGATGCAAATCCCCTGTGATTTGGAACAATATAGTAAAATATCATCAATTCCTAGTTCCCTTTGTAATCATTTAATGAAGACAGAATGTCCTTTGTTAAATGGGCCCTTTCGTCCTCTGGGTGAATTAGGTGCAATTATAATTAAACTTTCATTTAGAATTAGAACTAAATTAAAATCATATAAATAACAGAATCTTCAGGATTGCTATTCCTAATTAATAAGGCAACCACTCTTTCTGGAATAGACTTTTGATGATGCATTAATAACTCTGAATACCTATTACATATTTATCTAAGGCAATACACTGTATTTCAAATGTTTAACAGGAGGCTCCCATAAGGAAAGCTCTAATAAAGTACTCTGATAGATACCTGAGTATCTGTACAGATTCTCTCAGAGCCTCCTGCTGCTTCTTGGAGTGCCATGCAGTGTGCTGGCGCACTGGCTTGGGTGACTTGCAACATACATACATGCATACACGCACAAATGCACCCACCCACGACCATAATTTCATGACATTTTTCTTGCCCCCAAGGGCTGGTTTAATATGTACTTCAGAGACTTTGCATGTCATTCTGCATAGCAGTCAATGCCTAGGGTTCAGATCAGATTGTGTTTCAGAGTAATACAAGTATTACTCTTGTGTCTTATATTAAACTATTAGTAAGTATTTATTTGTTAAATCAGAGCCCTCCACAGATACCATGCTTAGCATGTGCTTGTTTTCAATGTAGAAAGAAACTGCTTCATGAGAATCTATAACTGTGTAACATCCAATTACTGTTACCTACTTCTTCATCTCTGTAGTACTGCGACCAGCTTTGGAGTCCATGGTGTTCACTGCCCCAGGGTGACAGACAGCATGGGACTTCGTACAAGCTCTACTTGCTCCACCTGCAACTCTCCAAGGCCAAGCACTTACTTGTGCTTCCCTGAATGCTTCCAAACCTAACTGGGTGACCTGGTTACAGGTCACTCCATGTGATTTTGGCTAATATAAAGTAATAGCAAGTAAGATGCAAAATAACAGCAGAAGTTGTGAAAATAATCATCATTAGGACATAGCAGTAAGAAGTGAATATAAACCTCTCTTAGGAGAGCATAAGAAAAGGGAAAGCAAAATTATGGAAGGTGTTAACCACTTTTTAAAGATAATTTGATGGTAAGGCTAGTACAGAAAAAATCATATGGAATATAACTGGCTGCTGGCAAGAAGCAATTTGGGACACATTTCTATCATTCTGATATCTAATTGCTCATTACTATCATATGTAAAATGCAGCGCATTTTTCCCTTGAATGTTGTTTAGTCTATGTAACTACACTTTTGCAATCTGCCTTGACTTTTTTGTATCAGAAGTGTTTTAAAATATTCATCAGTCAGCACCAATAAAACAATAACTCTCTCTGACTTACTGAAATGTATAGAAGTATAGAATTTTCATTCCAGATTATATCTGACAAAGTTGTTTTTCACCAAACTTAGACCTTATAGGTACATATACTGTAAATCAGTACAACATGAATCCAATGAGACGGTTGCACAGAGCACCTTTTGGTTTTTATACTCCTTAATTGCAGAAGAAAAAAAAAATCTCTCACCTTTCAAGCACTGCAACTGAGCTGAATCTTTTGAGGGTGGTGAGTGCAGTAAAACGCTGTTGTGGTTTTCTTTTAACTGCTCAGATCAAGGTCCCAGTCAGCTTTCTGGCACAGAACTACTGGAATGGATTTCATCATCTAGAGGCTGTTCATGCTGTGTTTTGTAATCACGGCATTTAGTAACTATAATTCTGTGAGTCCTGTATATAATTTTACATGCATCGTTGTAACACTTGCATTGCTGATCCTTAACTTTGGAGGTGGGAAATTTTGGCCACAAGGAAGGGAGAAAAATGGGCAATGGGCATAACAACTCCCTTTGATCAAAACCAAGGAGCAATTTGCAGTACTTTGTGCACCCATGTTCCTCCATGACTATAAATTGTCATGTTCATGTGCAGAGATTTGAGTCAACAGCCTCTCTTTTTAAAACCAAAATAAATCCTAACTCTCCTTTCATTAACTGTATGCAACATAGGCTTTGTACTGAAAAAGCAGGGTGTCTCTGCTGCTTTCCCTTTGCAAACAGCAAGAGAAGTCATGTCAAGATGTGCATCAGCTTTTAAAAGAATCTTACTATGTTTCCCTTTCATATGAAGCATTCCAAACCCCACCTTCTCCCCAACCCCCAATTTCCCTTTATTGTGGAAAATGGCAAAAATCAGTGCCTGTTTCACATTCCCTTAGCTTTTCTCCAAACCAAATAGTTCACAAGGCTGATTTCCCAGGAGTGTTGGGTAATCACATTTTGGCAAAATTTGTGGTTGGTCAAATTTTGTGACATGCAGGCACCTCAGAGTGGGAGTGGGAGGTCTGCTCCCTGGTTTGGTGACTTGTTAAACCTCCTCTCACATGGAGTCTCATTTCAGCATCCTAAATGTGGTAGCTGATGTAATTTCTTCCTTTTGGGACCCTCTTTTCTTATTACCTTTCTTAATGAGAGGCAGTGACTTACAAGATGAATGCAACATTGAAGGCACTATCCCATCAGAATCCACACTCTGTGATAGCTTATTTCTAAAAATTATAATTCTTGTTTCTCCCACCAGGCGTAACTTGTATTTGTTTTACTGCAGTTGCATGACGATTTTTATTCATCCATTCCCAGTACACTCAAATCTTATCTCTGAAATATTAAAAGCAATACAAAACTAAAATTTGTTCTGAGGAGAACAATGCAAAAGCTCCAGCACAGCTGGGAACTTCACATTGCTGCTGTTGTGGTATCCTACATCTACTTATTCACAGAATAGTACCCTTCCCCTGTGTCTGCAGAGACATGGAGCACAGTGCTGTACTCAATCTGCCCTGGCCACTGATGAGAAGAGGAGGAGGCTGCCTCTCTGCTGCCTGTGCCCCTTCCATCCACTGCTCTTTTTGCCACACTCAGCAGCTCTACAGCCTGTCCTCCGTGGGGTGCTGGTTGAGCTGCTCCACTGCCCTGCTGGTTTGGCATCACACGCAGTAGATCTCACAGGCTTTGATTTATCCTTCCATTTCTGTGGGGTTGTACACCTGAACAAGGAGAATAGATAGTTTCTGACAACAGCCGTGTCTATGTAAAAAGTCTATGTAAAAGTGCCAAAATTCACTCTGACATAATCTTTCAACCTTCCAGAAGAAAATAGCTTTATAGGATGTTCTTGTCACAGAACTGCCTTTGGACTGGGTAAGGGCTCTCCAACGCTGTATCTATCAAGAGGAACTTTCCTGCAGGAAAGTTCCCGTATCCCCAAGCTGTGTACTTCAAGCCTGGTTAACTTTATCATGAGTTTTCAAGAAATTATAGAATAATTTAGGCTGGATGGACCTCAGGAGATCACCTGAGCCAATTCCCTGCTCACAGCTGTGTTAACTTAGATCACATTGCTCAAGGCTGTGTTTGGTTGAATTTTTAAGATCTTCAAGCATGGAGACTCCACAGCCTCTCTGGACACCTGGTCCAGTAGTTGTTCATCCTAGTGGTGATTTTTTTCCCCTAATGTCTAGTTGGAATTTCTTTTGGTGCACCTCCTGTCCAGTCTGGATAAAAGACCTTCATCCAAGTATCACTAGGCTCCATTTGCTGTGTCTGCAGTGATGAAATTGGAAGTTCTTTGACTGTAGGGCTACTTGGACTGTTGGGAATCAGCTGTTGATCTCAGTCCAACAATGGCACCTGTGTCACAGAACTGCCAAACAGCTTGTCAGCCTTTCTAGCAGTCTGAATGAAGAAGATAAGGGGTGAAAGGACGGTTAAAACCATCTCCTTTGTGCCCATTGAGCTTTTTTCAGAGAGGCTTAAAAGATATTGCCAGCAGCCACCAGTGCTTTGCTAATGTCTGCCCTGAGTTTCATCTCTTGCTAAGGAGAAAGGTGCCTTTTGCCAGGGCAGTCATTGCAGCACTTGCTGTGAACACCAGAGGCTGGCTCTCTGCACTCACCAAGCTCCAGCAACTGCTGCCAAACTGGTTCTCTGTGACATGGCCCATTCTCCCAGCCCATCTGTCTCTTCTATCAGGCCCAATGCTAGCCCTAAACTAGCACAATGGGCCATACCCTCCCCACCCCAACACACACCTCTGTGCAGTGAAGGGAACTGAGCAGTTGCAGTCTTGGTGTGAAACCCACCTACCCACCATCCCACCTTCTGTGAATCATGGGTATTTGCTCTTCTAAGGAGTGCCAGGAAGCGCCCATTTTAACTACTGCACACACTTCATCTTGCAGATCATTGTAGGGTGGACCTGCCTTCTTGGCCCAGACTTTATCTCAGTATTTTCACCTTAACCATCTCCCCTGTGACAGCTGTTGGTGTGGAGTCTGAAGTTCAGCTGTGTTCAACTCTAGACAAAATTTATTTTTATTGCTATTTTGCTATGATAGAGTTGGTTTGCATTTCTTTGGCTTTTAACTTCCTTGTTCTTTGTCTTGATGATAAGAGATCTTGTAGTGATACAAAACAGGAAAAACCCTCATTATGGTAGCATAGCGTTATGAAATAAATAAATAAATAAAAATCTGTAGGAAATATGCAAGGGATATGAACAAGTAGTGTGCCAAGAGCCACTGCAGTATGCTAGGCACATGGGGACATAATAGCTGAGTAAATGTTCAGTGTCTATACAGAAAAAAGTATATCCAGCAGAGATAACCTTCTTATCTAGAATAAATTGAGGCTGACAAGAGAGATTTTCATAAAGCTCTCACCCATAAGGCCTGATCCTAGGCTGCTGCTTAGGGCAACCTCTGACAGCACAGGCTTTTTTGTTCTGAAGGTGCAGGATGTCTCTCCGCTGCTTGCCCTTCTGCAAACAGAAGCATGTCCCATCTTTCCCAAAACTGTTGATACCAGCATGAAGGGTGGTCTTTCTAAAAAGAAAAACCTCTCAAACAACCTTTTAAAAACCTCTCCAAAAATCATTGGAGTCTAATACAATACCATTTGATTTGTGTTCCTTGCTGAAGACTGAGACAGAGATAGAAATTGTCCTTGATTTCAGACATTCCTGTGTTCATAGACCTGTCTTTAAAGACCTGAGAGAGATTTTGCTTCTGCCTTGTCAACGGTCAATCCTCAAAACTGATCAGAGCAATTTTTTTTGAGTAAGTAATACCTTTTTAGGGGTGAGGAATTTTCTCATCTTACTCACTGTAATGTGTTCTGACTACGGGGAGGAAATAATGTGAGATAGGCTTTCTCAAGTCTGCTTTTGTAGTTTGTTTTATTTTTTTTCCCAATCCCTTCTCTGACAGATAAATATATGGCAAGTCTAGCTTGCTAGCTGCCAGAGTAGTCTTTTAATTCTTTACTGTAGCTAATGCTTTTCCATCTCTTCCCTTTCCCATCTTCAAGTACTTCAAGTCCTAGGGCTGAGTCTAAAACTTTACCAAGTCTAAGACAGAGACCAAACCCTATATGCTAATCATCATCAGGGATAGACAGTTCTCAGGGCAACAAGGGCACGAGAAAGTTCGGGAACCGTTTTCACTAAAATGCTTCTTGTATTACAGAAGGGAAGGAAACCATGATGGTTGCCCATGTCTTGGCTGGGACTTTTAGCTAAGGCCTCCTGCTCACCTCTGAAATATTGAAGAGCATTCTGGACGTTGGCCATGCTGCCAGACCTTGGCTCCTACATAATTGGTCTGACTTCCAGCATACTTGGAACACATGCTAACTTCAAGGGTGTTGGTAGCTTGAAAATCCAGCTGCTCTTCTGAAGCTTAAACACGGGCTCAGGAATCCAACTTAAGCTTTGATATTTTTTTTTTTTTAAAGTATGCCTTCAGTCAACAAAGAAATACAGGACTTGTCCTGGCTTTCCTTCAAAAACCAGGAGCACGTTACACAACTTATGCAGTCTCTGCTCTGATGTGATCCTGCCTTCCAAGGGCTGTGGCTCTCAGATAAATTGAGCCTTATCTAATTAGTTGTTTTTATTTCAACAGTCATCATTGAGTGCTGAACACTGCAAAATTATATCATAGGTATAAGGAGGAAAGCAAGCCTCATGCTTTGAAATGGAAGAAGGTATTAGTAATTCTGGCAATAACTTATCGCTATGTCCCTTCACATAGGCTCTCTTTGTGATCTCCTTTGACCCCTAGGCTGAGCTCTGGAAAATAAGTGTGAAAGTCCAACTCTGCATTTTTTCAGAGGTCAATACCTTCCAGCTACACACTGGACCCCCTCAGGCCCCTCACAATAGAAGTGCAGCCCAGCTAAGCCAAACAGCCTCATCTCAGCTTGGAGCAGTCCCTCTCTGGGAAAGAGCCAGGAAGAGATGGATTACAACCCCTTCACAGTGATGGCGATCTGCTTGATGCAGTCCAGACAGCTGTCTGCTGCACATTTGATTGACTTCACCAAAGACCTCCACAAGCTACTCATTTTAGATGGCAGTCCAAAGAGTGAAGGCTCTCTGCCCTGTTTGCAATCCAGTCTGCCACTTAAGCATTTCCCCCCTTTCTTTAAAGGTCAAAATTAAATGGATATTCCTTTACCACTTTGCTGGTATCAAATGCTTTGATGATTGACTGCTCAGTGGCCATAGGGATGAATACAAAATGTGGTAAATACCCTGATAGACAGATGAGATTTTAAAAATCCAGGATTCTCTTTGTAATACTGAAGAGGAGGTGAATTTTTTGATTGTTAGATTTGGCAGAGGTGGATCTCTTGAAGTTATTACCTTCTGTGCTGAATGACTACTTATTTTAGATAGTCAAACTGTATAGCACATGGAGATTATCAGTTTTCAGTAAGTAGATAAGCTTGCAGCTCTCCAGCCCTGGAAATCTGCATTGAAACTGTTCCGACCAGCTGAAGAAGGTTCCAGCTGCTGCACTGACAGCATGAGCCAGAGGTGAGGTCAAGGTATCACTCAGGGCTGGCCTGTTCACTGCAACAACAAAGACTTCTCCGGGGACACAAGAGCCTCTTTCCCTGAAAATGGTATCCAGAAAAAAAAGAGTCACAGTCCCTGCTCTCAAATGACTGTATTTCCACAGAGATCTGGTTATCAGTGGACAGTAGAGAGGAAAGCAAGAAGCTGGATGTTTGTTAGAGCCACCCAGCAATGTTATATGAGAACTAAAAGCTTTTGCATAAATGTGTCAGCAAACCTCTGCCAAAACATAGCTAGAAAGCTGGCAGCCTTTCTGCCAGGCTGCCTGAGCTCTCCTAGGATTCTGTGTTTTGAAAGAAAAAGGAAATCAAATTGAATCAAAAAAAAAAAAAAAGTAAATGTGATAAACCATTTTTGTAAATTGAATGGAGCACCTCATTGTGTACACTAGTCAGGTAATGCTGACACAAACCAACATGCTGATACCGGGGTGTCCGTAGAGCTTGCTCAATCTGGTGGCATGTGCATCCTTGTCATGCTGCTGCCACAGCAGAGCCTGAGATGAAAGCCTTCGCCCTTCCTCTTCCTTGTTAGCTTTCTGGAGGGTGATAAAGAGGGAAGTTCAACACTCAGAACTCACCTTCCCTGGTTCTATCTGGAAGACTTCTGCGATTTGAAGACTTCTATGTGAAAATGCTTGCCTACATTCAGGGCTGTGCATCAGTGGGTCACTTCAGTCAGCCTCTGCACCAAACCATATTTATTGCATTCTGCCATATTACAGTTGACTGTACTCTGCCATTCTTCATCTTTATAACAACAATAAAGCCTTAAAATTAAAGCAATTTCATTTTGGATAGAAAAATGTAATAAGCTCTTGAGTGAGCCTCTAAAAGGTCACAGTTGTTCTAAATAAATATTAAAATCGATGCATGATATGGGTAAATTCTCATGAGAAATCTTTATTAAAAACTCGTCTTAATTTTTAATAAGAGAACCTGCAAGTCTAAACATTGAGCGTCTTTATGTGTATATACAGGAGAATACACCCATATGTCATTTGCACTTGGCAGTGTGTATTGTGATTCCAAATTTTGAAATTTTTCATGAGCTGTAGTGAAAGGAAATATAAATTCTTAATGTGATTTAGATCAAGGTAGTAAAATGAATGTAAAAGGCAAGGGGAATTTTTTTTACAAGTCTCATTACCAGAAATGTACTACTGGTAATATTTTCACTTAATGGTACTCACGTAAGCCAGTCATGGCAGATGTCCTGTGCAGTCTTATGTGCAGAAAATCATAGTCTCAGTCTTCAGTTACCTGCAATGTGCAAAACAAAAGGAAGCAGGAAGAGGGGCAGTGTGAAGCCTCTTTTCCTCTTGTGGGAGTGGAAGCACCATCTTGCTGTATGACCATCCTTCCTCGGATTGTTTATGCTGGATAGTCTGTGGGGAAAGTAAGTTTTCAGGTGGGTGGATGAAAGTTACATCCATGAATAATGAAAGAGATTTTGATGATTTTAAGGAGAGAAGTGGGAGGGGGCAAACATGGGCTTGTGTGAGGAGATCCAGGTGACTGAGGTGCTCCTGGTGATGGAGTGACAGTAACCTTTTTTAAATATGATGACAAGACAGGAATTATATCCCAAGAAGTTTTGAGAGGCAGGACAAAAAAGCCAGCTTTTGATGTGGTAGAAGGTGAAATGAAACTAAAGCTCTGTGGAATATATTCTAAACTATTGAAATGCTGTATATTTAAGAATATAACAAAACCTCAAAGCTCTTCTTTCTAAGTAGTATTTATTTATATATACATACTTCTCAGCTTGAACAGTGAGGTTACCACCCCCCAGCCTCTCTGCCAGGTTACAAGCAATGAATTTCTGCTCCTTACAGCAGCTCCCATGAATTTCATGCAAGTCCCTCTGCCAGGTGGTGCTGGGCATGCTGGTGGCACTCCAGGAATGAGCTGGCTGTTTAGTGTGGCTTGGCAAGCTTCAAAAATGTTGTGCCTCCTTGCCCCTGTTTGATTCATTGTACCAGGATTGTGTTATGCTCAGGTTATATTTTGTTTATTCTTTCATTGTCCATTTCTATTCAGCAATCTCAGATACTTCCCACTGAAACTGTTCCTTGTCTTTTACATTTCTTCACTCAGAATAGTGTTTAAAGTACAGCTTCAGTTATCTTCCTTTTTTGATACCCTTTCTGCTCCTGCCGTAGTGTAACTTTTGCCGCAGTTTGCACAACATAATGGGGGTTATCATTGGAGTGATTAAATCACTGTGTTTAAATACTCTGTTTGAGCTTGCTGCCATTGGAGCAGACTGTGGTGGTTGCTGACATTTGGATCTTGCAAATGTGCCTATTCCTCCTGAGTTTCTGATCTTCTCAACCTGTGGACTGTGGATTATGTGTTCAGAACTTGCATTTTGTTGCAAGGAAAATAAGGACTTTATTCCATCTCTCACAGCCTTTTGAGTACTTGCTCATAAATGAGAAATGCTGCTGAAAAAGTTTTGCCTTGCAGGAGCTGAGTTTATGGCATGGAATGATTAGCACACAAGCTATGGCACATGGTTTGCAGTACATCCCGTTACCTGCTCCATGTCTTCAGTGACAAAGTGGAAATCAGTCTTGTAATCAGACCCTGATTATGTTATTTGCTGTTGTTACGTGCTGAAGGAGGAGAGCATCTGCTGCTTCTTTTTAAACACTTGTTAATGAAGCAAGAATTCTTCCTGCCAAGAATATAAGTGAAGGAGTGCTTGTACCCTGACAAGAGAAGACTGGACTTGGAGATGTATCTAAGGTTTGTGCAAGGTGTGAAATCCTCCTTGAGGTGGATTTTTAGCTCCATGGCCAGCCCCCTGAGGAAGGGGCTGTCCTCCACCCTCCCACAATTCAGAGAAGCCTTCATCTGCTTTGCAGCTCTTCTTCTGCAGAGGGTTATTGCTGTGGAGCAGTGAATGCTGAACCCATCAGCATCTGTTGTCTTCAGCCTTTGGCTACCTCACTGTTTGTCCTCACGAAGGAACCTTTTCATTGTGATTTTCTTGCTCTACTTCTGTCTCCCAAGACAGCTCTTTGACTTGTAGTAGTAATTTGCTGGGTCTCAGGGATTACTTAGATGAAACAGCAAAGCCTGATGATGCTTCTTTGTAGTGTCTACATCCCCTTTCCTGGTTGTAGCCCAGGAACCTGGCAAGGGTGAATGAACCATCCGCTACAGCAGCTTTAATCTGCACTTTTTTTCTGGGCAAGGGTGTTGTGAGGTCTTCTCTTCAGAGTCTGGCAGTCTCACTGTTTGCAACTGAGCCTCTTCTTGGAGCATTAATAATTGTTTGGGATTTCACTTTAAAAAAATAATGGAATAATGGCAAACTAGAACATCCAAATAACTTCTAAATTAGTGCGACTGGTGCCAAGTATATCAGCGCTAAGCCAAAAATCCACAGCCTTGGACAACAGATCATTCAGCTAGTTGATGTATATTCATTAATTGTTATGGGAGTAGGGAGGGAACAATGCACAAATGGAAGGGAATTCTTTTCTTCCTTCTGTATACAAATATTAAAATGGGGCTAGTTTTGTTTAATTGTTAAATTCCAGAGTTGTTGGGGGTTTTTTCCAAAAGCATATTCTTAGTCCCAGCAAACAGTTGGAGAAACAATAGCTAATTTAATTTATCATCTTTTGCATGCACAGCTGTAGATGGGAAGGAAAACTCTGCTTTTGCATCAAAGACCTTCACAATTCAGCCTTGCTAGCTTTAAGCCATTTTAAGAAGCATATTTGGTTACTAATCTTTCTGTGAGGCAATTCAAAGCTCCTCGAAAGCTGGAAATGTTGAGTTCACAGCTCAAAGTCTGTTCCAACCTGGAGGCTGGCTCCTTGTGTGTTGTCCTCTCTGTTGCTTAGCACTGCCTGTCTTTCACAACATTTAATTGCAGGCTTGCAAGACCACTCAAGAGAGCAGGCTACGAATAGCAACTTGCTGGGGAAGAGTCAGCCTCAAGGGTTTTCCACTTTCTCACAGGCAACACTGAACAGTGACACAAACTTTTTATTTAGTGGTTGTTCATGTCCTGTGATCTCTAAAATAAAGCCAATTAATTGCCTTTCTGAGTGTTATTTTATTACTCATCTTGAGTTAAGGGATAAAGAGACAGAAAAGGAACTGTATGTGATTTGTCAATCATTAAAAAGGTGACTGGTGTCTTGTCTTGAATGTATACTTTTAACTTGAAGTTTGCCATAAATCATCGAATCCATGTGAACTCAGGGAAGTGCAGGTAGTAGTGTAAGCCAGCCACCAACCTATACCAGTGCATGTATAGAAGTGCTAGTGGTTTGTTCCATATTCTTTCATGATGTCTCTATTCAGGAAAAGTGAAAATATCTGCAGCCTTTCTTTTTGTTGCAGGATTCCTCTCGTTTCCACTCGTACATGGGTTTCCATGACAAGGGAACTGGAACTAAATCTTTAAGAAGTCTTCCAACCCAAGCCTTCTATGAGGCAATGATTCTACAAAAGATCTTGTTTCCGAACCTCTCCCAATCCTGTTGTTTGTGAGTACAATGCCTTTCAGAAGGGCACCAGAGAGAACAAAGAGAAGGGGAAAATTGGTTTGTGTACCAGGCATTGCCATTTCTGATACAGAGCATCAGGATTATCAGTGGACAGTGGAGACAAGAAGGAAAGGAAGGACATCTGTGGGCCATGATGAACAGTCCTCAAATGTGCTAGTCTGCAACAGAGTAGAAATAGTAGTGCAGAAAATGATTGGGACGGGTTTGGATGCTGAGGGTCAGTGATGAGAGAAACACAAGCATGAATTTCCTGCTTATTTTTTGTTGCTTTGAATATTACTGAAGTGTCTTGCATGCTGAAAAAAGGAGCTATTCAGTTTCTGGGGAACACAAACTACCAGCTTGGTTATACTTAAGTTTTTACAACTGTGTGTGTTGGAAAGTAAGCACTACACGAGCTAAAAACTGCACCTTACTAAAGACTGAGTGAAGTAAATGCTGAAATCACTATATAAGCCTAAAAATCCATGTTAAGGTTGAGATCACTGAAGACATGATTGTGCTGTCTGCAAGTAGCTTGGCCTGAGCTTTCTTCACTTTGCAGCCAACATCTATTAGCCAGAATTACTGAACATGAACACCAAAAAGTAGTCATTCTGTATGCGACAAAGCTTATGAGAATTGAAAGGCTGAGTGAGGGAATTGCAGCTTTTCTTTTGGGCTTTTCTTTCGGACTTTTCATTTTAAGTGGAGCCCTTTGGAAAAAACAAAACAAAACAAAAACCACCAAACACTTGCCATTTGAGGCTATTCTTTTTTAATGTCCATGAGACACTGGATTATTATATTAATGATTGGCTCAGACCAACTCAAGTGTGTGTGGGGGGGGAAGGGACAGGTCGAATTTCATGAAGGTGAGGTGGTGCCCTGCCCCAGTCCAGCCCCTTGGAGCCTCCTTGGGCAGCCCCAGAGCAGCTGTCAGTCACTGGACACCGGGAGCACTGCCCTTAGCACACACCCTGCAGCCCCTAACCCAGTCCCAGAATGGCTGGAACACTGGAAGTCCCACCAGATATAGGCAGAGACATGTGGTCTCCATGCCTTCAGACCCTGCCAGCTCCCGGGCTCTTGGTTCCTGGATTTACACTGGATCTAGGGGTAGTAGTTATTATTCTCTCTTTTTCTCTCTTTCTTTACTTCTTCTTCTTTTCCCAGTCTCCTTTCTTAATATTTTGGGTAACCTAAAGCCAAATTGGTTGGATTTTGCTAAGTTGCATGGGTTAGCATGTGCTAAATCAATGCTTTGTGGAATGCTTTATTTTGGTTGAATGTTCCCCTTTAGAGTTTTGCCAAGCTCCCTTATATTCTAAAGTTAACCAGTAAAGGTACCTCCTGAGAAAACGTATGTAGTGTCTTCTCTCTTGCACTATCGTAAAGTATTAAAAGAGCTAAAAGGCCTTTTAAAAAAATTTGGTGGGCAAATTTTTGTAGCCTTCTATATTTTTAAAGTAAAAGTCCTTCGATGAGCTTGTAGCTCGGAGCCTGGGGTCTTACAACATCCCAGAAAGTATTTCTGCTAAAAAGATTCACAGACCTGCGTTGAAATGTCCTTTCAGTGATACTAACCCAGGCTGTATAGAGGAACAGATGAGTTATTTCTTAATTATTTTTTTAACTGTGATCTCCTTTTCAATTGTTTTAAATCTGCTTTGTTTATGGTAAAAAGGACCACATCTTCTATCCACCCAGGGAATGGCAGTATCATGCAAAGAAGCAAGAAAGCAGAATACTGTATTCCAGTTCAATGCATTCATTAGCAAGGGACAGGAAACACTAGTTTTCCCTGAGGTTTAAACAATAAAGTGATGAGAGTGCAAGTCCTGAGCACTGTTGGTGACCTGACTTCTGCTGTGTGGGCTCTCCACAGCGCAGGCTGTGCCACAGGCAGACTGTGGTATCACTGTGCTCAGGAGCACCCTTTCGCCTGCCTGCTCAGTGAGCCTCTTTTGATGCCCCAAATTTATCGGCCCTTCTGTGACAGAGGGTTGTGGGGAGGCACTGGGAGAAGACATAACAGCTCTGCAGGGCAAGAAGGTTTCCAGACCATGTGAGGAGAGCTCATTTTAACTGCTACATACAACCCTGTGTGTAAAATAGGGTTAGCATTGCCAGCAATGCTTAGTGCATGGAGGGACCCAGGTAGGAGCAACCCATCTCCAAGTGACTGCACGTCCTTAAGCTTTCTGCAGGTGTTCATAAGCTTTTCCTCAAGGTTTTCCTTTTATCCTAATGCAAAAGCACCTAGAGAGCCAAAAAAATTTAGAGAACTCTCTGCATAAGACTCTGCATGTTAGAGTTCATTCTTACAAAGAGAAGAATGGCACTTCAGAATTGCTGGGTGTTCACATTGTCCTATAACATTAAAATGGGATTGTTGGCTTTCTTTCCCTAGAGCTTTGTGCCCTTGTGCTAGTTTTTACTACTTAGTTTAAAGTGCTGATGTGTGTGTGTGTCTTCAATACATGCTGCTGTAAATCTTGAAATCTTGTGTCCCAAAACTCTTCATTGAAAGGACAACCCTGCAAAAGAGAAGAGAAAAGGTTATTTCTCTACATTATTTTAGGGAAACCAGGTTTCCAAGAATTTAAGGACTGGTCCAGGACACCACTCAATCACATATATAGTGCAAAGAAAGAAGCACTGGTTTCAAGGCACTGTGTCCATGCGCTTGCTTTGCTGGGGCCTCAGCAACTTCTAGCAGCAGCTGAAATGCTATTTGTGAAATCTGAAGATAATTTTACTCACAGAGGAGTCTTTTCTGTACATCTCAGTCCTTATCCTCCTTTCACAAAGACCTGTGTGACTCACTGGCTTGAAGTGCCTCAGGTTTGCATGAAGTCTGGGACTGAGTAATTGTTGGGCACCCATCAGATGTCCTGGCCTAAGGACTGACACATGTGTTGCAGCTGGGCTGTGTGACACTCTAAAAGATATTTGAATATTTTTAGTCTTCATTGGCTATACCTGGTTTTGTTCTGATCTCATATTCATAGTCATCCATCTCCTCAACCAGTTATTGCATTTCTACTTTCACATCATCTTGGCCTGGCTAAAATATAGTAAGAACCTTCCGGACTAATACTCTCCTTTTTCTACTCCTATTTGATCCCAGACTCTGGCTGATGTTTAACTTGATTTTAATTTAAGTTTTGTTCTTTTGCCATCTAGAAAATACCTCTTCGTCTGGATTACAGTTTTTCTGCTCTGCCTGTCACTTCCTGAGCCAATCTTCAATGTATTACTCAATTATTTTTTTTTTTTGTTGTTCTGGTAACTAGTGGATATAACATCAATTTAAGTTGCTTTTGTCCATTTTTTTGTGTGAAATGGACAGCTTGTGTAGTCTCTAGAAAACAGATTGAACAGGTTTGTGCCTAACAAACTGTGGTCAGTAGAAAACAGTTTAAATAGGTTTGTGAAAAGCACATGAGGATGTGCTTTTAAAACTGAACCAAAAAAAGCTAAAACTTTGGTTGAAGCAACAATTTACGTTTGATGCCACATAGTTATACTGATTGATCTACTAAACTACAGGTTGAAAATAACATTCTTGTCCTTATACCCTCAGTTGTCTTGGGATTTTTACATATGGTAAGAGGAAACGATTATTACATCTGATAAATATCATATCTGTATCTTGTTATAGCAGAGCTCTTTTCAGGGAGCAGAATAAAATAAGTAAAAATCCCATATTACTTTATTTTTCATTCATTTGCATCATTGGTATTTATACCAATGCCTCAAGCTTCTCTCGAAGTCACTTCTATTAAAGTAACTTTCAAGCTCATCCTAATAAATGTCAGTTGTTTTGTTTACTCTCCTTCTGAAGCGATTTAGTTGTGATGGTCATGAAAGTTGTATAGCTCTGGGAGCAAAAGCAAAAAATTGTTCAGTTTTTATATATATCAACAATTATCACAAGGTTTACTTTTGGATGAGGTAAAAAAAGAAAAGTCTGAAAATCAAATTTCACCCAAAAAGCTTGCCATAAGTAAGAAAAACATTTGCCCTCAGGATTTTCTTTGTTGGAAAAAATCTTTCCGGCCACTCTGTTTTTCTTCTTCCAACTCTTTTTCTTTTTTTTTTTACTCTGCAGCAGCACTATTACCAATACAAAACAGCAACATTCTACAGATGACAGGAGGGGGTTTATTAAAAGTAGGGTTCTTGTCAGCTGTGAGTCTCCAGGGTGCCCTTTTCCAGGTTTTCCCAGCACTCCCAAGGACAGTGGTTTCCTTTCTTTCCCACCAGCCACGGCAGGAGCACCGTGCTGTGCTGGTTTCCTGGGGTGTTTGTCTGTGCCAAGAGGGAGCGGAGCCACCCTGGTTTACAGCTCCAGGCAGCGGCTGAGAGCAGGCCAGCTTGTCCTTGCACTCTCTGAGCCAGCCCTTAGTTATGTAAGTAACTGCCCTTCGAGTGCTGTTTGCATAAGGCTTTGCATGTGTTTGATATCGGATTTGAGGAACAGCCCTTAGTTTTTGAGAACAAATCAGAGAGCGATTTGCACGGATCTCAGTGCTGGGCTGTGAGGGCTCAGGCTCCATCCTGCTGCCCAGCCCCTCAGTTAGGAAGAGCATCCCTGCTCCCCTGTCAAGGCTGGCCCAGGTGGGCTCTGCTGGAAGAGTCCTTTGATGTCTTGGTTAGAAAGAACATATTAAACCTGCTGAGAGGGAGGGGCTGTTTGCTTATGGGTCTTTAAGTTCACGTGTAAAATACCAAGATGACAGGTTTTCACTGGGATTAAATTTAAGTCATGTATATATGCAAATCCAAACATTTGCAGCAGGCTCCTGTTATAATTTTTGATGTCAAAGGTGACTAGCTTGATTACAGTAGGGGAACAACTTTATATCACCTTTCCTATCCTCAAACAAAGAGTAAGTAAATTCCCTGAGCCCAGGCTCCTTATACAAATAACAGTGCAACATACCAACCATGTGTATTAGCTGCTACCCTGTGTTCCCTCTAACTAGGGATCCAAAAATGAGTTCTTACAGCAAAAAGCATATAGTTCTGCACTCCTTTCCATAAAAAAGCAGGGTCCATTTGAAGACAGTGTGCTTCAAAGTCCATGAGAGAAACAAACCTGATCTGCTGCTTTTTGTCCCTAAATAATGTTTCAGAGTCATTCTAGTGGGGAAGTTGCCTGGTCTAGCCAGCTGCTGTGATAGGTTTTCATACCAGGAAGGCTTTGAATGGATGGCACTGTGGGTGTGGGGGAAGGGGACCTGCCACAGCCGAGTAATGAATGACTTACAGCATGGGCTGGAGTCCAGAGGGTGAAAGTCTGAGCAAGTCCGGTTGTTGCTTCCTGGTCTCCACAGCTGGTTTTTCTGTTACAAAAATGAAGCCTGTTGGCAGGCACGGGAAATAAAATGTGTACTGCTTGGTGCCATTCTTTCCCTACCCCAGATCAAGGTGCAGATGTCCCTGAGGCCTCTCACAAAAATGTCACACAGCTGTAAAATGAGTACAAGCATAAAAAATAGACTGATGATTGTAGAGTAGGATACAAAAGAGAGAACAGCTTCAGTTTGTTTCTGTCCCTTGAGATGAGAAAGGAATAGAGACAGACCAGAATGGACCTGTGTGTGCTGCCATTTCTGTTTAGCTAAGTGTAAATTCAACCTCTGAAAGGTGCGTAAGTTGCTGTAACAGAGTGGTGATAGAGCACTGAACACAGACATGTGCTCACAGATCAGTTCCCCATATGTGTACTTAAAATACAACTCCCTGAGCTACTCCATTCATGGCTCTGAAGCCTGAAATCAGAGTAATTGGATATAAGGTTATGTACTTGTCAGCCCAGCCTTCCCCAGCTGAGCCTTGCAGTAAATACATTGGATTTCTCTACATTCATGAATTCCAGAAGCGAGACTGCCAGCCACCAGCTGTAAGTGTAGGAAACTGCCTATCCCTAAGATGGTAACAATGCAAACTGGCACCTTTTTTTACTAGCAGGATCATCTACCCTCATCAATCACATCTCATACTTGTAAACTAAATTAACAGTTTTCCATGTCAACGGAGTTTTTGTTGCCCAAGTTCAGCTGTGATTGCAAAGAAACTATGGAAATGTTTGCACACATAAACACCAGGCACCTAGGAAACAAAATAGAGGAACATGACCTGCTTGTGCAGGATGTGAAACCAGCTACTGCAGAGAGGGCAGAGACACGGTGGAGGAGCTAAAGTCACTAGAACACACATGTTCATTGCTCAGAAATGGAGGTATAATGAAAGTGACATTCATGGCTGTCAGTGAACTTCAGGGATCTAAGAACGGAAGGAGGGAGAGATGTTGTAGTTAATAGAAAGTTCATTTTTGTCCAAATAGTTTTGAGGAAGGAAGTAAAACCTCTGTTGGAACAGTGCTGAAAACTTGTTAAAGCACTTGCTTTCTTTTCTCAGCTATCACTTAACAAAACCTGTAGCCTTAAAGCTTCCTTAGCCACCATGTCTTCTCCTTTCTGTTCTCTTGCTGTCTCATGAATCTCCACCTGAGTTCATTTGTTCAGGACTCTTACTGGATTTCTCATACCTTTCACTGGCCAGCCTGAAAGCCTCTCATTACAGCCTCCAGGTTATAAATAATGCATTGAGAAGCTTCGCTCTTTGTTTGCACAGTGTTTGAGCTGTCTGGCAGCATGTGCATTTCCTTTAGTCAGTATAATTGCCCGGTTTGTTAAAAAACAGGCTCAACCTTTGTATTTCAGGGAGGCAAATCTTGGGAGTCAGCTCTAGGGCAGCCTGATATAAAACATTTTCCTTGTGAGAGCAGGAAAGCCTGGCTCTTACTGGAGGGCCTTAGTGCCACCTTCCTTGTGACCCTCCATGCACCCATTCTTCTCCACAGCATTGCCAGAACTGGTGTAGGGTCTCATCATGCTTGGCCAAATGTGCCTCATGCCCCGAGGGGGAGCATCCTGCAAGGGCTGCTGCATAAAGAGCTTGACCACCACCTTGGGCAAGTTCTATGGCCTTCTTTGTGCTCCATGGACCTCCACACAGGACAGACCTGAGCTGATAGGGATCACAGTATCTGGCCTTATAGATGAGCTGAGGATTTTTATCCCAGTATTGATATGCTTTTTTGTGGTTGTAGGAAGTCTCAGTTCATATAAAGGGGTAGAAAAAACATTTTCTTGAAGAATTGAAAATCTTCCAGACTTTGAATAACTGAGGGACTTAAGACATCCTAAACACATATCCCTGGGAGATTATGCAGACTGATAATGGTTAAGTCCGTCTTGTCTGGAACCAGATAGATGGCTTTACATCTAATGTGGCTCATTTGCCCTTATACCCTCTGGAAGTCCCTGATGTACAAAGTTACCTGCCAAGCTCCACATCCATGTAACAGGACCATTTCTTATATCTCATACTGACCAAGGAGTGCTTTCTGTGTCATTGTGAGAAAGTCCATACAAATACCTTTTTTGATTTAGATTATATTGCTGTAGTTGAAGGTTCAGGATTTAAAAGAAAAATAGTCCAAATGCATTATTAATCTAATATTACAGAACATAAAACTTCTAGGAGTTAAGTCAGGAGGCCAGTAAGAACCAAAAAGCTCCGTATGTTTTGAAGAATAGTAGTGTTCTTGTATTAAGTGTCTGTATGATGCAGGGCAAATGGGTGGGTTTAAAATGGCTTAGTATAGATTGATTTGAGATGAATCACCTTAATTTTCAAGGACAGCCTGTCTCTGGCATGGAAAAAGCCAGCCAGTACATGCAAATGCATGAATGTAGGAGCCTGTGTATTCAATTCTTCATTCCACCAGGGACTCCTCCACTCAATGGCTTTTATGTCTCTGATGTAGAGATGAAATGGAATTAAAAGGTCAAAATATTTATCAGTCTCATGAACAACAGAGACCTGTCCAACTCAGCCTTCATGTAGCAGGCTGAGGTGTTTGGGAAGGTGGGTAAAACATCAGGTACTTAGGTTGTGCCAAGCTGTGTGCTTCTCCAGCTATGCTAGTACCAGGATCTGCTTTATTTTGGATATGGAGGTGTGAGGGGAACTGGAGGCTGCAAGGTGCGTACATTAAGAAGAAAGAGATAACTGTGAACACCTTGGTCTGCTATTGGTTAGAACTCTAGATGTCTGGAGAAGTATGCTTAAGTTGCTTAAGCAACCACTCAACAGACCTCTACCTAAAATATCTTGATCCGTCTCTAGTTGCTCTCTTGCCTCAGCACAAGGTTTCCTGCTCGAGAGAGGCTCTGAAGCTGCAGCAGCACTGCTCTGGGCTCAGCTGCTGCTTCTGTCCTCCTGCAATCACATTAAGGACTCAGAGGTATCACTGCTCTCCGAGTAGGTCTTCTTGCTACAAGTGATGGATTAAGTTAGAATTGCTAACCTTGCTTCATCTGCCAGCAACTTTGAATGAAGCTGATCAGAGAGTCCCAGTCCCTCTACTGACAGGATCTGGCAAGAATTGATCATTAGCTCAGTTTTTCCCTTGTCAGTAAACTTAGAGGTGCATCCCACCAGACCTGCTCTGTCACAGCTTCTGCTGAGTGTTCACATGACAGCTGTGGTTTGGCTGCTGTGCCATCAGTGTGCTGGTGACATTCTGCTCTGTGATTTTTTTTTTTCAACAGATCCAGATGGTATAATTTCCCTTTTTTTCCTGAACCTGGCCAAGACAGATGGCTGGATGAGAATCAGCTGGCAGACAACCTGCCAGGAGGCCATGTAAGGTGCAAGGTGTGAGGAGATGGGCAAGACGAGCAACCCAACATGCAGTGGCAAGTGGTGACTGCACTGTCACAGCCCAGCTGTGACCACTTTTGCCAATGATTTTGGCCACTTTTTAGTATTTCACAGAATCTGCTGGCTTTTGGATTCACAGCTAATGAGCTTTCCAGGCAGTATCTTCATACACAACACCTCAATCAACAGGAGGGACTCCTATTTTCTCTTGATCTCACTTTCAGGTTTGAGTATTGCAAGGTGCTGCCCTGGGAGTTGTCCGTGACAAGCCTGGTGAGGCTTCCTCTAAAAGGTAATCCAGGGGCTGCCTGGCCATGCCAAGGGCATCAGCAATATCTCACTTATTTCTATCTGCTTCTGGAATCTCTCCTACCTAGTCTACCTCATCGACTTTGTTATGGCATTTGAGCAGCTCCCAGAAACAATTTGAAGCACTCACCACTCTAAGTCTGGGACATGGAAACAGCCATAGCAAACTCTCTACTTTTTCTGTGGAAAGCCTGGATTTGGCACTACCACCCAATTTCATTATTTTTGCTTGTTTGAGTTTGAGTATTTTTTGCCCCCTGCTCTCACATTGTTGGTTTGTTTTTGATTTTGTTTTTTAAATTTAATTTAATTTAGTTGCCTAACTTTTGTTTTGGGGAAGAAAGGATGAAAAGACATTCTTAGAAACTCAGAGTTTCTGCTTAAACATTCCAAAAGATTGAATTGATTTTTGTGTTTGTGGAGATCTTATCTGAAGAAGATAACCTTCAAAACCAAATAAACTGTGGCTTTTGATATGAGATTATGTATCTGTGTATACAGCTTTGATATATATACAAAGTTAGGTTTTTCTGACCTGCTAGTGATCCTGAGTAAACGGGCATTTGAATGGAAAGATGATGTACAGCTGAGATGGTGATTCACAAACATCTCTAGTGTGATGGGATGTTCATCCTGTCTAGCTTAGATGCTGTGCATTGCATAAATGCATACCTTAAAAGAGATGAGGTGATTATCTTTCCTCAGAGAGCATTTTCAAGAGCCACTACTAGAGTCTTTAATTTCAGACTAATACCTCCTATCTGTACCTTTTTTTTCTGGTGGCCCACTTCGGTGTACCTTACAAAGACAGGTATTTTAGATCACACTGTTGATTTATTGTTGATGAACACTAGCTGGTAGGTAAGATCAATGTATAAAGATGAGTTTGCTGCATTGGGGCCTAACAAGGTGGTGTAGGGCAATCTATTATTCAATTTGTAGTGGTAGAAACACACACTGTAGCTGCTGGCTTGTTCTGACTATAAATAATATGTAGTTGTCACTTTCAGTACTGAGGAAACCTGAGCAACAGGAACCTCTATTTATTTGCCGTTTTAGCTTCCTTCACGCATCACTGGTAGTGGAAATGAAACACACACAAAAAAGATGAAAACTCTGCCACAAGCTTCAGTGGAGCTCTAACATACTGCAAGAAGTTCCTGCAGGGGTTTCCCATCTGCCTTTACCTACTGGCTTTACAGGAGCTTATCCACTCACAGCAGCCACAAAGAAATGTTTTTAGGATGTAAAAGCTGCCCTGATCATTAGACCTTGCTAGAGATGTCCTTTATCCAAAGATTTTAGGGTTTGGGATGTTTGATCTCCTACCTTGAAATCTGAATAAATTGTTTCGGTTTTCTGTGCATCGTTTCCCCTCCCCTCACATCAATGAAGAGCAAGGAGTGTTTTTCATGACCATTTAAGAATGGATGCAATGTGCCATAAATGAGACATTTCTAAATAGTACATTTTGTGCCAAAGAAGTTTTTCCTTTTTCTCCTCCCCATTTTTGTACTGGTAAGTGGTTACACTTTGCTGCTGCTTGAAAGTTTCCTTCTTCACCATGCCTTTTCCATCATGAATTCTGTTTCAGCTGGCCCTCGTGCAGCACCAACTTACAAAGTGTATTTCTTATAAACCTCCAAAGAACTGGAGATGTGTAAATGAGCACTGCTGTTGCATGCCCAGAGGGTGCTCTTGTGGTTTGGGAAACCACAGCCTGTAGCTGAAAGACCCAAAAGGTATATTCACAGAACATCCTGGTGTTTACAGATTGTTAGTGAAAGGGGCAGAGATGTTTAATAAGACAGAGATGCTTGGGACTTGGGAGCAAAAATAGTCATTGTGAGGATGAGGGGCAGAAAAAAGATTATGCCATATTTGTAGCTTTTTTCCATGCAAATCTGCTGACACTCTGCAAAAAGGCAAATTTCTTCTGTGTAGCTCTGTTGATTGATTTCCAAGATTTGTGGTTTCAGGGACTTCTGCTAAACTCATACAGTCATGCAGGAAAGATTTTAAAACTAACAATACAAATGTTGGCAAATAGTTGTAGATGAAATCAACTATTGCTGTCTGTAATAATCTCCCAAGCTCTATCTCCATGGCCTCCACAGCACAATGCCCTGCAGAGATGTGTCTGCCAGCACTGCATGCAAGCTTTGTCTTACTCATAAAACCAGGGTGGGAAGCATGATTGAAATGACCCTTATGTTGCTATAGATGTCCATTTATGAGTCTAAAACATACTCACAACAAACACTGTTAGCATTTTGTCCCTTCTCGTCCTAACCAGATGTTTCTGTAACCTGGTTTGCTGCTGTGAGACATGGGTGGCCAAGTGGGAATTCTCAGTGCTGGTGTCAATGGGAGGGTGGTGTCGCTCGTTATAGCACAGTCGTGCACTTTCATAAGATCCCAGTCAGCTTCGCTGACAGCTGATCTGGAGCCAAGACACCAAGAGGTTAAGTCACAGCTTCTCTGTGGCTGCTGCTGCTCACTTTCCCATGGCATGGGGAGAGACGATCCTGTGGTCCCAGTTCACCCTCTTGAGTCCTTCCCGAGCGTTCGCTTGGCTGCGGTGCTCTACCATATTAGGAATGTATGGAGCAAAGCCCAGGAGCATGGATCAGCAATTCTCCCGTCAATCTGGAGAACTGCTGCTATATTTAGTAACAGGCACATGGGAACAGCAGCTTAAATGTGGGAGGGGGCTGCTGGAATGCCAAAATGTGTTTGAATCCACTCGACTCTTGGTGGAAATTCTCAGATTGTACTATCTTTAGAGGGTCTTGTACAGAAATAAATTACATTTCCCTCTTTTTTTCAGTAAAAATAAAAGCAATTCAGCTGTCGTATACCTCCACAATAGTTCTGATGAACAATTACTGCAGAGCAAAATAAAGCCCTCATTAAGTGTTTATTTACCACTTGTTCAGTCGCATGCAAACTAATCAAAAGCAAAAGTGCATTGCATTTAAATGCAATTATGGCAGCCATTATAATGTGAACAACTTAGTTGTGGTGGTTATTTTTAATTTTTTCTTATTTTCATTTAATGTTACTTGAGGATCAGTAAAAGATGCACCTTGTGTTTGAAATGCCCAAATAGGAAAGTGAGAAAGTGCTGTTAGGAGCAGGAGGATTTCCATTTGCAATTAGCACACTTAGATTCCTCTCTATAAACAAACAAACAAACCCCCTTACATTTAGTGACAATAAAACTAGAGACAGACTCCTAAATTATTAAATTCATAAAGGATTTAGTGTGGTAGCAGCCAGAGGTATCTGAAGAACCACACTTTAACAGAAATATACAACTGTTCTTCATCCAGAACAGCAGGTTTCCTCATTTTCAGCAAGAGCAGTGTTTTGTGGTTTTCTTTCCATTTTCCACCTAGAGTGAGTGAAGGTCAAGTGACTCCCCCATGGTCTGGTACTGAGTCAATAGCTAGACATGGAACCAGGATTCCACTAGTTCCCACTCATCTACATTATCTCTAGGAAAAGAATGTGGGACCAAATCACCATCAGGAAGGCTGAGGTGCGAAATTCAGTTAAATCTCCTTGCAGAGATTTATTTCCTCAGTACATCCAGCAGGGCAAGGTAGAAGTTCGGCACTAATGACCATGGAGGGCTTTTTTTTTTTTTTT